>BROG01000430.1:185000-633897 GCA_030159075.1 Atrina japonica | reverse complement strand
TTTTTTTTAAATCATGCAATTTGAGAGAAATGTTAGTATGATCTAGTTACACTTGGTATTTTCGCTCATATGTTAAAGGCAACTGATATCTGTTGCTGGGAAGACCAACTGGATGCTAAAATGAGGTTTCCATCGTAATCCATCTTCCAAAATAAAGTGTGCAATACATTTCTAATGAACTTTTTCATGGAATGCATTATAGAATATGCAAATCGCTCAGGCATATAAAGTGTTGCGTTAGAGATCGTGTGTAATTGATTATAATAGTCAAAAGGATTCTTATGAAGATGTGTAAAAGTTAACGGACGACGTACGCCGCCTATAGGTCAATATCAACAACGCTCAGATACCCTTAAATTGTCACTGTTAATCTACAGTACAACACCCCAATGTCAAATTAGCCTCCCCTTCACCTGGTAAGAGAGTCTGCTTCATATAATTAAGGAACATGTCGGCTAAATGAAAGGGTTACAATAAATATATTTATGGTTTTGTCTCCTAAATACATATTGTTGATAAAAATTCATCTTCTTTGCATCTGAATGTGTACTTTATATATATATATATATATATATATATATATATATATATATATATATATATATATATATATATATATATATATATATATATATATGAGAGAGAGAGAGACAGACAGACGGACAGACAGACAGAGGACATATGTTGCACTGTGCACTAAAATGCTATATCACATAATCCTTCATTTTCTAGTCTCTATGTACTATAGCACATATAAATGGACAAAACTGCATCTGCTATTCTCTAAAAATAATTGAATTAAACTTTACTCAAACGAGAATTCAAACGTTTTATTTAATTTGCAGATAACTTGTAGTTTTACATGCTTGAATAGTAATGTAACACTAAGTTTATATATGTTTTTCTTTTTCGGAATGCAATTTGATTTTTGGCACTGGAGAAAAGTGATCCTTACACTAATCGAAGCAAATAAGCAAATAAGAGCACGTGCAACCACTTAACACTTGACCTGTTTCCGCTTGACTTGCAATACAAGAACATCTGAACCAATATGACAGCTAATATAAGGTGAATTTAATATGGCACGAACCGAAAACAATAAAAAAAACCGACTGGAAAACTTTTGAATTTCAAGGTTAATTTGCAATAGAAATAAAAACATTAAAAACGAAAGTGTAATGAAGAAACATGTGAGACAGACTAAAATAATTAAACATGTAAAATTGAAAACATCAAACATATTATCAATACATAATATAAATTTCGATTATTGTTTAAGCAATATGAGCCGTCAGCGCAGGGATTTTTTAAATGGCCCTTAACCACTATAATACTTTAATACAATAAAATATCGCTGAACGTGAAATTATTGTCTGATTCACATAAGATGGTGGGGCGGACTAACCTTTTGACTATCATACGGATGATTCTACTCACTTTTCCGTTATGACAAGATGCAAGGGAAAACGTTTTATTCCTCACTGGATACTCTCTTATGTATGGTGACAAGTAAATACGATTACTCTTTTCAGTGTAATTTTAATGTTTTGGTTTGTTATATAAATTTTAAACTTCCCTAAGTCAAGAAATGGTTTTACTATACCTATAATTAATCTTATTTAAAACCGTAAACTTAGATTTTCAGACACGAAATAATGTTTTGTTTGCAATATAAAAATCTCAGATACCAAAGTATAAATCAATAGGATATCCAGGACATAGATACAAATCCGGTAAAAATGGACAAACACGGACCTCTGGAAACCAAGAGGTGGGATCAGTGCCATGGAGGAGTAAGCATCCCCTGTCGACCGGTCACACCCGCGTAAGTCCCACAGTCAAGTCCAATGAAACACGTGAGGAGTGTATCCCTCGTCACATTTGGTACAGACGTCTCAACAACCGCCAACGAAAAGGCAACTCAACATTTCACTTAGTGAAACAGAGTAGTCGCAAACAAGACTATTATACCGACCATAAAATTTGCGGAACGTTGACATTAAACGCGATATCCCTGTGTCAATGTGTCAATAATTTGTCAGTGAGTAGTTTACCTCCTGTATATGAAATCTTCATATGTTGTAAACGCCCTGGTATATCGGATCATTTGTGAAATATAAACTCCATATGCAGGTGATTCTGAAGGGATATTACTACTTAAATGTGGAAAATTGACGATGGGAAAGCCGAAATCGTTGCGTTTATCGTATAGCTTAGTTGCTAATTTCCGTCTGTGTTGATATTATGTAAAATGTCTAAGTATGAAGCATGTGTACTTGATTCTGTTGTATCTTTAATTTCCAGTTCGCTGGGATATATCGCATTGACATATCGCATTGACATATGTATGAAAATTGTCATTATTAATTGACAAAACGTCGTCGATATATCTAAATGTCAAATTGCAAAGAAGGAATTTTCTGACACAATCGACAGACGCAAGTGATCTCTCTAGGTCAAACATTCGGATAGCATTTATAACGTTCAAATATTTGTTGACACACAAGAAATCTCGAAAAAAAAACACGGTCGGAAGCATAAATGAATAAATTTGACACGGAAACGGAAAAAGACAAATATCCAGCACTAAGCTTAATAGAAGCAAGATATAAATTAGATTGCATGATGTGAGATATTAAATGTGAATAATCGAATGTTTGTTTGGTCAGGAGGCCAGGGTTTTACATCGAAGAGCTGTGTAGATTATTTGCCTACATATCGACTCCAAAAATAAAAAAGAATCATCACACCCATACTGAATTATTTAGGTTGTTTTAATGACCTTCCGATATTATGCATTTTATCTTACAGAGAAAAACAGATGAACAAAGTTTATTGTAACTATACCTGTACACAATACATTTGTTATTTTAAGCACCAGAACTCCTTGGATATATATTAGATAAAAATCTGCATAACAAATGTTGCGCTGATGACTGCTCACATTGCTTTAAAAAGATAAATATGATAATATAGATATAAAAATTACAAAACTTGTACACATTTCGATTAGATTTTAGTACTACACGTAAAATTGTAAGTAAAGGTGAAAGTTATATAATTCTAAAATATTTTTTGCAGGGAATTCTAGCTTCGTTGTGGCGAAGAAATGTTATAAAAGACCTGTTTATGAACGCGTATAAAATTGTCATAAATATTCCACGTGATGATGTAAATACCGTAGCAACATGTTGTAGTGCACGTGACGACAGGAATGTCACGTGCATTGGTACCATTACAAGAAATACAGAGATCATTATGATAAAAGAGAAACCGGAAGTCATTATAATTTCCGATTTGAAATTGTCTAATTCAAATATCATGTTTCTGTATTTCTCTTTATTGAACCTCCGACAACTAATGGCCAGCATTGTTATTGTCATAATCATGAAGCAAAGTTTTGGAACTTCTACTATCCACATCAGCGGAGACGCGGAATAATCCCTCCAACAGCTTACTTTATGATGGACTGCTAATGTGACCACCCACACTGCAATGGGGATCACAGGTATAGCCCAACCTACCACACAATAAATCATGTATCCAGAACTGCATAAATATCCTGATTTTGAGTTAATTTGTAGAAAATGTGAATCCAGCGCTACCCACGTTATCACCGTTAATTCTGCATATTGATTCATTGACGCGAGAATTTCACAAAGAAATGATACCTCATCTGACAAAAGGTTGTTTGCCGGGTCAATAAGCTGGTGAAGTACAACAATTTGCGTCAATAGCTTTACTAGACCGTCAAATATCAATGATAGGTATATTTGCTTTTTAATACGCACGTGTAAGATCGTGTTGACAAATTTAGGAAGGATACAGGAATATATGAATAGAACAACAACGATACAAATCAGTGACAGTAACAGAAGAATTATCCCGATGATAGACAACAATTTTGCAGTTTCTTTAAATTCCCAGGAAAGTGGAGCATTTTCACTCACAGCATTATCTTCACTTATCATACACTCGGCAAAATTGGTTTTACCGATAGTTATTATAGAAGATTTAATTTCTTCCCATGTCGAATTTAATCCACATTTTCTGTATGCGTGTTTACTTGGGTCGAGTCCTTGATATCGGGGGCAGTTTTGTTTAACATCGGTGCCTGGCAACGCTGGTGGCCAACAGAGAAGTCCATCGTGTATGGCACTGCAATATGTGATGTTGCCTGGATTAAATCCAGAATGTGATAAGAGACAGTCTTCCTCTGTGTTATAATTGGACATTCTGTGTATGAAACAAAAAAATACTTTATGGACAATTTAGATGTCAACAAATATCTTAACTTCTATTTTAAAAACATGAAAATTCTGTGTAGTTGAACAAAAATGTTCCAAATATTGAAATAGATATCCCCTCAGAATTGATGTATGAATGTATGACTGTGATTTGAATAGAAGTGTGTATTCTGTATGTCGCATATAACAAGTTGTTTGGGTAAATGAAAAATGTCATCTGTGTCCATTACATTATAGTTAATGTTTCTTTTCTGATGACATAACAAAAATTTCTCTGTAAATCATTCTAATAATGATATCTCGGTTGCCGGCGAATGATTTCGATAGCATAATGTATAAATATACCAAATGAAAATAAATGAAAAGAAATCATACCTTCAAAAGTAACTTTTTTTTCCAGCATCGGTATGTAAACAATAGATCCGAAGACTATACTGTTGAACTACACGAGTCAGAAGTCCATATATACAAGTATATATATACATACACATATATATTGTTCAACGGATTCTCACCAACAAATAAAACGGTGATATAAACACAGTGTGAGTCAACATCAACATCCACACTTATCTTTAAAGCTCCGCCTTATCTTGGTTATATGATATGTTATTTCTTTAGATTGTTTTGGGTTCATGATTTCATAGTTTATACACCCTACCTAGAGGTAGGTCTTAATGTAGTAATAGAATGGAAAATGTAAAATAAGTGAAAGTAGTATTAGTAGTTCAAACATATTTATTTTTCAACAATTTACAAACAGGTTTAACTTATAACTGTCTCTCGTTGGGTTATGGGGTGCTTGCTTTGGGAGGAAACCGGAGTACCCTGAGAAAACGCACGTGTCCAACCTGACGACCGTCGTACCATCTCACACACGAGGATGGAACCTAGGTCGCAAATTAGAAGTATTAGTAGTTGTAGCAAAATTAGTACTGAAAATAGTGGAATAGTAGTAGTAGAAATAGTGGTAGTAAAAGTAGTACTGGCAGAAGTGAAAGTAGTAGTGAAATAGTAGTGGTCGTAGTACAAAGTATTAGTAGTAGAAGTAAGTAAACATGGAAGCAGTTAGAGTATTTAAGGTAGTGGTGGTAGCAGTAAAAGTGGTAATGGTAGTAGTTATAGTACATGGGGTAGTTGTAGTAAAATAACTGGAAGAAGTAGTAGTGGTTGTATTAGTAGTAGTAAAAGAAGTTCTAGCAAAAGTTATTGTGGTAATAGTAGCGAACAGTACCACCAGTAGTAACAACAACAACAACACCAATATCATTATAATTACTGATTAGCAATTGCTATTTATTCAATTTGTCTATTAATGGAATATCATAAATATATATCCAATAACCAAAATTAGTTTGAAATTATTATTACTGATGTCAGCTGTGTCCATTACATTACAAACTGATGAAATATTCCTGGGGAAAAACTTATCCAGTTTGCACTCATCGTTGTGTCAAATGTACATGTATGGATTAGGCAAATTTAACTGGCATAGTTAATGTGGAAACAAAAGGTAACACACACACACACACACACACATATATATAGAGAGAGAGAGAGAGAGAGAGAAAGAGATAGAGAGAGAGAGAGAGAGGAGAGTGTTCTTTCGAATTGAGAGAGTGCAGAGAGAGATGGGGGATGGAGATGGAGAGATGAGAGAGAGAGAGAGAGAGAGAGAGAACCTGTTAAACACAGTATTTAATCCTTTCAACCCTACATACGTACATACTATAACAGGCTGGTCTTAAAACAGCATACAACTCAGATTTTCAGAGGCGATCGTATTAAGTTTCATCCTTCCCCTCTGTCTCCATTTCTATCTCTATTATTCACATGTGCAATACGATGTAATGATTCGAAATAACTATTGATGCACCACTCATTGGTGATTAAGGGAGAAAGATAATTAAAGCAAAACAACACGTGGAATATAAACAAAGAGAACACTTGTTAATCATTACAGTGTTTGTCGTCATCTGTCTCTTATGTGCAATACGATGTTAAGATTGGAATCTTATGATAGAGGTTAACGATAAATGTCGCACTCATTAGAGACAGTGCGGGGAAACGTATTTAAAGCGAAACGAAATGAGAAAATATAAGTACAAGCAAGAAATAGAAGATATGGTTAAACATAACAGTGTGCAAGCGTCTCTCGTTTCTTATACTCAAATGATGTAAACATTTTAATTAACTCTTCATGTCTCACACATTGGTGACCAAGAAGAGAAATATATAAAAAAAAACTCTGTAAATCTCTATTAAAGTATAAAACAAATCTCGGATACCATATTATAAATCAAAAGGATTTCCAGGATAGAGATAAAACCTGGTAAAAAATGGACAAACACGGACCTCTGGAAATCAAAAGGTGGGCTCAGGTGCCATGGAGGAGTAAGCATCCAATGTCGAGCGGTTACACCCGCCGTCACAGTCAAATCCAAATGAAATACGCAAGGAACGAATCCTCGTCACAATTGGTACAGGTGTCTCAACAACCGCCATCGAACTGTGAATGATAAATATATTTTGTAAATATATTTTGTGGACTCTATTCATGTTAGACGTTCATTTCATTATGTCAAGAATGATTCATACATAATCTTGCATGTCATCATGTTTCGGATGATAACAAAATATTACATGGGAAATGAATTTATTACACATAATTATACGAGTATGTATTACTGTTCAACGTCCCACTCAAGAATCTTTCACTCATAAGGAGACATGACCAAATGCCGGTGACGGGCTTCAAAATGTGGCCTATGCTCGGTACTTACGGTCATTGAGCAGTGAGGGTTTTTAACGTGCCGACACTTACTGTGACACTGTGACCTGCCGCCGGCCAGACTCGCCTTCACGATCAAGAGTCGAGCTCGCTACCGACTGACCCAGGTCGGCTCCATAATTTTACGACTAACTTAAATGTTTGAAAACACAGTTAATACTGTATTAGATCAAATTACTTATATCTTCCAAGAATACTTGTCACATCGTTAAAGGTAAAATAAGATTAAGAAGATTGGAGACAATTTAAAGGGACATTATCTGTGTTTTCCAAAAATAGTTTTTCTACTTAAATTTGTGTACAATATCAAATAAGAAATATACACAGGCAAACATTATTATATTTCTATATATTTGTGAAAATAAGGTCAGGTCCAGTTCCGCATGTATATACAAATAGTAAGGTCGTATTAATAATTTTCAAACAAATAAACACAAAACTGGGTTTCTTAGGCTATTTTCACAAAATATATAGAAATGTAAGAATTAAATACCTGTGTATATCTCTTTTTGTCATTGTAGAAAAATAAAAGTTACTAAAAAAAATTCAGTTTGGAAATGTCCCTATCGTTTGTTTGTTTGATTGTTTATTGTTGTTTAACGTCCCACTCAAGAATCTTTCACTCATATGGAGACGTCACCAAATGCCGGTGAAGGGCTTCAAATTTTGGCCTATGCTCGGCACTTACGGCAATTTAGTAGAGCTGGTTCTTTAACGTGTTGACATCTTCTGTGACACGGGACCTCCATTTTTACTTTCTCATCCGAAGGACAGGAAACCAACCTGCCGCCGGTTGGACTCGAACCCACGACCTCACGATCAAGAGTCGAGCGCGCTACCGACTGAGCCAGGCCGGCTCGTCCCTTTCGTCATAAAAAGACGATACAGTGATGCATGAAATCAGATTATGAAAAAAATAATTTACATTCCTAATAGTGAAAAATAGACCGTGATGTGCTGATTTCTGGCAAAATCCGGATGAGCCATATTATCCTGGTGGCCAAATATGAACGTTATTAGGAAAATAATTTTAGTTTTATCTCAAGGCTGATGTTTAAAATATTGAAACAATGGGTCACGCAAATGCAGTGCAGAGTTGAGTATTCTGTGATGTTATTATGTAAAATTATCTTTGCCTTCACCTGGCTCATATCGTTTCATAATTTCACATAATGTAACAATCCCCACTTCTCTAAATTATTTTCTGTATCTGATGGGTTTTTGAAGTTTAATAATCTCGATATAATTTTTGTCTAGAAACATATGACGCATGTTCTTAAACATTCGCGTTCCACTTGAAGTAAAATAACTTTCTAACAGGCAATCTCCAGGTGACTTCGGTAAGAACAAATTTATATAACTAATATGTCAATTGAATGCTTTCCAGTAAGTCATAATGATATATTTATTGCCTTTTCTTCCAATTAATGTTACATTTGTTTTTCACGTTTTCTGATTTATATTCGTTTCTTAAGTATTAAATGACAATAATTTATCATGCCTGAAAGTGTTGGGTAAAATTCACTCCCTTTTCTATCACCTGTAATTTATCAAATTACTAATTAACATTTCTATTACCTTTGCAGTAAATAAAATTATTCAATCTTTACATCACTGATGATGATGATGACGTAAATTGGGATATTTTGGTATCTCTAAAATTTGACCGTTATGATCATAAAAAGGATAATTTTTGGCCAGTTAAATTTTGGCCATTTCTGTTTATATCATCTTTAAATTTGGCCTACAATCAGATCTCGGTTTTGTCGTGACGAAAATTTCAGGTGTTTGAAATATAAAAAATTTAAAAAGTCGGTAGAATATTTAGAATTTATGTGTCACATGGTACAACATTAACGTTTACACAGAAAAAGTGTGTACATATTTAGGAAGGGTTAATTTTGGCCATTTTAATAGGGTGGCCAAATTGGCCAACATTAAACTGACCTAATATCCATATATATATATATATATATATATATATATATATATATATATATATATATATATATATATATATGTGTGTGTGTGTGTGTGTGTGTGTGTGTGTGTGTGTGTGTGTGTGACAAATGAACGCTCGTCACAGTGTATTTATTGTCAGTATGGATGCTGTTTGGGTGACAGATAAATAGAATGACGATCTAGTATATAGTTTTTAGTGAATTAAACATTTTGGTGTGACGTCTTGTTATGAATGGAGCTACATCATTGTGTGAAGTCATATGAGGAACTTCATTTACGATATTTAAACAGTATATTTTCAGACAAATGTCTATACAAATATCTTAGATACTAAAGTATAAATCTTTAGTAGCTTCCGGAGACTTTACAAAGGTTGTAACCATTGGACAAACATGGAAATCCAGAGGTGATACCAGGTGATATGGAATAGTAAGCGTCGTCTTTCGAACATTCATCCGCTGTTGGTCCAGAATCAAATTTAAATGCAATAAATTAGGTAAGAATCCTCATAACAATTGATATAGACGATTAAAAAGTAATATTGATTCAGGTAACTCCGTGAGATAATCATGGTTATTGCAAACAATGTTATTACATGTAAAATGTGAAAAAAAAATTACTTTCACATCTCCTGTATTACATCGTTCATACAAACGCGCACAACGAATGTCCAAATACTATTTGCCAAACTCAGTAGCTTTTCGTCGCTTTTCTGAAAGTGGTGTGTTAAATTAATTATAGTTTTAGGTATTTGTGTGTAAAAATACGCAACGAAAGTTTGAAATAGATATATTTACTCCGTAGCATAGGATAGTGTTTTACTTTTTGCAATATTTTGAGGTGTACTGACATTTCCTATTATCTTTAAGCATGTGTCTGTACGGAGAATATTAAAACTGCCAAGTGTTGATTGTGTTGCTGCACAACTTGTGTCGCACTGGAACCAATTTAACATATTTCTATTTACTTTTAAATTTTGATTGGAGTGGTCGGTCAGGTATAGTATTAATATATTAAACTTTTCATTCAAGGTATAGTATTAATATATTAAACTTTTCATTCAAAATGTACCCTGGCGTTATTGTATTTCGACAATGTATTAGGGCATAAACGCTTTAGTTGGACAATAGTCAATTAATGTCCTTAACAATACCCAACCGATGATATAAGCATTTCAAATTGAGTATTTTGATATGTTAACAAAAAAAGACTCTAACTGTGGGATTGTTTGAAATTGTTTGGTAAAAGTAAAAGTTAAAGTCCGAGTTGGATGCGTAGTAGTATTTGGTACTCTCTAAACATGTCGTATAACCGTTCAATCCTAACATCGATATTACTTTAATTTTCCAAATATAACAGTTAAAAAATAAAAACATAACTTAAAACTCATTAGAAGTGCATCCGTAGATATTTCCAACTGATTAAGGTCACGATGTAACAGACCCGTGTTTGTATTCTGGTCTATATTCCACAACAAAATCAGAGCGAATAAAATGATAGGTAGGGGATCACTCAGAGATATCTAATCCTAACTTCTTGATATATTCTTCGGATTTCCATGGCGACTAAGTGGTTATAATATTGCTTTTTTACAACACGAAGCCACTAGTTTTCAGCTCGCGTTCGGGTCCTCCTGGACCCTAAGCAAATTTTGTAAAAGGGATACCGTTTACTTGGAAATTTTCGTTCCCGTTTAATTTTCGTCCTTAGATGAGAGGACGAATTCGAAATGAAAGCGAAACTAGTAATTGAAGCAGGGACACATATGTCATCCATGAGACCGGTATGTTTATGGTTAATTTGAGACGGGGTGAATATATTTTTTGTCGTAAAAGGGGCGAATATAGCCAGGGGGATTTCCAGGCATACATTGGCCAGTTTACTTGGGGGAAGTCCTGATACTGCACTGTAAAATCTAGTTGTATCCTCCACCGTTAAAACCGGTCGCCTCCGTTTAACTAAAAATTAATAATTTACGTTGATTGGTCGTCTTTATTTTTTCTTCCTCTGATGTAAGCGCTTTGCTATTCCTCTCGTTTGGCACGCCAAATCACATGATTTGAAATTACGTTTTTTCAGTTAACCCTAGATTGGGAAATTTAGATTTAACTGCGTCAAAAAAAAGCCTAGTTCTTTCGAGGATAAATATATATTATTAAATTAAGAAAAGTAGGTTTAACTGTGCCAAATTTACAGGATTGAGTAATGTGATTTTAGCGCAATTACGTTTGTTTTTCAATGAGACTTCTCTTTTAATTCCTCTTAAAAATATTGCAAATTTATGACATGCCAAAATCACATTAATGAGTTAAACCTAGATTTTTCTCCTATTAAACCCGGTTTTTTCGAATCTAGCACTAAGATTAACTGAGAAAAACTAGGTTTATCTCATTAGTGTGGTTTTGACATGTCGTAGATATGCATTGTATATATTAAGAATATGTGTATGTGTTTCTTCCGCGATGTTGCATAAACAAAATATTTTAAAGTTTGATCAGCAGATAATAATCTTTTATATGATGATATCAACACTTTTATCCATAGTTCAAATGTTTTATACATAGTGTTTATACATAGTGTTTATTTCTACAAGAAGTAACGTCATAGTAAAATATGTGAAGTATAAGATTTGCAAAAATTATAAACTTTTCAGTTGTACACCTAAAAGTATAAAAATCACACAGGAAAATTATGACTTGAAAGCAAGCATTCAGGTGCCTACACACTGAAAGATGTAAATGTCATTCTGTGATGTATCAATGTTTATGGCAACATCTGTTCTGTAAGATCTAGCACTGAAGGGGTGCGGTAGAAGTCGTTGAGCTGGGAATTCCCCTACTGAATTATATAACGCTTTTAAGTAAGATTCTATAACATCTGGACACGGTTGCACAAAACATTGTTAAATTTAACCTACAGTTAACCCATTGGTTCAATATTGGTTAACTTCACTAAATTTAACAACCTATTGTGCAACTGGGTCCTGGATAACTAACTACTGCCATTAATTTGTTAATGAAGTAATACTCTAATGCTTCAAGTGCAGTTACAAATGTCGGTACAGATTCCACTGAATTTTACAATCACGCTAAAAAGAAAAATATTGTACATAAAAAAAAGTCATATTTATCAGCAGATGATGACAATGTATGGAATGCGTCAATTTAAAGTTGTTATTCTCTCTCTCTCTCTCTCTCTCTATATATATATATATATATATATATATATGTGTGTGTGTGTGTGTGTGTGTGTGTGTTTAAATTAGTTTCTAACTAGATTATTAGGTAACAAGTCGACACAAATTTGTATGGTCTCATGACAAGCCAACATGTTTATTTTAAGATAGTCATTTTTACAGTGGTTACTCTTAGACGGATTTCGGCTATACTTTTAGAGATAAACTTTTTGGCCTTGTATAATACCACTTTCTCTTTAGAAAATACACATAACTTTTAAATTGGAGCTCAACTGATGAAGTCTAATTGACAGAAACGATATCGTCTTGAGCATTTTAACTTTGGTATTATGTTTATTATATTTATAACCACTAGGTCGTTGCAACTGCTGGTGGACCGTTCGAGTCCCCAAGGGTATACATAAAACTAGCACCTGGTATTTCGCGGTACCACGCAGCTGTTCATTATCTTATACTGAAAGTAATATTTTGGCGCACTGATAATTCAGACTATGTTTCAGTTTAATTTCATAATTTTTATTTCTGAAGCTAAGATAGTCAATTTTTACAGTGGTTACTCTTAGACGGATTTTGGCTATACTTTTAGAGATATTGTTTGGCCCTTGTATAATACCACTTTTTCTTTAGAAAATACACAACTTTTAAATTAGAGCTCAACTGATGAAGTCTAATTGACAGAAACGATACCGTCTTTAGCATTATAACTTTGGTATTATGTTTAAAATATTTAAATAGATAGCATTGTTTAAATATGATTTGCAAATTAAGTAATGTTATTAGCTTACTACTAGATCTTATGCGTTTTATTCAGTAATTCTGTCGAGGTAATATAACCGATGTTTAGAGGAATATTTCGCATTATATACATAGTTTCGATCTCCACAGATTTCTGTCAGAATATGAAATATCATTACGGATATATCAAATTAATGATCAAGACCCATAACCATAAAATACAATGCGGGCATCTGTTCCTTTAAAAGCAGATAATTTTGATAAAGTATTACCATTACATCAAACTTTTAATATTTTTAAAATTTTATTCATATTCTATTATTTGTGTGTGAACATGGAGCATACTGTGCCTGTTTAGATATCGTGATTTATATTTGAAATATATTCAGCACATATTAAAAGTAACTAAGAAATATATATATATATATATATATATATATATATATATATATATATATATATATATATATATATATATATATATATATATATATATATATATATATACAAATCCTAAAACAGCTAGGGAAAATGATTGATGTAATTGATGTAATTCAGATTTCTGACAGAATACTAGCAAGTGTGGAATTTCATTCATTCTTTTTAGTGAGTCTAACATTTCGGATATTTATACATCGTGGTATTTTTTCTGAAAAATAGAAGAGTTATTGCCTGGCGATGTATTCAGTGTTGGATGCTGAAACATGATTACACTATGCCTAGGAACTGACCAGTTATCTTCGCATGTCTTGTACAATTTAGAATGAGAATCGTTATTTGAAGCACAATGCTTTTACTACACGGTCAATGAGGCCCTTTGGCATGTTCGGTAGATTTATCCGATAAAACCTCTTATTATATATCTATCAATATTCCGAGTTTTGATATTGTTGATTTCACAGAGTGTGATCTTACTCTCTGAATCACCACACTTTAGTTTTCTGAATCCATATCACCCCTCTCTGATAATGATGGCGTAAACAAAGCAGGGTTACTTTCCCATGGTAACAATACCAACAGTTACCAGATCAATGAACAAACTCCATATTTGTACAGTTGATATTTTCTTGCGACTTACTTCCCCATAGCAACAGTATTTTACCGTGTGGCACACCCTAATTGATTAGTTTATTATGGATGGGTATATAATAAAGTTATCATTATAAAATTTAACTTGATCCCAAGAGCCGGATAATGTCGAGTTGACAGGGGTAGATCATCAGATCAAACGAGACGCGAACAGGGTAGATCATAAGATCAAACGAGATTATCTACCCCTGTCAACTCGACGTGATCCAGCTATTAGAATCAAGCTATTGTTATAATAATCTCTATAGAGATTAACTAAAGACTACATCGCTTAGGAAACCACTTCACATTTTGAGTCAGTTAGTTGGTTTGAATTGCTAAGTTTCATAAAATAAATAGTACATATATATTTGCGACAATCTAATTAAAACCGATCTATCAATTCTCCTGGTGTCGGATTGGCGTGGGTGACGTTATAGGTGTGCCCTGTTCAATAAATGAAAATGCGACTTTGGCGATCGAATGGTAAAGTGATGAAAAAATTATAAACAGCTCTGAACACACATAATCTGGAAATTTAGAATATATTTCTTTTCATAACCTTGAATAGAATTGAATTACCAAAGTTGCTCTGACTGAATTTTCTGTAATTACTTGTAGTTAATATAAGTTATGGCTTTAGCTGCAGTTTTAAAAAGAATATTTCCTTTTTTTACTACTCAGACTGATATACAATAACAAAAAGAGTTGTGTATGCATACCACAGTGGATCTGACCTTATTTTCACAAAATATATAGAATATAAGATTTCTATGCCTGTGTTTAGCTCTCATCCGCCAGTGTACATCAAGCACAAGAAGTAAAAGTAGAACAAATTGAAATATTTTTGTTTTGGTAAACTCAGCCATTTAACTTTTTGATAAACTTTCATACTCCGACTCTGATAGGTATTAAAAACTTTTTTTCTTTTGGCTTACAATAAATGGATAAATAGTTGGTACTTTTTACTCTAGCTAACAGAAGCTAGAGTGTTTGATGCTTTTGTAAAAAGTCTTATACATGATCATGTATAATGTAGTCAATAAATAATCTATCTACAGTTATAGCAAAAAGTATTCATCAAAATATATCCCCCCAAGATCATTGCGATCGGAGTAATATAAAAGGGGGCGTTCTGTAAAATGTATCCATGGTTATTTGTTTGCATAAATAAACATATTGATTGAATTAAACTTTATTGTATTAAGAAACACCCACAGCAAATGGAAAACAAATGTTTCTAGTTACAGCGATCAGATTTAATACCGTTACTCATGTAATAGTATTTTCTTTACCAGATCTACACGACAGAAAGATTCTCATAAACAATGATTGATTGGAGTCTTCGGTGCGTTTAACTTAATTTCAAAGGCATGTTGAATGTGATCTACCTACACTACACTTCACAAACAGGTGATTGCTACATAAGTTCAATGTACAGCTAATTAACGGGAATTGAATGAGGTTTTCCATGTTCATTGCTTTGCCCCGAGTCGGAGAATTTGTTAAGCAGATGCTCATGAGTGCAATAGATTCTTTGAGAATCACTTAGTTCATTGTTTAACCATAACAGTTCCCCCTTTTTGTTTTAGAAAAAATAAATATTTTGAGCTTAGGCCACACCAGTTTTATTTCTAGTTCTTTGAGAATTTTTGAGAAAACTGTCATACGAACGATCGAAATTTTATTTTCAATTTTTAAAATTCTTTAAAATGAAAATCAAGGCACGAAGTTTTTTTTACAAGACTATTTTTATACCTTTTCTGTACGTAAAATTATAAAATGGCATATGGTATATCATGTAAGCTGAATTAAACCCTTTATTAAAAGAAAGGATACTTCCGTTGCCATAAATAAAAACAAAAGAATATATTTTTTTAAAAATAAAGAGGACTTTTGTAAAAAGAAAGAAAAAGTTTTATATTATAGTAAAAATAACTGAAAATACATCAGTGATACTGCATGTGAAACTCACCAATGCTGTGAAATTTTATTTATGAACGTGTTTTTTCTATTTGTTAAAAGTAGTTTGATAAAACAATATCTATTGATAGGATACAACGAATTATGAACCACCATGCGGATCTAATTTCTCACAAGATATATATTGCTGTAGAGACGTAAAAAACACGAATGAAGCTAGTCTATATATGTTATTTAGCTTTGTATACTAACCCCTACTACAAATCCGATGTAAATGATTTGTTAATCTATATAGCCGAATTATATATGGTGAGGGAATATATTAAGGAAAACAACCCCTCTTTGAGTCTCATTGATAAGGGAAGTCACTCTACGTTGACTTTGCATCGGTTTTGATTGCAAAGCTGTTTATAGCAGACACTAAATATATATGCATCTATTACAACTTTTGAGTTGATGTTAAAGGCTCCATTTGCATTTTGTGATCCGCTGTATACAATCTTCACTGTATTGGACGCTCCAAAGACCAAACCTTCATTTCTCGGTAGAATAACTGCATAATTTCAAATTAAATATTCTACCTACATGCCAAGACTGTATTCTCAGCACTGCTAGGGATTGCACAACATTCGGCAACGTCTGACGGAAATTTAATGGTCAGATCTTGAGAAATTTTGTTGTATGTGTGATCTCGTACTGTAGGCCTATTAATACCTGTACATCCCATCCTGTCGGTATTGTTTTATCTGATATGGGTCATATAAGGTTGTTTTGACCATGAAGAAATAATAGCTTAATCCTTAGCAACCAATTATACTGCCTTGCAACCATTCTAATTCTAGTTAGATTGGAATATGTCATATACATTTCTGATAAATGTACCACTGTTTTGGAATTTGGCACCATTGCAGGGAAAACCAAATCTGATGATTGCTGAATTCTAGTTTATTTGTACCATCAAGACATTAAAAGAAGTAGTGCAGTACTCGTGTAAATGGTGAATTACAAGATAACTGCAGCATGTTTAAATGGTAGGAGGCAAACTTCACTTGAGCACCAAGTTTATTTACCTGTACAAATCTCCCAAATGTTCATTATTTTATATCATTCAATGTTATATATGCAATTGTTGTCTAAACACTAACTGTAAGATATCACTTGTTATCACTGTTAACCCAAACTTGTATCAATGCTTTTGCAAACAGAAAATGAAAAGAATATTTTCCATCTATGGATTAATGTAAAATATATACGGCAGTATAAATGTGATGTTCTTTAACAGTATTATTAAATGTGTTTATCATAATCATATGACAAACTTCCTTGTATTAACCACTTTTGATGTCAACGTTCCGCAAATTTTACGTTCGGTATAATAGTCTTGTTTGCGATTAATCTGTTTCACTGGGTGAAATGTTGAGTTGCCTTTTCGTTGGCGGTTATTGAGACGTACCAATTTTGACGAGTGGCTCTGTGTTCATGTCAGGTTTTTTGACCCCTTACTTTATATGATTTTTTTCACCCGCTAGTCACACTTGTTTCCGGATGCTACCTCCTCTTGGGGAATTAGTTATAAACTTAAAACATATTTTATATATATATATGGTCCATTGGGTAAGAAAAGGTTGATATTGTTTTTAAGGTCGTTGATCAAGGTCATCTTTAAAGCTGTCAAGTGTAACTGGTAATGTTTCGTGTTTGGTTTTAAATGTTTACAATATGTCTCAATGTTTAAACAATATATACATATACATGTATCACACAAATCTTGCAGAGCTCACATTTAGAAAACAAGATGTTTTATTTCACTAGTGTTCATGATTAGAAGATGTTGTTTGTTTATTTTTGTTTAACGTCCCACTCAAGAATCTTTCACTCATATGGAGACGTCACCAAATGCTGGTAAAGGGCTTCAAAGTTTGGCCTATGCTCGGCAATTACAGCCAATGAGTGAGAGTTTTTTAACGTGCCGACACCTACCGTGACACGGGACCTCGGTTTTTACTGTCTCATCCGAAGGACAGGAAACCGACCTGCCGCCGGTTGGACTCGAACTCACGACCCCACTATCAAGAGTCGAGCGCGCTACCTACTGAGCCAGGCCGGCTCCATGATTAGAAGAAATACTGGTATACTGGTATTTTTCATATTCTATTATGAAGGAATATATAGCATATTTGAATAAAAATATGCAAAAAAAAATTAGAGTGTATTTATGATATACCATATAGCAATTCATTTCTGTGGGGAAAAATCTACTATTCTGCAGCAGTAGTTGATTTTTAATGAATAGCAGGAAAAACAGCAAAATAAAATATCATATTTGATGCTCAATATTGTTCTGTTTTTTCAAGTTTGAATATTGTATGTGCAATGTTGACATTTGTAAACAATTTGTAAGATCAAAGTTTGCGAAGATATTCCGGTCACATGATACGTTATTCAAAATGGCGGGACCTATGACAAGCCGATAGCTCAAGATTAAGTAATCAACAGGTGTATGTATAAACAGCAGCAAATTTAAATAAAAACACTGGAGAAGCAATATTATATGAGGCGTCTTTGATTTGGCAGAGTACGTGCATGGTCACACCAGCGCAACACAGATAATTGAACTAATGGAAGGTGACAAATCGAAGGAATACACCCAGTTATTCTAATCATTTCGTAAATATAATTAAATACAGCAAAGAATTGACATCAATTAAAACGAGAGAGCCGCCACGGGCAGCATAACCCCCGAAAAAGGGAAAGTGGCATGCAATAATGGGATGTTAATAAAGAGGAAGCAAAAACTGTGTCTTTGTTACTATTCTATTGTTGAATTGGAATAAGTTTTGTAAAATGGTAGAACCACCCCGAAAAAAGGGAAAAGGTCTAATGGATGAAATGTTTTATCAATGTGCATGATGTTGAAGAACGTATTCATGATGTTGGAATACATGTATAAGTGTAGAGAAAATTAGGGGAACGAATTTGAGTAAGATCAAAAGTCTTGCGGGTTTAAGTTTATAAAGATGTCCAGATTGTCAAAATACTGTGTCTTTGTTGTATTTGATTGCAAACCAATGTTATTAGTTGAATTATTATGCAACAATCTGACCTTTGTTTTGTATATAAACTGCATCAATTAAAACGAGAGAGCCGCCACGGGCAGCATAACCCCCGAAAAAGGGAAAGTGGCATGCAATAATGGGATGTTAATAAAGAGGAAGCAAAATTTGTTACTATTCTATGTGAATTGGAATAAGTTTGTAAAATGGTAGAACCATAGGTCTAACTGAAATGTTTTATCAATGTGCATGATGTTGAAGAAGTATTCAATGAATACATGTATAAGTGTAGAGAAAATTAGGGGAACGAATTTGAGTAACATCAAAAGTCTTGCAGGTTTAAGTTTATAAGATGTCCAGATTGTCAAAATACTGTGTCTTTGTTGTATTTGATTGCAAACCAATGTTATTAGTTGAATTATTATGCAACAATCTGACCTTTGTTTTGTATATAAACTGCATATTGTTTTGTTTGCGAAGACATGATTAATACATAAAATAAGTATATATTAATACAATGAAACCTGCTATAAAGACACCTCTGTATAAAGAAATCTTAGCATAAAGAAAATTTATCAAACCCAACTCTGACCTTGACCTTTGGTGACCTGACCCAAATTCAGTAGGGTTCTTTGTGCCCAGCAGAGGAACTTGTAAACAAAAATTCAGCACACTAGCATCATGCAATAGAAAGGAAGAAAAAAAAAGGACAAGAACGAAGAACGCTGAAGTTATCGTAAAAAGAGACAGAAAGAGAAGAGAATCGAGAAAAGCATAAGAAAAAGCGGGAGTATCTAACGACAAACGCAAATGTGACCTTTGATGGACCTGACCCAAAATCAATAGGGTTCTTAGTACCCTGCAGAGGAACTTGTATACCAAAATCCCCTCCCTAGCATCATGCAATCTTAAGTTATGCTCCGGAAACCAGAAAGCATAAAGAAAATTTATCTAACGCAACTATGACCTTGACCTTTGATGTTTTCGATATCCCTGAATAGTTTACCTCTATCTCCTCTTCCCTTTCCCCCTCTCCTCTCTCTTTCCTCCTTTCTCTTCGGAGACCACGTTGACTATAATAACATTTGTAACATTCCCGTCTTTTCCTATTCGACCAAGTCTGTAGCTACTGCGACGTAAATCAATATACCCATTTCCTTGATTTAGCTCTGAAATTTCTATCATCGTTGTTGATGGATGTCACCGGTGTACATTCCAAAAACTGCATGTTTGTCTATGGTTATTTGCTTCGGTGGAACCGCGTCAACCTCCACACAAAGGGCCGTAAACAAAGATAGTCATGGTGCAAAAAACCTATATCAGTAAGCGCAAAATTTTAATAGTAAGAAGACGACCGACAGCCGAAGAAAGGAGAACGAAGAAAGCAGAAGCCGCGAAGTGAGCTCCTTCGTCGTTCAAAAACGAATTGAAAACTTGACTTCTTGTTGGATTCTGACCTATGGTCTGTATCGATTTTAATTTTCAATGCTTTCTCTAAAAATCGGAATTTGCTGTCGTCTTCCCTTTATCAGTATTCTCCCCGAACTGATGGAAAATTGCATTTAATGTCCTTTTATAAATCTAGTCGGGACGAGGAGATTGTAGAGACGAAAACAAAGAAGCAGAGTGAGGGCACTTCGTAGCCAGGTAGAAACCAAATTTGCCAGGAATGTTTCTGTACACTGACCCGTCTTAACAATGGACACCCAAGATGACCAACGATGGTTTCTTGACAAATATCACTAAAGATATAGAAATCACGGGAATCTTTGCTTTCAGGAATTACGGAAAATTCCAAATGATTTTTAAGTGACAAAGACTTGAGGATGTACGCGGAGGTTGTGTGGTTCATTTTCTGGGTAAGTTGAACTGTGTGAGGATTTTAGTACATATCGAATAATACAACCATTTATTTATCTTGTACGTCCTAATTCGTTATCCAACGAGAGCTCCAAGGAGCTATTTGTCTCGCCTGAGACATATAATGAACAACGATAATAACAATATACAAATGTAATATTACCTGATAGTGAAATTGCTATCAAATATTTCCCCGTGTCTGGATTTGTATGCAAGTGCTGGGCCTGGTTTTCATCGTGTATACTGTAAATCATGTTTTATTCGCGAGACTTTTATTTATGCGTACTTTCACCAGAACCCTCGCGAAAATAAAATTATTGTGCAATGAAGTATGATAATAGTATGACGAAATGGACATTCGAAATCGCTAAAACAATATCTCGCAAATAAATTTAGAACTTGTGTATCGCAAAAATAGTCTCACGAAAATGTTAGAATTTACAGTAGTTGTTCTGGTAAACCTTCTCTGTTGTACTATCTATAAAAAAAACAATACTTCAACGATGAGCACTTGGATATTAATATATTGTATATCCCATAAAGTAAAGCAAGGAAAGCAAAGCCTGCCCTAACAGTTTCATCATTTTAGTCACATTTTCTACAAAAGCTTCTCTTAACAGTCACGGTTTGTCCAGCTATGAGAGGGAGAGAAAAGGGATTGTCTTTTTCAATTCATTTTTCTCGTGGTCTATGTTATAAATATAATCCATTGCTATATCTGTTTGAACTGAGGTGTCCTTGACATTAAGTGAACTGCGTGTTGACAGGTAGGAATCGTCTGAATGCATTCTTTCCACGTATTTTTATTTTCCCCCATAGATCATACCTACAATGTAATGTAAGAATTAAATTTGACAAATATCTTACAAATATTCAAACAATCCAGCCGCTGCTGGTGGACCGTCAGAGTCCCCGAGGGTAAACATAAACCTAGTACCTGGTATTTCGGTACCAACTGATAATCTTTTATTTATAACCACTAGGTCGTTGCCACTGCTGATGGACCGTTTGAGTAGCGAAGGCAAGAGAGGCCCCGAGGGTATATAATAAACCTAGTACATGGTAATTTCGGTAGACCAGCGCTGATAATCTATATACGAGAGAGACAAAACGTAATATTTTGGCACAGATAGCACCATTAAAATTTCTAAATTCTTCTAAAGCTGAGATAGCCATCTTTTACAGTGGTTACTCTTAGACGGATTTTGGTTCTACGTTTAGATATATTATTTGGCCTTGTATGATAACACTTTCTCTTTAGAAGATTTATTCAAAATTGGAGCTCAACTGATGAAGTCTAATTGACAGAAACGATCGTCTTGAGTATTATAACTTTGGTATTATGTTTATAATATATATACTAAAGTAATATTTGACACTGATAACACCATTTAGATTAAAATTTATTCAAAAGCTAAGATACTCATCTTTTTACAGTGGTTACTTTTAGAGGGATTTGGCTATGGATTTAGATTTATTGTTTGGTCTTGTCTGGTACCACTTTCACTTTAGAAAATCAATTTAAAATTGGAGCTCCACTAATGAAGTCTAATCGACAGAAACTGTCGTGTTGAGCATTACAACTTTGGTATACTCATGTAAAAAAAGAAGAACGAGAAAAAAAAAGACAGAATCAGATATTTATATAAAAGTGAAATTGATAGAAAGCATCATACATTTTAAAGTAGTATTTATGAGACATGAATCAAATTTGGATCAATTTGAACTTTAATCAAATACACAGCAGCATTTTTATAAAACAAGTTGAGTATGGGGTGAAATTTGTGAACATTATTTGGAATATATGTAAAATTCTGGCAATCTACATTAAAAATTAAATGTGTGAAATGGAAATATGTGACAACCATGCAGCAACTTCTTGATTTGCCTGATGCTATTATGCTCTTTTTACGAAACAGCATTATGTCGACATCAAATAAGGATGTATCATGTCAAATTGTAGTCACAAAAAGATTTATACATATACAAAGCTACACATATGTTTCTATTCATATCATCAGACACGCGATCGTTGTAGCGGATGGATTCAACGAGAGGTAAAGGTGAGCGTGGCGAAGAGAGGTTTTCAGGACGGCGAACAACCCGCCCCCCATTCCGGCAGTCGAATCCAAGAGTATCGACGGAAAGTCGGTGGAGAAAAGAGATGAACATGTAAATGGTACAAAAAGTGGTCCCAGATTGCACCAATCGTATCAGTTTTTTCCAAACATTTCCGGGGATCAAAAATAGAAATAAGTGATTGCCGAGTGACAAGTCTTTTACGGGGCAAGTTCAAATAGCATTATTAACTTGTAATTGTAAACAATTCCTGATGAGGACGCAAGCGCGCTTAGACGAAAGAAATGAATATATCAGAGAATAACCATTTAAAATAAAAGCCCTAAGAAATCCTCAGAGAATTTGATTCTAACACGGTTTTATTATAACTAAAGCACTGCTATGCACTGTTATGTGTATGGCCAAAGCTCCTCCTCTCCTTTCCTCTCTTTCTTCTCCTTCTTCTCTCTCTCCCTACCTCCTCTCCTCTCTCTCCCTCTTCTCTCCCCCTCCCCCTCCTCCCTCTAGCAATAACTCTTACTCTTTCTCCTCTCTCTCTCCTCTCCTCTCCCCCCTTCCTCTTTTTTCTACCGAAATTATTTGTTGCGTAATTGTTTTGTCGCTTTGACTAAAATCTTCGTTCCGGAAGGAACGCCTCCCATCTCTTCCTCTCTTCTCTTCCCTCCCCTACCCTCCCTTCTCCTTCTCCCTCTCCTACCCGTAAAGGTCGTCTAGAACATTCTTAAAAAGCAAATAAGTGGACTTGGCCACTTAAAGACTACCAGTTTCTTCATTTTAGTCACATTTTTGCAAGAGATAATCGTTTTTCAGACATTGTCTACAAATTTCTGTATATCTAACGTTTGACACGGGACACCATAATTAAAATTTACACAGATTTTTACCAGTAGAGTAACGAAGTAAATTTTGAAAATTTGAAATCGAGCTGTGACCTTCCCCTCTAAATCAATGGCTTTGAAACTTGCCAAAGATATTCTTCTGAACATTCCTTACAAATGTTCCATCAGGATTTTCGTCCTCTATCCGGATTGGCTTTACTTATTTAGTTTAAACCTGAATCAGCTACATTCTAAAATATTTTAGCCCCGTATATCTTAACCCATTTTCTGCTTGCGTACCTTGTTAGGGTGTACATTTAAATACTCTTTAAATAAATCCATGAATGAACAAAATGTTAATACTGTATTATCTCCCTTGTTTGGGATTCTTTTGTTGTGCTGAGTGCCTTTTTAGAGTGATCTCCCTTTTAAAGCCACTCCACCATTGTTGAGAGTTTGCTCTTAAGCCAAAATGGAAAATCTGTCAGCATCAACTACGTAAGATTTTCTGTGTATAGATTATTTTCAAAGGTTTTTATTTTTCTATGTATATTTTCAATAAAAATCATTTTACAAGTAATTTTCAAATATTGAAAGTTCCCATTGAACTTTTTGACATTGAATTAAAGGGTGCACTACTGATTACAGGGGAGCCTAAGTTACCATTAAAAAATGAATAAAAGTTTGATGAATTTTGAAGCAATTTTTTCCTTTCAAGAAACTGTAAACACTTTTTAGCTCGCAATAAGTGGACTTGGGGACTTGGAAGAGATATATTTTCAGCTAATTCCGTACACGAAGACAGCTAGAATTTTTGCCCCGAGCTGTACCCGCCCCCCGGCGTACGTCGTCCGTAGACTGAAACCCCCCCCCCCCCGGTCCCCAATCGGATTGGCCTGGGCTATATCTTCTAACTGCAAGGGCATTTCACATTTAGATTCCTTATGACGTGGGTTTTCATTTGGTACTTTGACTTTTGACCTAGGACTGTTACCTACTTTTCTTGTGGATAGATTAAAACTTTTAACCATTTTTGCTATTAGCTTTTTTGAATTAAAATGCACCACGAGGGATATGGCTTTGATATTTCGCATATAGATTTCTTTTGACCAGAGCTTCCATTTAGTACCTTTACTTTTGACCTAGTGACCTTGCACTATGACATACTTTTCAAAAATTTTAACCTCACCTATATCTTTTAAACTATGAGAGATAGGACTTTAATATTTTACATATATTTCTTATAACCAGAGCTTTCATTTGGTACCTTGACTTTTGACCTAGTGACATTAACTGTGGACTTTGACCTACTGTTAAAAAATTAACCTGAGGTGAAGGAAACAAACTTTTACTAGTCCTTTGACCTTAAAACCTGATTATTTTGAAAATTTACACTCATTTGGGCGATATTTGTTGTCTTCTGACAACTCTTGTTTTCTTTTCTGTCTATCACTCTCTGCCTTTTTTTTATTATCTTGGTATCTCTGTAGGGTTGAGTGACATGGGAGGGGTGTGGAAGTTTAGGTGTATAAGTTAGTTCATCACTATTCCGTTTCGCTGGCCAAAGACGTTTACAACGCATGAAGTTTTGAACAT
This sequence comes from Atrina japonica, assembly GCA_030159075.1. NCBI lineage: Eukaryota > Metazoa > Mollusca > Bivalvia > Pterioida > Pinnidae > Atrina > Atrina japonica. The sequence continues at coordinate 608,569 of BROG01000430.1, read as the reverse complement.
GTTAGAGGATGAAAATTTTATTGAGGCCGTCATTTACCTTACACCCCCAGCAAATTATCAGTTGTCTGATGAAAACAGTGGTCAACAACCCGCGTTCACAACTTCAAGTTAGCGCAAGTTATAAGTTGAGAAATGCCAATACAGCTGTTTGTCGAAATGACGAAGATGAAGAACCATAGGAAAGAAGACATGGATACTATGGATGTTGAAGAGCAAACCATACCCAAGGAAGTAGAAAACTATCAGCCCCTGTAAAGCAGACGTGGCTGTATGAAGATATCTATACCAATGTTGTGCAGAGGGAATGGCCTCAATTATAACCTCCGTTGTTTCTATAGGAATATATGTCTCCTACATAACTTTTTGAACTGTTCTATGACAATAAAGTCATTGATGACATGGGGAAACTTACCAACTTGTATGCATATCGTGAAAAGGGTGACCGTACCTTCAAAACTGACAATGATGAGACGAGAGCTTTCGTTACCATTCTAATAATATCTGGCAACTCAGTTCTTCCTCGTCGTACCATGTACTGGGAAAATAGTAAAGATTGCGGTATAGATGGTATTGCACAGCTTATGAGCCCCAATAGATTTGATCTGCTTATGAAATATCTGCATGTGTGCGATAACAACGATCTACCTCAGAATGACAAGATGGGAAAACTTTTGACGAATCGATGGTTCCATACTTCGGCCATCACTCTTCGAAGCAGTATATCGGAGGTAAGCCTGTCAGGTTTGGCTTCAAACAGTGTGTGTTGGCTGCTGACACTGATTACGTCGAACAATTCGAACCATACTGCGGTGCTGAAGTCCGTGATAAGGCTGAATTTGGACTAGGTGGAGCTCCCTGAACAGTTACCATTAAACTTTTATATTGATAATTATATCATTGAACTCCCTCTTTGAAAATATTAAAAAATCTCGGATACCAAAGTAAAAATCATTAAGATGTCCAGGATAAAGGTACAATCTGGCAAGAAATGGACAAACACGGAACTCTTGAAATCAAGAGGTGGGATCAGGTGCCATGGAGGAGTAAGCATCCCTTGTCGACCGGTCAAGTCCAAATGAATTACGTGAGGAACGAATCCTTGTCACAATTGGTACAGACATCTCAACAACCGCCAAGAAAAAGGCAACTTAACATTTCACTTAGTGAAACAAAGTAATCACACACAAGAATATTATACTGACCGTAAAATTTGCGGAACGTTGACATCAAACGCGGTTTTCAATATCCCTGTGTCAATAATTTGTAGTAGTTTACATCTGTATATGAAATGTTCATATGTTGAACATGCCTACTGTGTTTCAATACATGATTTTATATCAGTAATAAAATGGGTATCTTGAAAACCCACAATATTGTAACATTTGTTCTTGTAGTAATTCAAGACATCTTTTCTTTGCTAATCCCTGGCAATTTACAGATGCAATTTCAAACGTTTTTAGATCTGTAACAGATATAAGATTGTACAGGAAAGTTAAGATTAACGTAAATAGTGGCAATGCATTCTCCCTTCCGTTATTAAAAAGTAGGGATATGTTTTTCACAAATGAAGAAATGTAAAAATAAATACGTGTGTACATATTCAGTATCCGTTTGACATTGTGATAGTAAGCAGAGAGGGCTGGAGTACAGTCTGACAGTGACAGCGAAATAGTATAGGAATAGGATAGTAAGAAAAGAAATAAGATTCTATAAAGGGTAAATACTCAGGAATAATTTTTCTCAGAATATCTATTAGACCATTTTGCAAATTGTTTAAGAATCCCAAGCTTCCAATTTATTTGATAATTAATGTCACAATTTTGCAAAATACTTTTACCAAGATGGTGCAAGATATATGCAAATTCAATAAAGAAACATACATAAATGCAACTGAAGAAATAACATACAAATTTAGGAATTTGCAACTGAAGAAATAAAAAACAGACTCTGGGATTTCTCTGAACTGTTGCTGACGCACGATAACAGGGTTTCTACCATTGATTTGATTACGATTGAAATTTTTTCTTGGAAAATGATGGTCCCTTCTTGCTGAACACAGTAGTATTGTTTCGCTGTAGACCTATCTTAAATGATTTGAAATGTAAGAAGATATTTGTGCATGGATGCATGTCCATTCTCTATTATATAAGACCTGTTGAGAATCACTAAAAATATGCTTTATTTCTAATACGGTAATTAAGCTGAGGTAGATCATAGATGACATGTTATATGACACAAACATGGATTGTGAACTTGATTGGCGAGTCAATATCTAAACAAATCGAAAATATAAACGATATCTCCATAAACGAGCAACTGAAAACTGATTGACGTTTTGTATACAAATATATATGCTACTCAAAGTTTGCGAAGCACATAGTTTTCCATACATCATTGTGAAGTCTACATTATATGATATTTACATTGAAAATCGTTCAGTGATGTATCGAGAAGGTCCCCAGTGTACACATAAGCTTGCATGACCGGCAATTATCTCGTGCAAACGAGGTGACCCGTCATTTTCATAGTGTTTAATTTACGCTGCATACATGTACCTGACATGAGTGGGGTACTCAGTCTTTACTTTCACTTGAAATACTGAACGTTTACGACCGAATTATGGCAAATGCGAATGTTTGAAGACATTTATGGGATAGAGACATATGACGGGCGGCTGGAATGGTGGAGCAATGGGCTCTTCAACGTGACGTTGGCATGGCACTTGATGTGCACCATACAGTATCACTAGAGCCTAGGCGATGTTCCAACAGTATGATACACCATGGGGGCTACTTCTGCGGCTGATGATAGTTTTATGATTATACAAGCTCAAAGGAACCGTTTTACAACTGCAACCCAACTTCGTTCTGGCATTCAAAATGCTTTAGGGGTTCATGTTTCAACCATGAGAAGACCATGCATACGGATCCCATTGTTTTCAAACCACCGCCAGCTACAATATGCTTGACCCGTGGACCATGTTGGCTGGAGCAGGATGAACAGGGGTCCTGTCCTCTTTACCGATAGACATGATACAATTGGCGAAGGCCTACGGAAAGGTTTCATGCTGCAAACATATCTGAACACGACCGGTATGGCGGATGATCAATAATGATCTACGGTGGAATCAGTTGGGAAGGACGCACTGACCTCGTTGTCCCTAACGGAGACACAGTGACTGTCCAGCAGTATAGAGAGGAGACTCTCGATACCCAATTAAGGCTGTATGCTGGTGCAGTTGGTCATGGGTTTATTTTGATCGACGATAATGCGCGTCCTCATACAGCCAATTCGTCCTAGAGTACTTGCAAAGAGAGTGAATTACTCGTTTGGACTGGCCTGTCCTTCGGATGAGGTCCCATGTCACAGTGGATATCGGCACGTTAAAGAACCCTGAATGCTCAATGTCCGTTAGTGCCGAGCATAGTCAAAATTTGAAGCCCTTCGACGGCATTTGGTGACGTCTCCATATGAGTGTAAGATTCTTGAGAGCTCAAATGCGAACCTGCTCAAATTGCTCAATTGAATTTAGGTCATGGGATCTGGCTGAGTTCAAATGAATATTTAAAAGAAGAGAGGACTCAAGAATTTAAGAAATACATTTTCAGTATATTTTATGGCTGAACCAACCCGAATAAACCCTTCATAAAATATTAACTTATTTAGAAATATATTTCAGTTAGATATAGGCGTCCAGTTGGTCTAAATACTATTTTGGCTTATTTTTCAGATTTTCTATTCAGACCTTGTTTAAAGGGTTACCTCCCTTAGAATGAAAAAAATGTAAACTAGCTAAAATCACCAGTTTTATGAATCCCCTTGGAGGGCCTCAGATACAGCCAGATGAAAAAATAAAGGTTTTGTCACAGTGACTTCGTAAATGTTTATAGCAAAATCCATAGAGTCTTGTGAATCCTGTCTGACTTGGACGAGTTTAAATTTTAAGTAATAAAGCATAACATTAAAATTCCACTGACTAGAGTAATCGATCCTACTTGTCACTATACAAAGGTAGTATCTAGTGATAAATAAAACATTTTCTCCGTACAATTTATCATAACCGAAAAGTTAGTAGAATCATCCGTATGATAATCAAAAGGGTACTCCGCCACGCCATCTTATATGATTTTTCATGTAAACTTTCATTTATTTCTGTAGATGACATCTAGAGCCATCCGCCTTCCCTTTCATAGAACCACTGTTAATGAACTCATTCATCTGAGGTTGCCTTAAACAGTACGCAACTCCGTCATAATCAATGTGTGTCCGAATGAAAAAAAAAATCTTCTTTTAACTAAGATTACTTGAACACAAATTATCAGATCTATAATTAACGAGAAGGTATATATGGTGCAAATCAATTTATCAATCAAAACACAATTGAGACTCTAAATGGGAGTAAACGGGCTGTCACTGGCCTTGAAGTCAAAGGTTTATTCAATTCAAGCTCCATGATTAGAATGAACAATAATTGTGAACATAGCTTTTTGATATCTAAAGAAACAGCTGTAACATGTTTTTTAATATATTTTATAAATACCATCTTCGATTTTATTATTAATAAAAGGAATATCTATTTTCCTTCTGCATATCCAATGTCTTTTCGATGTTTGATGTTCAACTGTATAAGCGATCATACATAACAAACTATTTATAAATCTTAACATCACCACATCTAGCTTCTTATATCAGTTCTAAGTGTCACAACAAATCTGTTAGATACATTGACAACCTTCAGTTTAGGATAATGGTAAGCAAGAGAAAATGGCTTCTGGGATTTATAATTATAAGTGCTGCCACGTTCTGGTATACCTTCAGAGGTAAACATACAGAAATGGGAATTATCAGGTATGAATGATGGTTATAATTGTACACCGTACGCGCGCATTACATATGTTTTAACTTATTGTAATTTAACTCACTTCTATTGTAGTTTAAAACATTCCCTCACAAAATTAATAGCATTTCAATTATGATTTTCACACATTTTATAATAAAAATAAAACAATTTGAAAAAAAAAAAACTAATTATGTCGACCAGCTTATCCAGAAAATAATCTAACTGACATAAACTAGATTTAAGTCTTCGATGTGGTTATATCATAGCTAACACAAAATTTGAATTTCAATGAATTAGTTGGGATTCTCTTAATTATAAGAAGAACCTATTATGGAGAATAATATTGATGTAGAACCAAGGTACATCAAAAGTATACAAATATTGTCAATTCGATATGGTTAATATGGGGTTGTTGATATAGTTTATAAACATCTACCCTCTACCGACATCTCCCAAAATTGTTGTTGGAGTCTCGGAAAACACAGGTAACAGTTTGTGTAAGATAATGATTCGCCATTGCACCTGATCCCACCTGTAACGCACAACTGTTTTACATCAAATCTAAATTGACAGAAACGATCGTTTTGAGCAATTGGTATGGCCTCTTTTGTAAAACTATAACGTTGGTATCGTTGATAATACTGAACACTTTAAGATTCAGTGATTCTCGCTAATTGGATTTGACCTATCTATAGATATGATATTTATATATCTTGGTTTATTAACCGGTGCCCTCTCAATATTAGCGGGTGTCCGGGTAGCGCAGTGGTTAGCACACTCGCTTTTCACCAATGCGACCCGGGTTCGATCCTCGGATTGGGCAGGGAAGTATGTGAAATGGTTACCAACCCGGATACGCTCCTGTCTTCGGACTGAGACAGTAAAAACCGAGGTCCCGTGTCACAGTGAGTGTCTGCACGTTAAACGAACCCTCACTGCTCAATGGCCATAGGTGTCGAGCATAGGCCAAAATTTGAAGCCCTTCACCGGCATTGGTGACGTCTCCATATGAGTGAAAGATTCTTGAGTGGGACGTTAAACAACAATAAACAAACAAACTCAATATTAGCACAAATATCAGTAATCCAATGTTACTTTGTTCTGATAACAAACTTAACCAGACATTATAAATCTTTTAGATGTCGACAAATATTATACTTCGTCATATACTTAAATTGCACCCCAAACGCTATATACAACTTTTCAAAAATTGTTCGTTTATTGTGCAAAGATGCATTTGTCGAAAATTTGAAGTCGATCCGACGTCTCGTTCTAGAGATATAAGCCGAAAATTCAATCAAGAGAAAAAATTGAAAACTTCTAATGGCCGTGACGTCAGCCAAGGAACACACGGTACAATAGCCATTGGCGGGTATAAAGAAAGTGGGCAAGCTTTCTAGTTCAGAATCCAGTTTGAAAGATGATTTTTATACTCAATCCTGAAGTAACGATGAAAGAGATTCTCATGATAATAACGAAATGCTAAGTGTTTCATTTACAATAAATATAATTAATTCAGCGGAGAAGTATGTACTATGTATAGAAATTCTAGCGCCCGGTGTTTCCCAACTACTTGGCTGTTGTGTACAATACCCCGTAAACATAAACTCCCAGATGTTGTCATTTCGGCACTTACATCTTTTAATTCCCATTGATGTCGGGGAATCACTTACAGTGAGACGACACGTGAAATAAAACGTTAGATTCATGTTAATGAAACAAAATATGTTTAAACTAAACTAACGGCGTCTATATAATATCTTAATGACTTCCATGCAGTTAACACTTTGGTATGTTGTATTGTTTTTATCAATACCATATATGTTTACGCGATTTCGTAATTTCAGGTATAATGATGTAATAGATCTTGGAAGACAGAAACCAGAGAGTGGACAAACTGATAACGTAACCAAGAAATCTAGAGTTACAGGTATAAAGATCAACGTGGATACCAAACATTCCACTGAAGATACGGCGACAACGGGCCCAACAAAGCATGATTCAATATATATCGATAAGCAACTAAAACAATATTTGAAGTTCAACAAAATATCAAATATACTGGATTTGCCAAATTCAAAAACAAGTTTAATTCGGATGGAAACCCCCGGAACCGACTTCCATATCGGTGACGAGATACGAGTGAAAATTCAAATCAAAGACGGGAGAAATAAACCTATAGAAACGGGAGGTGATATATTGAGAATCTGGATGTCAAACGATAAGCTTCATGCAAGTACACCTGGATACATCGTTGACCATGGTAATGGAACTTATACCGGGATATTAAAAGCTGTTTGGTCCGGGAAGGCAATAATCAGGGTATCAATTGCAAACATGAAAGAGATTATCGGTATGTATATGAACACTGTGCTAAGAGATGGGATCTGGAAATATATAAAGGGACAATTCAAAAATGGTAATTCAAAACAAATTGTCGAAACAAGCTGCACAACTCAACCCACAATTGATAAGTATGAGCAAGTGTGTAATTTTACAGACAAGAATTTTGGGATGTCGTGGTACTGTGGTTTACCTTCTGGAAAGTATTCGTGTGCAGACTGGGGTTATCACTACGCCCATGGCGAGAATTCATTACTACAATCACAGTTCATGTATGATGTTTTCAAGTAAGTACTTCGATATTTGATTTGTTGAATAAAAAGCTGTGACTTTGTCAGATTGAATGATATGAGAAATGGTCGTCTTGTTCATTGTCACACAGACACCAAAATCAATATATAAAAATCTCGGGTACCAAAGTATGAATATCCAGGATGTTCAGTACACATATGCAAATCTGGTGAATATTGAACAGACACGGAACTCTGGAAATCAAAAGGTGGGATCAGATGCCATGGAGGAGTAAGTATCTCCTGTTGACCGGTCGCTCCCGCCGTGTGTCCATATTCAAATGATACTAACGACTCTAAAACAGATATAGTAAAATCTATATAACCTGGCGGGTGGAGTCTTATGAACCCCCTATCGACCTAGACGAGTTTAAATTTTAGGTAAAAAAGCATAACATTAAAATTACACTGACTAGAGTAATCGTTCCTACTTATCACAATACATAAGAGGTTAACCAGTGAGGAATAAAGCGTTTTCCCCATGCAGCTTGACATTACCGAAAAGTTAATTGAATTACGCTAATCAATCTTGTGTGAATCCGACAATATCGAACAGGTAACTCAACATTTAATTTAGTGTAACAGTAATCGCAAACAAGGCTAGTTTTTAATACACCTGTGTCTTGCATCAGATAAAGGATATCTTGAAGCCACAGATAAAATTTCGAATTATTGACTTCATATTATCCTGGACATTCTATTGATTTATACTTCGGTATCTGAGATGTTTAATATATTTATATTATACTGCACAGGGAGTCGGAGACCATTGCAGTAACTGTATTCTTGAGTTAAATTAAAGGTATGGTGCATTTGAGTAAATGTAGGATACTTTTTGCGGAAAATAAAAACCATATATACTGAGAGCGTACATCAAAGTATTTCTTAATACACTAGATAACACAAAAGTAATTTACACATTATTATCCAAATAAGTGAAAGTTGTCCTTAGAATCTAATACAAAATATTTTCGAAATTTTCCTCCCTGCTGACGTGTTTAGTTACTATATCAAACAGCAGTGATGACGTTTCTTGTATAAGGTCGTCCCAGGAAGTCGAACTTAGAATAAATAAATATGCATTGTAATTAAAGTACTTCAAACCTCGATCTGTACTTTTTTTTATTTGAAGTGTATTACGCCGCACTCGAGAACTTTACAGTTATATGGTGGCGACCAGTTTTTAATGGTGAAGGAGGGAACCCTGTTACTCTAACCATTCGGTCACAGAGGCCCCGTTAGTACTAGTTAAAGGGGAACATTCCTTGCTAACCTGATAACACTGTACCCCGGAAGAGATCAATGGTCTTCGGCAAGTAAACTGGAAAACTTTCTCACAAAAATCAGCTTTATAAATATACAAATTCTTTGGGGGATGCATGTGAACAATTATAGCGTTGCACGTGACAATCGTATGACGTCACAGATTTAGTACCGTGCGAATTAGGCGGTAGATACGGAAATATACGATGATATATGTTTCATCGATTGACCAATGAAAACAAAGAAATTCTATTCTGAAGGATGACAAATATATGTGTAAGTGTTACGTTTAACACAACAAGCGTTACATTATATTTCATATTTGTTCTAGGTATCAGCGACATTTATACCTGAATCAGACTCTATCCGTGTCGGTGTCAAATGGTACGTATCTTATTTTTTAAAACAAATGCATATATAAAAACTAACATTGCAGACTAAAAGTGTTATGTCGATTAAAGTGTTCCGAAACAATCCCACCTTGTACTACCATGAATTCCACCACACCTCAGTCATATTTACAAGTCGAGAAAGAATGCCGTAAACCTGCATACATTTTTTCATATCTTGGAATTGTATACTGACATCATTAAAACAATTTATAATTTACCATATGCACTCGTAGTTTCATTTTGACACGCATGCTGTTTTTATACACAATGTGTCAACATTGAAAGGCAAGAAAATCCGTGTCTAAACAGAAATAATTCGGAAAGTATATTTATATATTTATTTCTACCGTTATTTACAGATTGATATAATTAAACGATGCAATTTATTTATTTGTTAGACAAGTTTTCCCAATATTCAACAAAGAGACGAACATATTAAATTCAACAAATAAATGTAATATATAAAGATGGCAAATAATTATACTTTTACATAAGTGTCACTGTTTCTTGCAATTCTGAAAGTAGAAATATCTGCAGTGGTGAAAAATGGAGGAAGTGTTATTTAATTTTATTAAGTTGGAAGGGACAGATTGGTAAAGCATCTCGCTTTGAACCATAAAGTTTGTCACTTCTGGTCAACGCATGTTCGAGCCGTACTGGAACCTAAACCGACTTTTCAGAAAATGTTTGCCAGTTTTCTTGCAGAAGACCGGTGGTCTCCTTCCGAGTACACTGTAACCAGGTTCTCCCATCCCCTACAATAGTTTATCCCCAATATCCAACAAAGAACAAAGTGAATTCAACAATATATAGCAAGATGGCATATAATATTAGAGAGTGTTCTGGAGCACGGCCACAGACAGTGACTCCCTTTCGCCAGTCGTGCTTTTCACCGAAATTGACCTCTTCACCAACTTGACCTTTTCACCGAATTTACCCGTTCATCGTACGGAACATTTACGACGGACGCCTGGTCCTATCCCGTTTGGGATTCGCAATTGTTCTTCATGTTGAGACCATTGCACATCTAATTCGTCGTGTTCTAATGGACTTGAGCTTCGATTAATAATTGGTACTTCTTCATTTTAACCTAATGTATACATTATATATATATATATATATATATATATGTGTGTGTGTGTGTGTGTGTGTGTGTGTGTGTGTGTGTGTGTGTGTGTGTGTGTGTGTGAATTGTACTTTTTAAAAATAAAATATTTTCTTTTGGTTTAGAAATCCAATCCGATTCGTACCCTGATGTCACTTGTAAGAACCGCCCAAAGAAGTTATCATGGCACGAAAAAACCCCGGACGGGTACTTTTACAAAGGTATCTGGCATTCATTGAAATGTAAAACCACGCTGACACCACAGAAATCTGCATATATAAAATGCCTAACTAACAAAAACGTCCTTTTCTTCGGAGATTCAACAACAAGGCAGTGGTTTATTCATTTGACAAAACTATTGAATTTTACTGTTACCTTCGGAAATTGGAAAATGATACGTGATACAGCGTGGCAAAAGTATGCACATTCAGAAAATTCAGAATTTAATATATCTGCATCTTGGTCACCACATGAGCTTCCAATGTATGGTGGCAGCCCAGCTGACATCCGGAATTTACGTTCTACTGTCTCCAAATTAAAAGAAATTCCCGCGGGAAGTAGCGATGTTGTTGTACTAGAGTGGTTCTTCCATACGATGAAAACGCCTCCAAACATATATCGACAGCATATAAGGAATGCCAGAGAGGAAGTTGAAAAACTTCTAGTTAGATCACCAAACGTTCACATTTTTATCAAAGGACCACATGCTACAATGGATAAAAAAGTATTCGATCCTTTTGATTTCCTTAGGATATTAGCTGATAAAATTGTTCTGGAGGAATTTTCTAAAATACGGGACAAAGTAGTATTTATAAGTGGCTGGGATATAGCTGTAGCCTGCCAAAACGTAAAAATACATCCTGATGAATGGATGATACACATAATGGTACATGAATTACTGTCCTACGTATGTTAATTGAATAAGATCTTATTTTGTAGATTACCTGTGGTATAGAGAGAATAGGTGAGATAAGACTGTAAAATCAACCATGACGGGCATACTGGGCACGTCTACATGGTGTTTGTCTTTCGAATGACGAGACTGCTTACATTTTACTTGCTGTGATCTCTGGTGGATATTATACTGATATGTAATTATACATGCGTACGCTGTAAAGTAGATTCAAATTACTACTCTAAACGTCCCTATGGAACTTAAAGCTGAACTATGAAGATGAAAAGCTTTTGAACTTTTAATAGAACAAATGTATGTTTGTTTTGTAACATTCTCACTTCATATCCCCATACAGCTGACATATTTGTAATTGTTTCTCTGGAAAACCACAGCAGGTACAAAAGACGGATTAGTTATATCGGTCTTCATTGTACAGCTGTACTCGCAACGGGAAGCGTGCGAAGTCCCAGAGACTGAACAATACTAATCGAATCTTACCTGTACTTTTTAGTATACAGTGTCTACAGACGATTCAAGATAAATATACATCTGTGCATCCAGTGTTATTTACAGCAACGTACAAACAGCAACAAACAGATAAATGGTTAGTTCGCCCATAGTAAATCCAAAGTTATTCCATTGTTCCAAAGATCAAGCCCCGTCCAAAACATAAACAAAGCGATCTGCTTCTTACTGTCATTCGGTCATTGAGCCATGTTAGTTCTTTCGGAACACCTTGCGGGTTACGGGAAGAACAAACATGGCTCAATGGCCGAATGACAGTAGAAAGCATATAGCTTTGTTTATGTTTTTTAATACTGCATTTGTATTAAATGTAGTACTACATATTTGCACTGGTCCGTATATTATTGCAGCCAAGACAAGTTTCCCAGTGTTTTTTTTTATTTAATCTCATATTGATTTTCAACGTCTGATTCTAGGTTGTGAAAACTGTCTGAGAGTATAATTGGGTCAATGCACGTAGAACTATAGGGTTAATTCTTGTTCGTTCATTCTCTTGTCGTATCGTTGTGAACTTGTAGTTATAATGTTGATGTACCTGTAGTTGTAATAAACTATCAAAGTCCAACGTAGTGTACAATCATTTATTTTTCTCTGTCACCCTGCTGGTGGTATACATATGCCCACAGTCATGTGTGTGCGTTGATCCAAGAATATTCACCATTTTATATACAGAATACCCAAACAGGATCCAAAGAATTGGAGTCGGATCGAACTATGATACTTGTCAACACCTTCCATAACTCAAAATGAATGTCCTCAACATGTGTCCAGGATCAAAGGGTAATGTCCTGGACGAGACTGTTCTACGAAAATAAACATAGTTATTAAATAACCTGTGAATTTTCCGTCCGCTGATTGGTTTTAACTATGTCAATTTGTAATAAATCGGAATGTTAACTGACTTTAGTTTCGGGTGCCATATATATTTATCAGTCCAAAGAAGCATGATATTGACCTTCGCTTCGGTCAATATCATGTTTTCTTGGACTGATAAATTCTACGTAACTCTCAACCAATGTCAAAAATTGTATAATGTCAAATATATGTCACAGATATTAAAATTAATAAAATGTTTTAAATTGAAATGGTTGCCATGGCAACAAAAAATATAAACAGGACCCCTTTACAAGTCCCAACGTTTCTATTAACAAGAGGCCCATGGGCCACATCGCTCACCTGTACTGTGTTGGTATCTTACAAATATGGGAATCTCAAATTTACAAATTATTTTAACACTCCTTAGGAGTGGAAGAGACTTAAAAATGAATGAAAATGACAAAGCTGGGAAACATGTCAAAAACATGATATTAGTTTTCCAATTTATTCCATAAACAGGAAATTGAATCATGCATCCTTGATAGGTTTACTGTTGAGTTTGCGCAAGTCGATACAAAACCGTAATGAGCCATCACTTTTTCTTACAAGCATTACATTAGAACAATATGGGCTATTTGACTTCCGTATAGCACCTACCTCTTACATTTCTCTAAGATGTTGTCTTACCTCCTCATACATTCCCGGGGGTATTCTACGGTAAGACTCTGTCCTGTAGTTTAATTTCCTCATACATTCCTGGGGGTATTCTACGGTAAGAGTCTCTCCTGTAGTTTAATTTCATGCTTCACGTAATTAGTATTGCCTAAGTCCTTCAAAGAAGTAGAAAATATTTTTTTCCATTTTGACAACAACTGTTTTGTTTGTAAAATTTCAGTTTCACTCATATATTGAGAATTGATTTTTACATCTAAATCAAACTCTGTACTGTTGTTATGAGAAACATCATTTTCACATATATGTTCATCTGGGGACCACGTGTCTAATACTTTCACTTTATTTAGTGAACATAATAAAGATTTTGGGGGGTATCTTCACTACATTTGCAGACATATTGCAAATTTTCCACAGGTACACGTGAAGTCTTTCTTTTATCTAGTTAAAGTCACTACTCTTGGACATACTGTAAGACTACCAGACTGGTTAGTATCCATATGTTCTGTAATAGCCGTATCAATAATCCCAGGGTTCCTAACAACGTCCTGCACTGTTTTAACCTCATATGGTTTTACAGTTATAGCACATCTATTTGTTGTTTTCACTGGTATGGTATGACTATCATTTAAAATTTCAAAAGCAGTTTTCCATGCTGGGGGTAATTCAACTGTCACTTGACTCTGTTGAATATTTTGACAAATTCGGATGACATTAGTACCCACAATTACTGGAACTTCCTGTTTATACTTTGTAACAGGGGTGACTAGAACTGGCATAGTAAATGTACAGTCTAACAAGAATGCTATGGGTAACTCTACCTCAGTATAACCACTGTAAGGAAGTTTATTGCCATCAGCACCATATACATTCAACTGAAAATCTGATATATTAAGTTCTGGTTTGGGGTCCAAACAGTTTAAAAACTCTTCTGATATACATGTTACCATTGACCCGCTATCTCTCAAAGCAGTTGTTTTAGTACCGTTCACAATAATATCAAATTCATTTGAAAATCCAAAAAGTCTATTAACCAGTGACTCATTATTTTGTTTTGTTTCAGGGCTCTCAATTTGACTATCCTCTGTTTGCCCTACAACAGGGGATACTATTCTTTGGGGGGTTTTGTTTGTACCACAGGAGCTTTTTGTACTTTCACCTCTACCTCTGCTAGGGTTTGTGGGAACCTCCCTATTATCACTATTAAGGTTCATGGGTACTCCCCTATTACCGTTACCTCTGTAACTTCCTGGTATATCTTCTGTGGGTACCTCTTGAGCCATAAAACTCTCTATTAGTATTACTTTGTCTAAAGTCCATGTTTCTACCTCTTCCAAATGCTAAATTCTGATAATATTCTTTTTGGTTTGACTCAACCCTTTTCTCAATTAATTCTATTTTAGACATAAGTCCTGACAATTGTCTACTTATTTCAATTGGCACCTGTTGACTATCAACTTCTGCCTTTTCATCACTCTCAGATACAGATTTCTGAGATGGTTTAACCGACACATTTGGTTGTTTACATTTTGTTCCTGTATTTGAAGTATGAGATATATCATGGGAAGTTGGAATATACATAAATGGAAGTAACATATTCCTATGTAATGACCCCTTTACAAGTCCCAACGTGGGCGCCATTGTCGAAGGGTTCGGTCATTTTATTAACACTACAACATCGTGAATGTTTTTGACATTGTTTTTTTCACGTCAAATTATGGTAGATCTAACTTGTAATATGACTGGGAATATGTTGAACAAAAATATGACCTACAATAAATGAAAAGAACTATTACCATACATACCTCAATGTAACTTTCACAGAAGTCATTTGAACCAAATTCTCTTTAAAAAGGTTTCTGATTTGAATTAAAATAAAGGTTTACATTATATAATAACTTTTTATCATATTACTTTAAATATTTGAAATATAAACATGATAAAGTAATTTATAAATTATTACTAACTTACCATTTAAGATTACATTTTTGACATCATATTATTTAGCACTGACTGCAAGTGAAATTTTTTTTACTTGTTCACCCGTTGATTTCCATAGTCCGAGTGTCGGTAATTAGTTAGTCTGTCTAAAAAGTGCGGGAAATATTTTTTACTAAACATCCAACCTGAAGTTTTATGAATCTAATAATAAATTGTCTTTACCTGGACATTCAAGGAATGGAATCCCTTTCGATTCACATAATCTGGTTCATTTTCAGATGGGGCCAATATTTTTATGAAAGTGCCGTCTACACACCCAAGAACATTTGGAAATCCTGTAATTTAGTAAAATGCAATTGAATTATAAATCATACATTTCATCAGGGATGGATCCAGGAAATTTTCAGAAATGAAAAGGAATTTTTATATAAAATGAAAAACCTATCTGTAACTTCCTATTATGCACAAATGCTGACCATTTGAGCAAAATCAGCACTCATTTTTGCTATAGATCCATTTTGTGAAAGGGTACTATACCCTTTCAGTTGGAAATTTTACATCACACTGTGCAGAATTTGGTAAAGACACGAATGGTGAATATAATTGGGAGAAAAACAGCTGATTTTGCACTGGGAATGGGTCCCACATTTTGATGATATCAATTCATGAAATAATTAAATTTTCATACCTTCAACTGATGGGAATACTGTATATATTTTTATACAATGCTTGTTTAAAAAAAATACACACTCATGCTGAGAAAACACAAACGAAAATCCAAAATTTGAAATTTAAAACATAGAGACAAATTAAATCCAGGGTGGATCAAATATTTTAAGTTAGAGGGAAAGGAGAGTAAATCATAAATTTATGTAATTGTAACATTGAGACGCAAAATCAATCAATTTTGCCACATTTCACTGAAAAAAAATGTAGGTTTTAAAGCATTTCGTTAACTTCTGAAATTTTGATTTTATTTTATTGTACATGAATACATCTTTACTTTGGCATTTTGAATATCATTTGAATAATTTTTTTTCAGGTTTTAATTTTTAAAAGTGCATACTCAATTCATTGCTTGGAATAATATTATAACTATCAATACTTCTATGTCAGATAATTTTTGTGTTTAATTGTAGTTATTATATGATATGTGTATATTGTTGAGGTCGTAAAATCAACTTTTTAAAATTTAGATATGTGCAAAATTATTTATATTAATAATTGGGATCTCGTGGAATGCGAAGTATACTCTGTCTAAATATTGCATTATTTTCAATAAACAACTGAAAAGTTAAAGTGAAACCTTTAATAAAATTCAGCATCCTAAAATTTAAGTCCATTCCGGTTACATTCGTTTTCTTTTTACAATTTGTCAAGAACTGTCTTCTGCAGGAAGTTTCAATATTGTTAAATTGCAAACGACTAAGAAGCAGCGTTTTCCTATCTGCATGTCAAAAGACAATTACAAAATAAATGACACTTTGTTATGCAAATGATTTATTAATTTGAAGACGAAAAAATCACAGCTCAAATTTCAGTGTCCAAATTGTTTGAATAACGAATGCAAGACATTTCATGAACGGATTCGTTGCAAGTGCACCCAGGGACATGTATTGTAGGGTAGAGAAGGTTAAATTTCGTTATTATAGAAATAAGAACTGAGACAAACTTACCAGCAATTTTCATGAAGTTTTGTTTCACTTCTCGTGATCTGCGACCAGTAGGGAATGTTATGAAATGTCGCATCACACTTGATATAATGTCCGAAACAGTTCTGCTGCAACGACCGGCCGTGGAAGTGGAAATGTCATGACCATCTCCGACCATTATATGGAAGGATCCGGTCGCAAAAAATCTCAGACATATCAGGAACTGTAGTAAAGGTGGAAGTGCATTGTTCTCTGTCACGTCGTGGATTGCCCGAAGCGGACTTATAATTTGGTCAAAAATGAACATGACTGTATCAGGCCTAAATCGGTACCTGACGAAAACTTCATCTGGCGTGTACTCCTCTAGTGGGTTGCTCCTATCTCGCAAAACTCTGTGTGGGAACACCATTCTATTTAGATGATTAATTCTCCGATATCGTCGGACTCGTCCAGGCATATTTGATTTCAATATCAAAATATGGTAGTTGAGAATCAAGTTGAGAATGATAGAGTGCTTTCAAAAATCACAAGTGTGTGCAATAGGACGTCTTGCTGCTCCATTTAATGATAAAAATGTGACATCAATCTTATCAACACATATAACATCTGTTCTAGTTAAAATCAGAGTAATTTACCCCGGGATTTGGAATTCTGCTATGACCTATATACAAATTTGAGACTCTGATTCCCAGCTGGTGGATCTGAAAAATTCAAAGAATATAAAAATCTCAGATACCAAAGTACAAATCAATAGGATGTCCAGGACATAGATACAAATCCGGTAAAAATGGACAAACACGGACCTCTGGAAACCAAGAGGTGGGATCAGGTGCCATGGAGGAGTAAGCATCCCCTGTCGACCGGTCACACCCGCCGTGAGTCCACAGTCAAGTCCAATGAAACACGTGAGGAGACGTCTCAACAACCGCCAACGAAAAGGCAACTCAACATTTCACTTAGTGAAACATAGTAGTCGCAATCAAGACTATTATACCGACCATAAAATTTGCGGAACGTTGACATTAAACGCGGTTTTCGATATCCCTGTGTCAATAATTTGTCAGTGAGAACAGACATTAAAAACAAAATACTACCAATACTTTCTGGTTATTAGTGGATGGTAGTCATACGATTTGCAGAAGAGTATGACAGTTTCCAGTGTGACCCACTTTTAACAGTCTGGATAAAATCAATTTCCGTAAAATTATTTCCTTCAACTTTAAATTGCCATCAGCAAGTTCTAGTTCTTCCAGCCAAAGTAGTTTTGTTGTAAGTTTCCTTTCAATCAAAACTTCGTTTTCTCTTACAGATGTGTATGTTCCAGTGTCTATCTTTATACTAACATAAATACTATTCTTCATGTATTTACCCATGTTCTCTTTCATTACATTACTTATATAGGTCATCATCTCGGCACACTTCAATTCATTTGCGTAATTGTTTTCTGTAAATCAATAAGCGCTTTGAATTTTATATAGGGCAGTTTTATCTTCCCAATCATGTAGGCAGTTTTTGAATTTTATATTGGGAAGTTTTACCTTCCCAATCATGTAACCAGTTTGTGAATTTTATAGTTGACATATCATGCATTGTGTGTTCATTTTGCCGCCTCAACCGTCGCTGGAAATTTACATCAACAGTGCTAGAGGTTTGTTTACTGAGAAATACGGAGTCCCTAATATATCTGTGTTTCTGTGTTTCTTCATATTACCATGTATGGTGATAGGTTTCTCGATTTCATCCACCGTGAACAAACTCCGACATACTGGCCATGGTTGGATGAAAATACTTTTAGGCACATGGAAGAAAAGTTTCTATTAGTAGACTTAAGTGTTGTTTCACTATCCGGTTCGTTTCTTATTATTTTTGATGCAGTAGTACCAGAAAATCCCAGATCGGTAAGCGAGCCTTGCCTTTTGTCCCCATTTTTGCAAGGTCACACAACAATCCGGAAAAAATCGTAACAAAATGGAACGATAAGCAGACTGAGACTATCATAAGTATAAAACATCTCAGATACCAAAGTATAAATCTTTAGGATGTCCAGGACACAGATACAAATCCGGTAAAATTGGACTAACAAATTATGCCGATGAAATTGGTTTGCCTCAACTAACAGCACCAGGCGCTAGATCGACGCCTATTTATGTATACACTTGTTGACGAAATCAAAAGAATATTTATCAGAAATAGATAAGCATCAATCTGCAAAGATAACTGATATACTAAAGATGATAATTGACTCTATAACTGAAGAGGACAAAGAAGATGAAAATCCCACAAAGCTACAGGAGCACACAGAGAAAAGGTGTATACAACGATTGCATCCTAAAAGCATACGATACTGCATCTATTGGGAGTACCAGATACGTACATTGATTTATTTATTTTGGCAAAACCGTTAACATTTCTCACCATTCTAGACAAATTAATGTCACATTTGTCGGTAAAACAATTGCTCTAAAAATGTTCTACTTCTAATATGTCCGAGAAATGTTTTCTTCTAAAACGTCTAAGACGACGTAGTTTCCTCTTATGTGCTCTTCGGCTAATAATAATCCCGGAGACATGTGCAAGGTATTGTAACAAACACGCTTAAGAGTCAAACATACCATCTACAAAGGCGTTCGATCTTTATGTCCATATTCATGCATTTTTGTATTCAACTGTACAAAGATTTTAAGGTTTAATTTTAATGAAATTAACATTTAGTTTTTGGATAATTCATTTTAAAACAACTTTTTTGTAGAAACATAACTGCAACTTAATCGTTTGTCGGGGTATAAAAGGCAAAAACGTGGACAAAAAATGTACTGGCGGATAATTCATTATATAGACAATTTTATCCGATGCATTTGTATTATGGGTTTTTGTTTTGTTTTGTTTTGTTTTTGGTTTTTGTTGGTTTTTTTTATTTTGTTGTTTTTTGCTAGTTTTGACAGTGATTTTGTACGCCAATATTTTTTAAGCAAAGTAAATATGGCTGCTGTTTGTTTCTGCAGTTATAAATTGAAAGTTCCAAGTATTAATTGCGTTCTAATTTCTAATTACCAGTGTCGTTTACGGAAGACCAGAGAAGGTAAGAATGAACCCGTAGCGACATATGTAAAGAAAATACTGTTACTAAGTAAAAGGGAAAAAGTACCGATGGATAATCGAAAGTCCATTAGAACACGACAATTCAGATATGCAAATGGCCCTAACATGAAGAACAATCGCGAATCCCAAATGGGATAGGACCACGTGTCCGGAACGAAATGACTTGAGTGATGTCACATGTGGTGTTGACTTCATTTTGTAATACCTTTTACTTTGGTAATATTATTTTAATTTTGTTCGATTGCACTTTAATTTCAAATCCGGGCTCACAGTCATCTACGTTCAAAATTACAGCCCCACAACACAAAATACATGTAGTATACATGCATACGGTTCTTACACTCATCAATACTTTGGTAACCGAGATGTTTATACATGTTTTAGTATATTACGTTCGTCTTATAATTTGTTTTACATCGTGACAAGATTATATAAACGGAACATTGGGTATTTTCTAAATTAAATCAAATATCCAAGGGCCCGAAGTAACCAAATTTACTCAAAACTCAAGCTTAACTTTTATTTCATTATTTTGACTATATAGTCGTTTGTAAAACTTCCGAATTGTGTGAATAGGAAACACATTATCATTTTACATCATTCACATATACATTTTAGCGTCACACATGAGTGTTGAGTACGGTATTCAAAATTTGGAAACGTATTCAAACAATTTTTCAATATTTCTCAGATATATTAAATAGTATTCTGGATCACGGCCACAGACAGTGACTCTGTTTCACCAATCATGCTTTTCACCGCATGTTTTTTTACCTCATCACCAAACTTGACCTTTTTTTTTTACCGAATGTGACCTGTTCATCGAACTAGAAAGGTTTCCATGGAACATTTGCGACGGGTGTGTAATGCCTGGAGAAGACGCCGACTCCTTTCGGACACTTGGTCTTATCCTGTTTAGAATTCGTAATTGTTCTTCATGTTGAGACCATTTGCTCATCTAATTCGTCGTGTTATAATGGACTTAAGTTTTGATTATTGATTGGTACTTCATCAATTTTACTTTGTAACTGACTCTATTTAGCGTATATGTGGCATTTTGCTTTTGAGTGTCCCTGCTATGTTCGCTTCCAAACCGCTTTACGAGTTCATCAACAAACACATTTTGGATTTGTCATTTAACGTTTTCTGCATAAGAGACAGTAGACATCTGCCTCATTATAAAGAAAATGCCATGATCTTGTAGCTGAACAAACCTACAATTTCGTCAACTTTTTTCTTGGATAAAAGAGAGCAACGATCAGTTTTACAAAAATGCTTTAAATGATAATTTGTAATAAAACTGTCAATGTAGACAAATTTGCTTATATAAGTCCCAAATGTTAGTCTTTGAAACGACACATGCATTCTAGGCCTGAATTGTCACAGAAACCCTTTGTTGTCTCTGACGTCAATTGTAATTTTTCTAGACTAACACTTGCTATGGCTGTGTGTTTTATAAACAGTTGCACTTTGACCTTATGAAAATAATAATTATTATGAATTTTGAATGGTACTTTTTCGCCACACTCAACATTGTTTTAGTTATATGATGGCTGACAGTTTTAATGGTGGAGGAGACAGCCCGGTTACAATGTACCGTGGAAGATATTACCGACCGTCCGCAAGTAAACTGGCAAACATTCTCACAAAAATCAACTTAGGTTCCAGTGGGACCCTAAGCTGCGCTGATAGAAGTGAGATACTTCATTATTTAAAGCGCCGCGCTAACCACTCGGAACAATCATAATGATAAAGCGAAAAAAACCAAACACGTCTAAATGTCAAAACTGGGAGATGCTTTAATTTGTGAACTATGTTTACATATGTAGTAAGACGTGCTTTCGGCAATACGCGTTTTCCAGTTATTCTTTACCAAATTAAACGTAAATATGTATCTGATTTTTTTTTTTTTCAATTTATTACCTTTTTGGAGTCCGGCTGACAGAAACCACGCGTGTGTGTGTGTCTCTCTCTCTCTCTCTATCTCTCACGCCAATAATGTACCTTTTTCGTGTAGAGTGGTCAGCATCTCATAAGGAACATTCATACCATCTTTAGTTTCAATCCATACCGCTTGCGTTGGTCTAGTGGTAGAACGTTCCACTCGCACGCAGAAGGTGCCGGGTCATACCAAAGTCTTTCTAAATAAAGTCGCAATTGGTCCTTCTCCAATCTCACGGCATACGAAGTAAAAGTTGCGGGTCTTTAGGCTGAGACTTAAAACCCGGGGTCCCCTGTCACGCAGGTGTGGCACGTAAACAAACCCTCTCTGGTGTCAGTCCATAGCACAGTTAAAATTTATGGCACTTCAATTAAAGTCGGTGACATTTCCATATAAGTGAAGAGTTTTTGACGGGATGTAAAACAACAAACAAACAAAATGAAAAGTTTCAATCTATTCAATGGTTCTCTAGAAGTTCAAAATGTAAACGGACGGATGCATTGTGACGGCATTAGCTCATCTGGCCTTTCGCTGAAAAGTTACATGATTACACAAATTGTTTATTAACTAAAACACCTACTGACGTTTTCGTTTTCAAAGGTATATTTGATATTTCATTGGGCCAAATGTCAAGGTCGCAGGTAGCTAAAAAAATCTGAGTTTCTTCAACTTTTAATTTTTCTTTCTGATGAATCATCGTGGTTAACCTTTAACCAGGAACTATCCCCATGTGCCGGACATAAAGTTAAAGACAAAAAGGGGTTAGTATCCATTGGGTTCTTAACGATAATTATGCAATTCTCACTCGAATTACATTTCAGATGACCTTAAAGGCCCGTTGAACACCTTGTTAATATTAATTTTAAACTTACCGCATGATCGTTTCTTTGTTTATTGTTGTTTTACATCCCACTCAAGAATCTTTCACTCATATGGAGACGTCACCAAATGCCGGTGAAGGGCTTCAAATTTCAGCCTATGCTCGGCACCTACGGCCATTGAGCAGTGAGGGTTCTTTAACGTGCCGACACCTACTGTGACACGGGACGTCGGTTTTTACTGTCTCATCTGAAGGACAGATCTTTAATCGGTAAATAATCTACAAGAATCCACCTATCACAGATTTATTATCCTGATATTTGTATACAAATTTGAAAGAATAGCATACGTATTACGCTGCATAAAGTGCATGCGTACTTTTCATTTTGTTGGTTTACTCACGATAATTTGGATAACAGCCAATAAATATCGTTTGATCGAGCCCCTTGTCAACAGCAAATTAAAAAAAAGTATCAATTTTATGTGATAAAAAGCGATGAATAGAAAGCAGTGATTAAGAACTTTTCGATAAAAAATACTAATTTATATTATTTATTCGGAGCCCCATTGGTGACATACAGATGATTTATAACGTGTTTCAGTTCCTTTTTATATTACGTCAGCAATCGACGGCTTCCGGTGGTCTAGTGGCAGATTGTTCGACTCGCAAGCAGAAGTATCGATTCCCGGACGGGGTCGTACCAAAGTCTTTTAAAAATGCTAGAGAATGTTCCTTCGCCAAGCGCTCGGTATACAAATAATTGTCTGTTGCTCAAAGAATTACCCCGAACCCTTACTAACGTTTCAATTTCATTGTAAATAATTTTCAGAAATTAGTCTCATTTCAAACTCGTAGAATTACTTTATCATGTAACATCTATGAAAAGTAATGCTTACATGTTCTTAGACTTATATTGTATACGAGAAATAATATGAACTAAGGCATTGCCTTGAAGCGAGCCCAGCATTGTCATTGTAACATAGTAATGTAGCATTAAATGCATCGGGTTAGGAAAACCATGTGGTTTAGATTGATGTGTTTTGCATCCAATTTATGTACAGCTCATTTTCTACTCCTTTACCATAAAGTGCTCGCTTAAAATCATGCTGAAATTGTTGTCCAAATTATATGTAAGGCGTATTTGGTATTATTTTATTGAAAAAATAAGATGTTGGTAAACCGTTAAAATATATCTAGGCTGCTACTAACCCGGCTATAACGGGATCGGGCTGTCATATCGAGGCTATTACTAATCCGGTTATTACGTGATCGGGCTGTCATATCGAGGTTGTTACTAATCTGGCTATTACGGGATCGGGCTGTCCAAAGCCCATTGTACTCAACCACATGTAAATTCCACCAATCAGAATATACATTTACGGCAGCCATGTTTCTAGGAACCCGTATGCGGAGCCTCGTTTGCATTGTATCGGTTGAAACTTTTTGAAGCCCATAGTACACACTGGAGGACCTGACTGAAGATGCAACATTACCACAATAAAGAGCTCGCTGCGCTCGCATATAATTTTGACTTAAAATAATCATTTGATACTCAAAGAGTTACCCATACATCTTACTAATGGGCCACTTGCTTTGTAAAAAAAGTTCTCGTAAATTTGTCCCATTTCAAACCCGTAGAAGTGCTTTTGGTTCTTGAGAAGATGTCAAAAACATCTCAAATTTGACAATAAAAAGGGGAAATAAGTCCAATAAGGGCGACCTGACAATTTCGGACCTCTCGACTCTGCTGAACATTTTTACTTCTTTCACTTTCTATCTATGTGTTATACTTTTCAAGATAATGGGACAAAACTGTCCAAAACATGAGAAATCCTCTTATAAGGGGAAATATCTCCCATAAGAGTCGACCTGGCAGTTTTGGCCCTGTGACCTTTTTGTAGATCTTTGTGTACTGAACAATTTTGCTTCATTCACTTTCTCTCTATCTATTACACGTTTCAAGATAATAGGACAAAACTGTCCAAAACATGAGAAATCCACTAAAAGGGGGAAATAACTCCCATAAGGGTTGACTTGACAATTTCAGCTCTGTTTACTTATTTGTAGATCTTTGCGGCTGAAGAATTTTGCTTCTTTCACTTTCTCTCTATTATACTTTCCAAGATAATAGGACAAAACTGTCCAAAATATGAGAAATCCACTAAAAGGGGAGGGGAGATGCCTAAAACAAATGATAATTACGATCGTTTCTGTCAATAAGACTTCATCAGTGGAGCTCAAATTTCATATAAATGCTATTTCCAAAAAAGTAGTATAATACAAGGCCAAATAATAAATCCATATGTATTGCCAAATCCGTACCAGTTGATATTCGGAACACCCAAGTCCATTGAAAAGCGACAAATTTGTTAAAACTATGGTCTTAACAACGTCTTAGTTTAGAACGTTATTTGAGCTACATTGTACATGTATATGTTTAGTCTCTCAGAAATGTCTCATCGGGGAACAAAATGCATTCAAACATTATCCATAGCAGCCATTTTGAAAATTGATTCGGGTTATTGTTTTAGAACATATCTAAACTCGCCGTAGATATCCAACCCGGACGTAAGCTGTATACGTGCCAAACTCTACGTTTTTATCTTAAGCATTACACTACTTTAACGTATCAGATGTACTGCTAACTTAGTGCACTTTTACAGTCACTATTTACTGGATTATAAACCGATATGAAATCCAGTTGCTAACACCATGCGTCGTTATCAAAGATGAATTTTACACATTTAAGTGGATGTGAAACTGTCTTTACTTGATGCTAGAGAAAGTTTTTATATATATTTATGCCTTACGAATGGTGTATTTGAAGGTGAGCTCCATGGCTAAAGCCGCTGGAAGCTAAGTTGATTTTGTTAGAAAGTTTGCCAGTTTACTTGAGGAAGGCTGGTGGTCTTCCCGGGTACCAGGTTCTCTCCACCAACATATAAATGAATGTTGAATATGACGTTTAACACTACACCAAAATGAAGCCATATTCTGGGGAGTAATATTCATTATAAACTGTACTCACTGAATGCGTACTTGCATACACTTTCCTCGTATTTTTGTAAAGATTTATTCTAGCTAATTAGTAAAAAATCTTGGGATACAACCAGCATATTGATCATTTTTATTAAAATAATGTGATAGTGACGCGAAATCTAAAACGAGGCTGCTTCATAATGACAAGTTCCGACAGCAACGTCTGATCGAGTACGATGATTGTGAATTTCTCGTCTGATTTCAAAATCACTTCAAATATTAATATTTACCATCTGGTGGTAGTGACACTTTATAACCAATATAAGAAAATTGTCGTTTATTATCCCATGAATGCCAACTGCGTAGGACTACCGATATCTGTTTCAGGAACACTTGTCAGACACTCAGGTACAGTCGGTACCCGCATCTATCCTTTCAAACAGTGAATTTTAACATTCCTTATTGCGCATTGTTACTTGCGTAAACAGTCCTCGGACAAAATAAAAGTTAAGACAAATATATTAACATCAGTATTAATTTTTACATGATCGCCTATATACATGTTGTTGATAGAAAAAAAATTCAGACACCAAAGTATAAATCAATAGAATGACCAGGACATAGATTCAAATCCGGTAAAAATGGACAAACACGGACCTCTAGAAACCAAGAGGTGGAATCAGGTGCCATGGAGGAGTAAGCATCCCCTGTCGACCGGTCACACCCGCCGTGATTCCACAGTCAAGTCCAATGAAACACGTGAGGAGTGTATCCTCGTCACAATTGGTACAGACGTCTCAACAACAGCCAACAAAAAAGCAACTCAACATTTCACTTAGTGAAACAGAGTAGTCGCAAACAAAACTATTATACCGACCGTAAAATATGCGGAACGTTGACATTAAACGCGGATTTCGATATCCATGTGTCAATAATTTGTCAGTGAGTAGTTTACCTCTGTATATGAAATCTTCATATGTTGTACACGCCCTGGCATATCGGATCATTTGTGAAATATAAACTCCATATGCGGGTGACTGAGGGATATTACTACTTATTACTACTATGATGCTGAAAAGTCTTTCTTTTAATTTTTTATGTGGAATAGTAGTGTAAAGAGTAGAGAAGTCATAAGTTTTGATTTAAAATCAATAAATCTAGTATCTAGTAGAATGAACTTTTTTGTTACTTCTGTACATTTTTTCCGGGGACTATTTTGATTGTAGGCCTAATCAATGAACAGCTGTTGACTCTTCTAGGAATTGTATGTACATGAACGGTTGAGCGGAAAATTTGAATTCCAATTATTAAATGGTAAAAAAAAATGGGATGGCTAATAATCATAGGCGTATGAATGCTAAATGGACAAAAGGAAATTCATCATGAAGCACTAACAGTTTAATCCTTAGAAGTTCCCAACTGCGGTGGTCTTCCCCAAGCGTAATTATATTATGCTCCTTTCTGCGTTTTTTTTTTTTCGTGTCACGTAAGATCTTTCTCGGGTGTAAAGCTTGTCATATTCACTGTATAAACGCGGCGGACGTGAAATGTTTGGATGTCATCAATTGACGTAACGAGGTAAGACGAAGCATAACGGAAGTTAAATTTTGATTGTAAATGAGGAATTCAAAAAGTTTATTTTAATTTTTAATTCATAATGATCGATCTAACCATGGTCTAACCACTCCCAAAGGAGACTCAAACAGGATAAAAAACTGAAATTAATTTCATGTCCAGGCTATCGGAATATTTTTCAAAATAAGCATAGCTGTAAGATTAAACGTGTTTCTATAAACTGGTCTGTTACTCTAATAATTCATTTGTTGTTTACACAAAAAGTTCTAGACGGTGGGGCTCGTGATTATATAGAAATTACTGTAGAGTAATAAAAAATTAACCTGTTTTATTTTGTTTTTTTTATCAAATACACATGAAACAGCCTATCCCCTATTGACCTATCTCCAAATACTCAACACCGTACTTTTCTGTTATGACGTTACAATAATACCGCATATATAAAAGTACACAGAGACCCACGTGTAAGACATTCTGCGATAAGTCAATGGTCGGTGTTTTTTTTTCCTTCATTGTTATATAGACACAGACAGGAGCTATACGACAAACGCGACGATTTCGGCTTTCCCATCGTTAATTTTCCACAGTTAAGTAGTAATATCACACAATCACCCGCATATGGAGTTTATATTTCACAAATGATCAGATATGCCAGCGCGTGTTCAACATATGTACATATCATATGCAGAGGTAAACTACTCACTAACAAACTATTGACACAGGGATATCGAAAACAGCGTTTGATGTCAACGTTCATATTTTACGGTCGGTATAATAGTCTTGTTTGCGACTACTCTGTTTGACTAAGTGAAATGTTGAGTTACCTGTTCGATGGCGGTTGTTGAGACGTCTGTACCATTATGACGAGGATTCGTTCCTCACGTATTTTATTTTAATTTGACTGGACTCACGGCGGGTTTGACCAGACGACAGGGGATGCTTACTCTTCCACCGCACTTAGTCCCACATCTTGATTTCAAGGTCTGTGTTTGTCGATTTTTACCAGATTTTTACCTTTATCCTGAACATCCTTATGATTTATACCTTGGTATCTGAGACTTTTTGTAATTGTTGATTTCTATTGGTAGTGCAATGAAATTTGTAACCCACAAGGAATCAAAAAATCAGCTGTGATCGTATAGATTTTATTTGAACACGAAGTGTAACATCAATAATACATACAGTAGCTTGTCTCTAAATGGCAATCTCTCTATGCTGGTCTCTCTTACCTTCTAAAACCCTGGTGCTTATATACGAAGGTCAGTTCCAAACAACATAGAACACCAGAATTCTAGAAGTTTCTCTCGCATTCTGATCAACAAAGAAACCGAGAAATACTGGCGCTGTGCATATCATAATCTGTTAAAGTTTCACCTTCCGTGACCTTTTTACACCATCAAAATTAGTACAAGTTTAGTACATTATATTATTTAACATTACAATCAAAATTTGTTTACTGAGGATGACGATGACAGATATTGACCTAGTTAACCTTGCAGCTGCAACGATTGCCGAAATTTCATTTCTATATTTATTTTCGATGCTATGTGTTGACAAGTTGTTTGTCCGAAACATGAATTTCATTGTGTAACTAAATCAGCTGCCCGTATTTCTCACTAAGTACATGTTACGATTTATCATAAGGCACACCAATTTTATTATAAATTAATTTTTATTTACAAGTTAATATTTTCTTTTACTTAAAGTATTTTCCTCCCGTACCTCATAGTGTTACATTCGTCCCTATCCATCCGAAATTTTTACTAACTGTAAAAATTTCGTTCTTTTCTATAAATACGTTTCCAACAATTAATTATTTGATTTTGAATTTTCCCATTGGTGTGACCTGGATGCATTTTAATTTATACCATCATATACATGAAACATATTTTTACATTTCAATTTTACCATGCAGGCATATAATTAAATCATAATCAATTCATAATATATACACTGTATTTGAGTTTTATAGTCTCATAAATGTCCACATCAGTTGTGTTCCGAATGTTTATTCCCACACATTTAACACAGTTCTTGATTCAGAGTTCATAACTTGGATTAACTCAGTTGACAATACTTAGTTCCATTTGTGATAGGGATTTTAATATGTACAAATTCATTTTCACGTTAGTATTATTTGAATTATAACACAAATGAATTTATGCGCATGTCTGTTTTAAATTCATTGAATTAAATGGGTAACAACACATATATGTCTTTTTTTATGGAAAGTTCCCCATATCAATAATATAATGTTTCCCAAGGAAGATCCTCCTTGAATTTAACCTTCCTGTCTCGTTCTGGAATAATGTTAGTCTGTTATCTGTACACTTTTGTTTCTAAAATTAACTCACATAACACTTTGATATTTTCAATTTGATTGTTACTTCCTCCCGAGTCGAATAAAGTTCACGGCCGATTTTCTTTTCCTTTAATTACTTGAATATTTGAAACTATTTCCAAAAGAGTTTGTGATCGGGTTTCTCGCTTGAAACCAATCGTGGTCACCGATTTCAACATCTGTTAACGATCTTCTATTGGTTAGTTCATCTTCATTTTGTTCTTTTGGCGTCACATCGCCCATCTTTTGTACTTTTTCATTTGGCGTTTTATTAATTATTGCCATTTCAATGTCATTGAGTCCATCTTTTTCAGCTACTGTTTCAATATTATATTTTTCTGCCGTGTATAGTTCACATAAGTCTTGGTCCGGATATGCGTCTGATTTCTTTTGAATAACAATTTTGTCCATTATTTCTCTTGGTATTTCAATTGTACCTGTTGTTTGTTGATGAAAGTGATCTTGTAGAACACTAAAAATGTCACTGATTTGATTGTCCCTTGATATACAGTTTGTTTGTGGTTGACAGCTTGGTATACAGTGTGACTGGCTGTGTGGAAGACTCAACTCTTCATTTCCACTATCATTTGACCACTTATCTTTATTATTTTTCTTTTTAACAAAAGGTCCAAATCATTATTGGGATGAGAAAATATAAACCATATTTGAACCAAAAACTATCTTCTAACAATCGTTTCATTTCTTCTAATTTCAACTCGTTTATTAAGTTCTCCATGTTAATTTCTTTAAGTGGTTTTAATGTTTTGGGAATCTTTATTTTAACATGCTGGGGGAAGCTTTGTTGATATCTCCAAAAACAATTTTAATTTATCTGTTTTGTACTTATCTAACAGTGTTTTCAATGGATCAGTGAAATTAAAATTGCTTTCTTTATATATATAAGGTGATAAAGTCATATCCCCATTTGAAGCCTGACAATTTTGCTCAAGAGATAGAATATCTAAAGGTGGTGATGTCTTCTTTATTGTGGATTTCTTAGTGCACATAACCATAAAATTGTTTGATCTCTCAGAAATTAACCAGTTTCCTTCTGAAATATACTGCCCTAATGGTATAATTTCATTATTTATCAATATTGTTTCACGATTTTGTTTAATTTTATGTTTCAAATCCAAAAATATGGAAATAACACAATATTTACTATTTGAAACAGTATAAATAGGACTATCAAAGAACAATAGCGAATAGCAGGATTTGAACATCTTCCTAACTCTTGTAGAGTCAAGAGAGCAAATTGTGTTTTCTCCTTATTTATAGCTATAGCGTCTGATTCGAGGTCATATTTGGCTAGTACTGTAGGATCTTCCATATGCGGAATTGCTAAATTGTGCATCTTATATATATCTAGGACAGTTGTGGTGTCAACTAAAGGTACCGACACAACAACTACAATGTGTTCATCCTTGAAGTATGTAGCACAGGTAAATGTTTTATATAGATCCCAAAGGTCATTCTCAGGGTCAAACGGCAAAGCAAATCGAGGATTTAGGTTATCTTTGATTGATAAGAGTAATTGCCGAAATTGTAAGGGCTGTATGACAGAAGGTGCCAAATGACCCAGAGATAACATGTTCAATTGAATTTCAAGTTGTTGTATTTTATCTTGTGCCAAAATAACCCAATCTTTAACATTTCTAAAGTTCTATCCAATCGAATGTAAGTTTCCATGGCCAATTGTATCTTATTTCTCTGAATGGTCATATTTCCTATTGTAAGTATTATTGTTTTCAAAGAAGTCAAAGTTTCAGTTAAAGTTTTTCGATTCATACTAATTTGATGTCTATTATCTTTTACAATTGTGAGACTTGCATTTAAAACATGTTTTATCCTATTTTGATTATTTGCCAAACTTTTGATATTTGCTTGTATAGATGAAAGGTCATCCTCACTAACAGTACCAAAAAGCCAAGAGAGAGCCTTGCCTACAACAGGCAATAGAGCCCTCTTTCTTCGTTTCAGGTTTTGTCTGAGAGTCAAAATATCATTGAGTTCACTTTAAAAGTTACCTTGTAAAACTTTCAATTTGTTAATTTCGAATGATATCATTATCGCTTGTTGAATTATGTTATTTACTAATGAAAACCTACTAGCTTCTTTTAGATCAGTAGTTAACTCTATCAAAGTTTTATTTAGTTTATTTAATATGGTTTTATATGGCGTGATTGAGATGTGAAAAGCAATAAGCCATTTGGATTAAGTGTTTGTTATTTCGTTAGTTTTTTCAAAAATGATATTTTCTTTTACTATTATTGTAGTGCAAATGATAGGAAATACGACGAAAATGAACGTCGGATTCATGTTTTGTAGTCTTTCTCTGAAAGAGAATAAATAAATTTACTACTTCTTCTAAATGGAATATATTGTAATTCCAGCATTTAGCATATCTTGCAAACTCTATCCAATACATTTTCCTAAGATAATCTCTTGTTACGTTATAGATAACGTTGATACCCTTAATGTACTTTATTAACGTCGGTTTTATGGAATTTCCCCCTATCCCTAACCTAATTTTAATGTCTGTTATTCTTTGAATTTGAATACGTTCTTTTAATTCGGTAACTAATGTTTTAAACGATTGGCCTGAATATATTGATAATATTCTAAAATTTGATCTTTAACTAAAATTGGTAATTGTTTTATTTCCTCGGAAAAAGAATCTAAATGTTGATCTTCAGAGGACAGCTGTACAACTGGCCATTTCTTAGCCCTAACCCTTTTGGTAAATCTAATGGTTTACACCTCACCCATCTATTACTTTCAAAATCATAATAGCATTCTCTATTTTCTGGATACATTTTGTCTAATGCATCTCTACGTTTTTGTTCAAAATATCTATAATTTATATCAAATTCTGTTATTATTTTTTATTCAAGGTTTGTTTTTGAAAAGTCACATAAAGGATCATAAACCTTGGCCTCTCCCAATTTACACTCTTCACACCTAGGAGTCCAAACAGAATGTTCAAATCGGAATTCTTGATATCCGTCATCATGGGTACCTAATTTTGCCTTACTAGTTTCTTGTTTGAATTTTTCGTATGACTATTCTTGTTTTTGTTAATGACCTTACTAATGCTTGCCTAATTTAAGAGAGTTTCTGTTTTTGTTTTTTTTATTTTTTTTACGATAAATGGTTTTGTTTATTCTAGCTACCTTTTAGAATTTCGCTATTTATAGAAACTTTCTTTTTAATTTGTTTATCTACATACTCATTGAAAATCATTAATTTTAACTCTTCAGGTAATTTATTTATAATTTAGTCTAATGCTGCTTCATCGATGGTTTAAATTATATTCTCTAAAATTAATTTAATTTCAAATCCATTCAGAGTTGAGCCTTTTCTGTTCAGCTCTGACATTCACCCAGACCTGTAAATATATATTATATTACTGTTTCAGAGTTTGCATTGTTTTACACATGTTATCAAAAACTGAATTTAATGTTATCAACATCTCATCTGCTAACTTTTTATGACCTTTAACTTCATTTATTTCTTTGTGTTCTGTATCATTATCTTGTTGTTTTTGGGTTTCCTTATCTTCTATTTTTGTATTTCTGTACATTTTTTGTAATTCTGATTAAGGAATATCATCTTCACTATCTGAATCATCTCGAATACGTCGACACCTTTTTTCAATATGTTTATCTTTAACCTTATCAACATCTTCATCTGAAGATTCTGAATCTGGGGGTACTACATAGGTTCATTTTCTTAATGGTTTCTTTAGTTTGTCATGGGGTATCTCCCAATTATTTAGATTAGCTAACCTAAGATGTCTAGCGTGTGTTTTTGTTGTAGTTCCTGTTAATTGGTTTTTAACTCTAAAACTTAGAGGTCCTTTCTCTTCTATTATCCTGTAATAAGGTGTCCATTTATTATCTAGTTTACTAGTTTTCCTCTGATTTTTTATATACACTGGGTCACCTACTTTAAATTGAACTTCCTGACTACCCCTATCTGCATATTTCTTTTGTCTTTCTTCCGATTTTCTAAGTTTTTATGTACAAACATAAAAGTTTTATGTTGCTGTTGTAATGCTATTTTATGTTGATCTTCCCCATTATATTTTCTTCTGGGTTTAAGAATTGTATCTAATGGTAATACTACATCCCTGTTATATAACAAGTAAAAGGGTGAGAACTTAGTAGATTCATTTGAATGAAATCTAATGGCTGCTAATGTTTGATTTAAATATAAGTCCCAAGTTTGGACATCATCAGATATTTTCTTAGCAATTACGTCATGGAGGGTTCTATGAAATCTTTCTACTTTGCCATTACTTTGAGGACTATAGTAAGATGTTGTGATATGGTCTATATTTAACTCTTTGAGTGTTTCTTGTACTGCTTTATTTACATTTTCTGATCCGTTATCTGTTAGTATCTGAAGAGGGCAGCCATATCTTGGAAACATTTCTTCTAATATTAGATGGACTATATTATCAGCTGATTTATCAGGTACACCGAAAGCTTCTGGCCATCCAGAATATAGATCTATAAATGATATATTTGTTACCTGATAAGGTGACTGGGTATGGTCCTGATAGATCTAAACCAATTTTAGCGAAAGGATAGGGTGGAATATCCGTTTTCTTAAGAGGTGGATGTGTTTTTCTTTGACTTCTAGTTTGACACGTTACACATTGTTCTACATATTTGTGCAACTTTTGATACATTTTTCGGAAATAATAATTAGGTAATATTCTAGATTTTCAGGTATATACAGTCTAAGCTTTGGATCTCCTGAATCTTGTTGTGATAGAAAGTATAACAAATCATCTATCACCATTAAACTGTTTTGTTCTCTCTTAGTGGCCCCTCCATTTTCCAATTTCACTTTAAGCGTTGCTATTTTCTCATCATTTTCTTGTTCTATCTTTATGTCTATATCCCCTGGTAGATTTATAAAGGGTTTAAGTAAGTCATCAGGTGGAACTATCTTACAGCTATTTCTTAGGTATGAACTTATTTTAATTTAATGCTCCTATTTCTAAGAATCTATCATCTATTTCTATCTCTGTATCTGACCCTGACTCAGAATTATCAATTGTTTCTTGACTGTCTGGTATTCTTGACAACAAATCAGCACAACAATTAAATCTACCTTCTATATACTCAATCTTACAGTTGTAACCTGCAATACTGAGAGCCCATTGCTGTATTTTCTTATTTTGCATTGGTGAATCTAATATATACTTCAAAGGACGGTGATCCGTGCGTATCAAGAATTGGGCATCATGTAAATATATGTCCAGTTTCTTAAGAGCAAAGGCTATTCCAAAACACTCCTTCTCTATTGTGGACCATTTTGTTTGAGATTTACTTAATTTATGAGATAAATAATAGATAGGTTTTTCTTCTCCAGTATCTGTAATTTGTGTAAGACAAGCGCCAACACAAGTATCACTTGCATCTGTGTATAGCACATAAGGCTTGTTTATATCAGGGTAAGCTAACAAAGGTACCACTGTTAGACTGTCTTTGATAAAATCAAAGGCTACTTGACATTCTTTTGACCATTTGAATCTAGAATATTTCTTAGTTTACTCAATTAAAGGCTCAGCTATCTTTGAAAAATTTGGAATGAATCTCCTATAATAACTACACATGCCAATAAATCCCCTAACTTCTCTTACATTTTTAGGTACAGGTAATGTCCTTATAGCTTTCACTTTCATTTCATTAGGTCTTACTTCCTGGTCATTAACAATAAAACCTAAGTATTGTATTTCTGTTTTAAAGAAGCTACATTTCTTTAACTTCATTTTTAAAACGATGCTGCCTAATCTTATCAAACACTATTTGAATATGTCTTAGATGTTCTTCTGAGTCTTTTGAAAATATTAAGATGTCATCCAAGTAAGCAGTGGCAAAGTCCTCACATTCTTGTAATACTATATTCATAAGTTCTTGGAAGACAGCAGGTGCATTACTTAACCTAAAAGACATCACATTAAATTGAAATAACCCTTTGTGACAAGTAAATGCTGTTTTCTCTTTACTATCTTCATCCATTTGTACCTGCCAATACCCACTCTTCAGATCTAAACTTGTAAAATGTTTTGCTTTTCCTAACCTAGCTAAAATGTCATCAATCAATGGTAAAGGAAAAGATATTTGTTGCACTATCTTATTTAAAGATCTAAAAACCACACACATTCTTTTAGATCCGTCCTTCTTACCAACTACAACTAATGGAAAAGCCCTGTTGACCTTGACCTTTCTATAATACCTGCATCTAACATTTCATCTACTGCTTTGTCAATCACTTGTCGTTTGTTAAGGGGCGTTCTATACGGCCTATTTCTGATTGGTGGATGGTCTCCTGTATCTATTTTCATTTTTACTGTATTTGTATGTCTTAATTCTGCATCTGTTTTCGCAAAGATATCTTTGTTTTCTTGCAATAAACTAAAAATACTATTTTTATACACTGAAGGCGCATCAATATCTTTAAAAGAATCTATATCTCCTACCGTATTTTCTGGACTTAAGGCTGTTGATTCTACTTGTATCTCATCTATTTCTAAACCTCTCACTTTTCCTATCACTAATGACAACTAATACTGGAATATTTCTGTTTCCTGTTACTTTTCCTATTGACTCTTGAACTACAAGTCCAGGGTCTCCTAAAAGACTTCCATCATTGATACTTGATATTTCAAAATTTTCTGTATTCCTACTATTAAATGCCCTATTTCTCTTAACAAAACATATTGTTTTAGTTTGTGGTCTTAATGTAGTTGCTTTTGACACTCTTACAATAGATGATATGTGGGTGTCATCTTCAAATTTGACATAGGTTCTCCCTATTCTCAAAAAGCCTAGGTCAAAGTATAACCGTACTCCGTTTTGTCTAAACCAATCCCTACCAAGGATAAAGTTTCTAAAAAAAACCATCTGTGACATAAAACTTGTAATTCATGGTCAACTTACTCATTGTAAATTTAATATTTACTGCACCTATAACCTTGAGTGATTGACCTTTTACTGCCCTAAGATTTGGTTTTTCACTAATAACCTCAGCCTTGATTGGAAGATTTTGGAAGCCCTTTTTACTAATTAATGAAACTTCTGCTCCTGTATCTACAAAAGTTCTAAACTTTTGTTTTTGTATCCAAAGTACACATGAACTAGGATTTTCTGCCAAGTGAATTTCATAATTTTGATCTAATGTATCACTTAATTTATTTATATAAAAACATCAGATACCAAAGCATAAATCAATAGAATGTCCAGGACATAGATACAAATCCGGTAAACATGGACAAACACGGACCTCTGGAAACCAAGAGGTGGGATCAGGTGCCATGGAGGAGTAAGCATCCCCTGTCGACCGGTCACACCCGCCGTGAGTCCACAGTCAAGTCCAATGAAACACGTGAGGAGCGTATCCTCGCCACAATTGGTACAGATGTCTCAACAACCGCCAACGAAAAGGCAACTCAACATTTCACTTAGTGAAACAGAGTAGTCGCAAACAAGACTATTATACCGACCTTAAAACTTGCGGAACGTTGACATTAAACGCGGTTTTCGATATCCCTGTGTCAATAATTTGTCAGTGAGTAGTTTACCTCTGTATATGAAATCTTCATATGTTGTACACGCCCTGGCATATCGGATCATTTGTGAAATATAAACTCCATATGCGGGTGACTGAGGGATATTACTACTTAAATGTGGAAAATTTACGATGGAAAAGCCGAAATCGTCGCGTTTATCGTATAGCTTCGTTACTAATTTCCCGTCTGTGTTTATATTAAGTAAAATGTCTAAGTATGAATCGTGTGTGCTTGATTCTGTTGTATCTTTAATTTCTAGTTCGCTGGGATATATCGCATTGACATATGTATGAAAATTGTCATTATTAATTGACAAAACATCGTCGATATATCTAAATGTCAAATTAAAGGACACCGCTAACTTTTTCTTCTTTTGATTCAGCAAGTTCTGAATGAAGTCTGCTTCGTATGAATAAAGGAACAGGTCGGCCAATAAAGGAGCACAATTGGTTCCCATAGGAATGCCGACAGTTTGTTGAAAGACCACGTCTCCGAACATTACAAATATATTGTCTATTAGAAATCCCAGGATGTTTTTAATATCAACTTCTGTATATTCATGTGTAGAATCAGAGTGGTGTTTGACGAAATAAGTATCCTGATAGCCAATCACTAGACATTTAAATATTCGGGTACCACCTTTAGTGAAAAAGCAGTTGTCTATGATGCTGAAAAGTCTTTCTTTTAATTTTTTATGTGGAATAGTAGTGTAAAGAGTAGAGAAGTCATAAGTTTTGATACTGTGAATTCGAGAAAAATTGTGTGCCTTCAAATTTTCTAAAAGCTGTTTAGAATTTTTAAGTATCCACATCTGATTTACACCGCTTCTGGAATAAGCAACTGTACAGGATTGTTGAAGTTTCTCCTGAACGGCTGTCAATATCTTGGTAAGGAGTAAAGATAAAGGTTTGGCTGAAAAGTCTTTCTTTTAATTTTTTATGTGGAATAGTAGTGTAAAGAGTAGAGAAGTCATAAGTTTTGATACTGTGAATTCGAGAAAAATTGTGTGCCTTCAAATTTTCTAAAAGCTGTTTAGAATTTTTAAGTATCCACATCTGATTTACACTGCTTCTGGAATAAGCAACTGTACAGTATTGTTGAAGTTTCTCCTGAACGGCTGTCAATATCTTGGTAAGGAGTAAAGATAAAGGTTTGGTAGAACATTTGCTGGATCCTGCTATGTATCTTTGCTTATATGGGGTTTTATGAAGTTTAGGTATCCAATATATATATGGTAGTTCGAAATCGGTATCCGTTGTAGGTATATCAAATGAGCGTAATACGGATACGTGATTTTGAAGGATCCTACTTTTTCTTTATTTACTACTACCACTCTCCTTATTGGCTTCCTTATAAGGAGAGCTTACTAGTTTTCCTGTTCCCTATATTGAGACCATTGTTGTCCTAATTGTTGGCTGGGTTTTCTGAATTTTGTTCACTTGCTGCAGGTGGTGCAGGGAGCGCCAGTTGCCTATTTGACTGAGGTGTTGTGTAATTATGCATAGGTGGCACCGGAAGTGCTAACATTTGATTGTTTGGCTGGGCATGCTGGTATTCAAATTGTTGAGGTCGAGGGTTGAAGTTTTGTCTATTTTGATAGTTATTTCTATAATTTGCTCTACCCCTGCCACGATTAGATGGTGGTCCCTGATTATATTGCCAATATGGTACCCAATTGCGAGGGTTAATTTTACGATTGGGACAATTTCTTTTGAGGTGACCAATCATGTGACATACCCAACATTCTGCACCTAACACCCAGTCTGGTACTGACTGTTGATTTTGTCTATTTTTATCTACTTGACTATCTCTTTGTATTTGATTTTTCGGCCTAAATTTATGTTGTTTTTTTTTCTTAGCCTCTTTAACTAGTTAATATGTTTATTTTTACTAATTGGTAATATTTGTGCATTATCATCACTGTCACTATCGTCACTGTCAGATTCGTTCGCGGCATTTACATCTATATTTCTGGGACAATTTTGAGTAGTATGACCTTTCCTCATGCAAGTTTTACATATTTTATTTCTTAAATTATCAACTTCCATTGGCTGAATATCTCTATCATCTTTTTCTGTGTTTAATCTGAAAACATTTTGCAAATTTTCTAAAGTTAATGAAATTTGATCCCTGATGTTTTGCTCACGTTTTGCTACTTTGACAGCAGCATATAAATTTGCTGGTTCTTCCCTAATCAATTTCACTTTTAGATAGTCAAACGTGACACCCTTACAAAAAATATCTATCAATTGTTCTTCAATAAAGTCTTTTGTGTTTTTGTTTTTTCTTTGTTCTGATGTATAGACATATTCAGATGCCTGAATTATTCTTTCCCCAAACATTTGCACAGATTCATCTGTTTTCTGTTTTAAATTTCGTAATTTTGCCAATGCCTGCCTTCTATTTGTAATTTTCCCAAACTTATCCTTTAGTAATTTCTTGAGGTCCCCCAAACTGGGTAAATTTTCATTATTTTCTTGTTCTATCAAATACCTCCTAATAAAATCTGCTACTGCCCCTGAACATGTCACTAAAGCTACACTTGGCATCTTCTCTACAGTTAGCTCTACTAAGTTAGCATATCTTTCAATGTCAGAAATCCACGTTTTGAAATCTGCCGGTTTACCCGAGAAGTTTTTAATCACCTG
The DNA here is from genome assembly GCA_030159075.1 of Atrina japonica. Classification (NCBI taxonomy): domain Eukaryota; kingdom Metazoa; phylum Mollusca; class Bivalvia; order Pterioida; family Pinnidae; genus Atrina; species Atrina japonica. The sequence continues at coordinate 568,846 of BROG01000430.1, read as the reverse complement.
ATGCACAGGTACTGCCATAGCACTAGCCATATTTGAAAACTGTTTCATTATCTGATCAAATATTTGTTTCTCTTCATTATCATTTTTATTGTCTGTATTTTTACATCCAAATCCTCCTGACAAACTGTAAAATTTGCTCTCTGATTCATTGTTTTCTGTTTCAGTTTGAAATAAGCTTTTCCTTTTAGCTTCACTCAAATCTTGTCTATACATTTGGTCCTCTATATCTTCTGCTTCTTGGCCAATTTCTCCTAACTTAATTTCACTTCTGTTTTCTGCCATTTTAATTTTAAATAAATTGTTAAAAATCTCAGTTTATGTTTTGAATTGTTTGTTTTATATCTATCTATATTATATAGTTAGATACTTTGAATTACTAGGGGTTTTTCTTTATTAGGTAACCAATACCTGCCTGTTGTATCTAACGTACTAATACATTTAATTACACTGCACCCAAATTAACAAAGTTCTCACTGTATTCAAATTATAAAAGTTTCAACTGTATGCAAACTAACAGAGTTCTGACTGTAGCTAAACTTAATAAAAATTTGACTATAACTAATTTAAGAGAGTATTCAAACTATATATTAATAGGGTTTTTACTGTAGCTAATTTGACAAGGTTACAACTGGACCTTCATTTTAAAGTAAAATTTTCATTGTATTTAAACGTAATACTCTCTGTATCTTAATTAACAAAGTTATTACAGTATCTAAATAAGTAAGTTATTATTAGGTTTTAAAATAGTATTATTTAAATTAACCAAGTTTTTATTTTTCTTGTTTAACAAGGTTTTCACTGTATCTAAATTCACAAAATTTTAACAATATTGCCTAAACAAGTTTTAAATGTTTACTTTAATTCAAAATGAGTTTTGGTGTATTAAAACAATCAAAATATGTTTTAAAATATAAAATATATCATGTTTGACTAAAACGTAGATAGTTAAAATTTTAGACTTTGTCAAAAAGAAAAAGTTTTCCAAATTGTGGTCAAAATTAATAGAGTACTGAGAAAAGTAAAAGTCTTACCTTAATATCCAGGTCACGGTACCAAATCGATTCTTGTAACCCACAAGGAATCAATAAATCAGCTGTGATCGTATAGATTTTATTTGAACACCAAGTGTAACATCAATAATACATACAGGCGACAGTAGCTCTCTTACCTTCTAAAACCTTGGTGCTTATATACGAAGGTCAGTTCTGAACAACATAGAACACCAGAATTCTAGAAGTTTCTCTCGCATTCTGATCAACAAAGAAACAGAGAAATACTGGCGCTGTGCATATCATAATCTGTCAAAGTTTCACCTTCCGTGACCTTTTTACACCATCAAAATTAGTACAAGTTTAGTACATTATATTATTTAACATTACAATCAAAATTTGTTTACTGAGGATGTCGATGACAGATATTGACCTATTTAACCTTGCAGCTGCAACGATTGCCGAAATTTCATTTCTATATTTATTTTCGATGCTATGTGTTGACAAGTTGTTTGTCCGAAACATGAATTTCATTGTGTAACTAAATCAGCTGCCCGTATTTCTCACTAAGTACATGTTACGATTAATCACAAGGCACACCAATTTTATTATCAATTAATTTTTATTTACAAGTTAATATTTTCTTTTACTTTAAGTATTTTCCTCCCGTACATCATAGTGTTACAAATTATCTTTTAAAACGAAAGATCTGATTCGTAACAGTCACGAGTGTTGTTCTGAATTACATAATATCTCTATGTTCGTGACTAAAAGCTGTGACACAGACGGAAATGATCAAGAAAGTTCTGATAAAGCTAGACACTTCAAAATCAAACATTTCGTCAAATCAAGATAACAAGAGATTTAAATATTTTGTTTAAAAAAAATTTAGCAACAAGTCGTATATAATTTGCACATGAAAGGAGTTCATTACATTTCAGCTGAGATTATCACACCAGAATAGTATATTGGCAAAATGGACAGTTACCTGAGAAATCAAAACAGTTTCGATGTTCCATATGAATCTTTACCAAAAAGATTGAAATTCCTAGCATCCAAAAACACGGACAAAACCGCTTTTGTCTTTTTATCAGCGACAGACGACACACGAACTTGCATGTCCTTTGGGGAACTGTTTGAAAAATCGGAATCGTTTGCTAGAGGATTAAAATTTATGGGGCTTGGCACAGAAGACGTAATTGGAATAGTTGACGAAAAAAGCCCAGAGACTCTTGTTGCGATGTTTGGCGTACAAATGCTTGGGGCCATACCATTTATTTTACGTTTCGTGAAGAAAGACGGACAGTTCGTAATTGATGGTGCGAATAGGGCAAATTGTTCTGTGTTGATCGTTGATCTAGGACACATGGACACAAATATGAGTGTTTTAGAAAAGATTATAGGACGGACCAGCAGAGATGGAGCAGTTTTTTCAAAATGCATTCCGAAACTGCAAAAACTAATTATCATGACAACAAACTCAAATATTAGCAGCTTAACTGTGCAAAATGTTATTAACTATGGAAGGCATAGTTCTGAGTCACTACCAGACATTGATCCAGAGAGCACAGCGGCTTTATTTTGGACTTCTGGGAGCTCTGGAATACCTAAAATAATTCCTTATACTCATTATTCCATTTTATGGAATGCGTACAACCGATATTTCGCAATATCTCGAGGATCGGCGGGAAACGATCAAAGTGTTCTGTACAGCGATCGTCCATTTTCTTGGATTGCTGGATTTCCTAGTTTAATTTTCATCGGCGGGGTTTGCATGATTGTCCTTAGAAACACATCTGCTGTGAAATCTATAATGGAGATGAATGAGTTAACATCGCACATTATTCAGTCTGAAAAATGCACGTGTGCAATTCTGATCGCTCCCTTTCTTCGCGAAATGCTCACAAACGAATCATGCAAATTATTTGTCGATACCGTAGTAACGTCTGGGGAACCTGTGTGTTCGGCTTTGTCTAAATGTGTGGGAAAATTATGTAATAACTTTGTGGTGATATATGGGTTGACCGAGATAGGTCCAGTAACATATAAACACTTAAGCAACACGAATCCAGCGTTTGAAACGTTTTCTATTGGCCAACCGTTGCCAGGAGTTGAACTGAAGATACTGAGTAAAGATGGAAAGATGGTCCCTAAAGGAGACACTGGAAACATTTATGTACGGTCTCCTATCCGATTTACAGGATACATGAACCATGAAGTTGAAACAAGAACGACATTATCCAAAAGTGGATGGTTCAAAACCGACGATTTGGGTCATATATTGGACAACGGTGACATTGTAATTGATGGTAGGGCGTCTGAAGTGATACTTATACATGGTAAAATGATATTGCCGTCACATTTAGAGGCCGACGTCAAACGCCATCCTGCCGTCCATGACGTAGTAGTGTCACCTGTGCCAGACGCAGCATCTTTTCAGCAAGCATGCGCATCTGTTATTTTAAAACCTGGATGTTTTGTATCTGGGGAGGAGATGAATGCATTCATGTACAATACTTGGAAAAAGAAAGACCAAAATATATTTGGGACACTGTTAAAGTATTTCCCCAAATACTACATATTTTGTGACAAATTTCAACTGAATCAAAACGGAAAAACTGATAGAACAGCTGTTGCGAAACGTGCTGTAGAGAAACTGAGTGAAATGAAAGCTTTTTGAGAGAACAGAGAGAAGAGGCAGAAAATAAAAATAAAAATTTTATTACATGTTTAATGAAAAGGACGCTCCTGTTGACAATTGTTTGTAATATAACATTTACTCGCAAAAAATAATGCTTTATCTAATTACTTAACGAATTCAACATTAGTACAAAACAAACAATAATACGTCATTCTTCTATCCTTAATAGGAATAACTCGAAAAGCATCTTAGGCTCTGTGGCCGAGTGACTAGAGCATCACACTTTGAACCATGAAGTATCTTACTTCTGGTCAGCGCAAGTTCAGCCCCGCTGGTACATATGCGGCCGACATTTTTAGCAAAATTTGCCAGTTTACATGCGGAAGGTTGGCGTTTTCTTCCCAGATACGTTGTAGTCGGGTTTTCGACGCCACCGTATAACTGAAAATTTGTTCATTGTGGTGCTAAACAGCAATTAAAATTTGGTAGGCGGTAAGGCTCTTTAACATGCTATCTAGTGCAATTTGTAATTTCGAAACACTACCTATTATTTTCTTTTCAAATAATACAATGGATAATACTTTTCACTAGACATTTTAAATCAATTTAGAAAACGAACGCACATTGGTATTATATATAACTTAATTGATATTTAATTATTTAGAGGATATCCATGGATCGTTCCTGCAATTATAAATAAATATTAATAACAATACTAGAGTTACAGTTTTAGAAAAGAGACCAAAACAAACGTTTTGATCCGAAAATCTATATATCTATTTTTATTCGAGCTCACCCGCTGAAGTATTATTGACAGAAATGATCGTCTTGAACATTTATTTTGACTTTCTTGCAAAGCGGTTTGGTATTTTAAGTGAATAAGCTTTGAAGTTGACTATTGTTTATTAATAAAAGAATGAATTCTTTGCAACTTGGATAACATTTTTGTTACCTATTTAGTAAATTTAATGTTTGATGTATATTACGTTCTTAATCGGAGCCGACTTGGCTCAGTCGGTAGCGCCCTCGACTCTTGATCGTGAGGTCCTGAGTTCGAGTCCAGCCGACGGCAGGTTGGTTTCCTTTCCTTCGGGTGAGACAGTAAAAACCGAGGTCCCGTGTCACAGTAGTATCGGCACGTTAAAGAACCCTCAATGGCCGTAAGTGTCGAGCATATGCCAAAATTTTAGCCCTTCCCCGGCAATTGGTGACGTTTCCATATAAGTGAAAGATACTTGAGTGGGATATTTTACAACAATAACCAAACATAAACGTAATTAATCATTGTTTAAATATTCTGAATAACCGGATACAAATGTATAACCGAAATTCATAAAATTGAAAATTGACTTAATAAAAAAATTAAGTAGCTTCGTATTTTTATTTCAGAAATGTATCTGTTAACATTAAGAAATATTTTACTGTGTAGTTGCGGGGATTTAATTACGCTATACTCCTGGTTAACGATAAAAACCACGAAATTATATTCCCGTAAATATATTACCTTATATTCATATACAGTTTGGAAATGGCTGACACAAGCAAAACAAGAGATATAATTCATATGACACATTTGTTTCGGAAACGGTCCTGCGGGAAATTTAATACTGAATAAGTTCCTTTCAGAAAATGGCAAAATATTCTCCCCGTGAAATTGAACAATTAAACAACATATGTAATAGGTATGGAGTTTCCTATATCCATTGGTACTCTTCATTATACTTTGCTGGACTTTTTCGTGGCAACCTAGAATTTGATTTGATTTGATTTTTTTGTTTTACGCCACACTCAACAATTTTTCAGTCATATGATGGCGTCCAGTTTTTATTGGTGGAGGAGAAACCCCGGTTACCCGGGTAAAGACCACCGACCTTCCGCAAGAGCAACCTAGAATATGTTCCTCTGTAAATAATTTGCAATGCCTATTGGGTGTAATTCTACATTCAAGATATATTAGTTTGTTAATGTGATGGACAATTGACCTATTTAGAAATTTGCCTGTTTGTCAGCTTATTTATTTTACCTGTACTGGTACTGGACAGGTAGAGTATTATGCTTTTAAACCATGCGTTCTTCTACCTCTATAAGTCAGTAATGATTTTAGTCCAACTGGAAACTAAGCTGATTTTGTGCGAACAATTGCTAGTTTACTTGCGAAAGGCCGGTGGTCTGTTCCTTGGTACATTGTAACCAGCTTTTCTCCACCACCGTAAAACTCTAGACGTCAACACATAACCGACAGATAACACAAAATTCAAACAAATGTAAAAAATTTCAGATACCAAAGTATAAATCAATAGAATGTCCAGGACATAGATACAAATCTTGTAAAAATTGTCAAACACGGACCTCTGGAAACCAAGAGGTGATCAGGTGCCATGGAGGAGTAAGCATCCCCTGTCGACCGGTCACACCCGCCGTGAGTCCACAGTCAAGTCCAATGAAACACGTGAGGAGTGTATCCTCGTCACAATTTGTACAGATGTCTCATCAACAGCCAACGGAAAGGCAACTCAACATTTCACTGAGTGAAAAACAGTAGTCGCAAACAAGCCTATTATACCGACCGTAAAATTTGCGGAACGTTGACATTAAACGCGGTTTTCGATATCCCTGTGTCAATAATTTGTCAGTGAGTAGTTTACCTCTGTATATGAAATCTTTATATGTTGTACACGCCCTGGCATATCAGATCATTTGTGAAATATAAACTCCATATGCGGGTGACTGATGGATATTACTACTTAAATGTGAAAAATTTACGATGGAAAGGCCGAAATCGTCGCGTTTGTCGTATAGCTTAGTTGCTAATTTCCCGTCTGTGTTTATTTTAAGTAAAATGTATGAAGTATGAAGCATGTGTGCTTGATTTTGTTTTATCTTTAATTTCTAGTTCGCTGGGATATATCGCATTGATATATGTATGAAAATTGTCAGTATTAATTGACAAAACGTCGTCGATATATATAAATGTCAAATTAAAGGACACCTTTTGATTCAGCAGTTTCTGAATAAAATCTGCTTCGTATGAATAAAGGAACAGGTCGGCCAATAAAGGAGCACAATAGGTTCCCATAGGAATGCCGATAGTTTGTTGAAAGACCACGTCTCCGAACATTACAAATATATTGTCTATTAGAAATTCCAGCATGTTTTTTATATCAACTTCAGTGTAGTTATGTGTAAAATCAGAGTGGTGTTTGATGAAATATGTATCCTGATAGCCAATCACTAGATATTTAAATTTTCGGGTACCACCTTTAGTGAAAAAACAGTTGTCTTTGATGCTGAAAAGTATTTCTTTTATTTTTTTTTATGTGGAATAGTTGTGTAAAGAACAACCAAATAATTTCACTTCAGTAATTGCTAATTTTTATTGTAAAGGTAACAGATAACGGACCTTATTACAGATAGCGATACGCAATGAGGATATATATTGCATCATATAAGTGGCTTTAGATAAAATTTGAAGATCATTTGTTAGATTTGTGGTTTATAACATATTTTTCTGATCCTCCAATCAGCGAAAACATTGAACAAAACTTATACAAATGCGTATCATAATAACATACATTTTAGACTTCCGAGTATACACGGTTTATGCTCCGCATCAAAAGGTTGTTTCAACAGCAATTTTTACTGTATATATGGCAATGACGTGTATGAAAATTGTTATTATTAATCGACAAAACATCGTTGATATATATCAATATCAAATAAAATGAAGGCTACCGCTAGTTTTGTCTTCTTTTGACTCAGAAGCTTCTGAGTGAATAACCAATAAAGGGGCATAATTGGTCTCTATGAGAATGTCGACAGTTTATTGAAAGACCTGATCGTCAAACATACAAATATATTGTCTATTAGAAGTTTTATGGTCGATACGGGAATCTTGTTAAACATTATGAAGTCCCCCTCTCAGGGATATTAGATAATATTCTGGATCATGGCCACAGACAGTGACTCCGTTTCACCAATCATGCTTTGCACCGAACTTGACCTCATCACCAAACTTGACCTTTTTACCGAATTTGACCCGCTCATCGAACTAGGTTCCCCTAGAACATTTGCAACGGGTGTGGCATGCCAGCAGAAGACGCTGACTCCTTCCGGACACCTGGTCTTATCCCGTTTGGGATACGTTATTGTTCTTCATGTTGAGACCATTTCCACATCTAATTCGTCGTGTTATAATAGACTTGAGTTGTGATTATTGATTGGTACTTCTTTAATTTTACATTTAAATATGAAATTCAAGGCCACCATTGCCTTTCGTTATTATTGTTTTTAGTCACTCTTCTAAATGATGACTGCTCAACACTTAAATTTAACAAAAGCAACGATTATACAAATTTATTCATACTGTGGTATTCTAGTTTTATTCTTTAAAAGGCTAAGGCTTAACCGCAGTATTTAGAATTAGATAAAACTTTTCCAAAACACGATTTTGAAGTTGTCCTCGTATGTCCAATTTTTACCTAATTTGCATATTGTCTTATTTACATTCTTTCGATTAACACTGATACATAAAAATGTGAGATACCAAAGTATCAATCTTCAGGATGTCCAGGATACATAATTGTACAATTACTGGTGAATATTGGGAAAATGCTGATCTCTGGAAATCCAGAGATGGGATAAGGTTCCATAATGACCAGTTACACCTTTCCGGTGAGTACAAGGTCAAATACAAATGAAGTAAGTGAGGAACAAATCCTTGTCAAAATGTTTCATGTGATTTTATATTCCGTCTACTATTTACTTTTCGAAATCAACATCTATATAAATGCTTGGAAATTGTGTTAGCAAGCACAGACCATCAGATCCGATTCTGCCACACAGAAGTTCTGAATTATAGAAGATAGGCCCATTTGTTTACATTATGAACTTTGAAAATTTCGACGGCAGTTCATTAATAGTAAAATCCATATAACCTGGCCGGATAGAGTTTCGTAAACCCTTTCTTGACATGGATGATTTTATATTTTAGGTAATAAAGCATAATAATAAAATTACACTGATTACAGTAATTATTCCTACTTGTCACCATACATAAGAGAGTATCCAATGCGGAATAAAACGTTTTTCACGTGCAGCTTGTCATAACCGAAAAATGAGAAGAATCATCAGTATGATAACCAAAGGTTACTCTTCCCGCCATCTTATGTAAATCTGACAATACCACATCGTTTTTGTGCTACTCTATTGGTTATACGAATCTTTTGATCATACACAGCCTACCAAATTATCAAAAAGGTTATTGCTCGTTCCGTCACGCACATGGGCGCAATCGATACAATTGAGGATTTGATAACTAGATTAACAAATAAAAAACAAGTATTATTAAATTTATATAAAAATTTGTCAGTAGCTTAAAGACATAGTATCTACGAAAATGGTTATTTTTTTTAGTCGGCAATTTTGCGGAAATATCGAAGATATGACTGAATAATGATCTTCCACGTCGACACTTTTTTGTATAATTAGCGTAATTAACGGATAAATGCTGATTTGTTGTCGTCGTCTGTAAGAATCAAACTCATTAATTATGCACAGAAAACAATCCCAGAAGCACACGCAATGACCTAGATCGTATCGATATCAATCAATGGATGCTGAGGTAAGCACGTGAGATCCTACATTTAGACGGTCCTTGAGGCTTATCCATCGATCATGCTCCTTTCCAATATTTATCTTGGTCTTGTTGTATTTCGCCAGAACTTCTTTCCGATTTCTTTTTCTAGCTGAATGTGTGTCAATTTAACAGGTCGGCCACGATTTGTTTTTGCTTTGGACGCCATGCTTTTCACTATCAACAATGGAAATGCGCATGCGCAAATACAGGTCACGCTAAGGTTATATGAATATGGGCGGGCTTGCAAACGAATTTTTTGTCGTACCGACAAAAAATAAAAAAACGTGGAAAGTTGTGAAATACAATAAAACTATACTTCTATGTGTTTTAATTCAACAATTTTTCGTTTTTTATCTCCAAATATTAACATATTTGACCCAAACAATTGAGATTGAAATATTTGAGGAAATCGTAGATACTATGTCTTTAAACTGCATCGAAAGACTTCATTCTGATAGCTTGTATAGCATTTTTAGTTTATTGATTATGAAATAAGTGCAAAACCTAATGAGTAAAGATACCTTTTACTTACCGATTAAAAATCTCATATACCAAAGTATAAATCATTAGGATGTCAAGGATAAAGGTATAAATCTTGTAAAAACTGAACACGGACCCCTTGAAATTAAGAGGTTGGATCAGGTGCCATGGAGGAGTAACCATCCCCTTTGGACCGGTTACACCCGCCGTGAGTCCACAGTCAAATTAAAATTAAATGCGTGAGGAACAAATTTTCTTCATAAGGGAATGGCCATTTGATTCTGAGAGGAGGCTAGCAGGTTTTGGAAATAAATATTCTGGCCTTGAAAAGAAATAATCTGTCCTTGATTAGCAGGAAAATAAATAATCTGACGTTAACTGGTGCCGGAAGTTGTGGTGAATATTAATTGATGTTTTAAAAATTTTGGCTCGATTCGCTCACCATATTTCATTTTTCGACTTGCTACGCTCGCCTTTTTTCTTCTACAGGCTAATATACAAAAAAAAATGAAATAATTAAAACGTACATTTGTAAATAAGAAGTTGGAAAATTAATAAAAATAAATTACCACTACGCTCGACAAAAACAAATCTATACTCTCCCTTACCTCTGATTTCAAATGATAGATCCGCCCACTGGATATCTGTCTATATGTTTTTATGTCATGGTTTTTGACTACGCTTTGTTTTATTTCACTTTCTCTCTACAGTGTTTGCCCTACATATTAGTAAAAATAAATTTTCGTTTGCGTTTTCTAAGCATGTATGAATATGAAATTTTATTTGTAAACAAATGTATATGATTTCCCTTGTGTTATTATCAGCTAGAAATATATAACTTTAATCATTGATAATATCTAATATTTTACATTAAATGAATACACCATTTTCACGCATGCGGCGTCTTGTCAACCCCCCCCCCCCCCCCCCAACTGCCCACCAAAAAAAAAAAAAAAAGCAACACACTTTACACCCCTCATTGAAACAATTTGTGGGGTCTGGACACTTACAAAATACTAGAATTTGAATTTTGAATAGTGTTTTACACCACACTCAACAATTTTTGGCCGGACTGGGAAGACCATATATGAAACTTAGCATGCAGATAGACCTTGATGAGAATTATTCGTCACAACCTTTGTTTTTGAATTTTGGTAGGGGATCAAAGAAGTAACGAGATCTGGAGATCGGGTTTATATATGTAGGCACCTATGGGGAATTTTTAATATTTCATTATAACTTGAAAATAGTACAGTTTAAAACAAATTTACTTGTTGAATTTTGGAGGGGGTCAAAGTAATAATGTTGGGGTGGACATTCAATGTCAATTTTGTTGAGCTCTTGCGTTTAGGTCCATTGTGGGAAGACCATAGATGATATCTCTATGAAACTTCACATGTCGATTGACCGACATGAGAACTATCCATCACAACCTTTGTTTCTTAATTTTGGTAGGTGGATCAAAGAAGTTAAGTAATAGGGTGGGGATCGACGTTTTGATTGAAGCAAATTCTCGGCAATGGACAGCGGTACAAACCTCAAACTTTGTCTCTAGATTACCTGAGAAATGTGCAATTGAATTATATGAGTTTGAATTTCGGAGGGTGGATCAAAGTAGTAACTGAGGTGGGGATCATCATTTCGGTTAAAATATCAGAATGAAGTAAAGTCTTGTTAATGGAAGGAGGTACAGACTTCATACTTTGCCTGTGGGTCACTTGTGCGGTTTGCTTGGGGGAGGGAATTAACATTTTATTTAAAGTTTTGGTTGTCAATGAAGCAAATTCTCAACATTTGAAAGAGGTACGGACTTCATTCTTGGCGGGTAGGTTACCTTTGACAAGTGCAATTGGTTTGTGTGGGTTTGAATTTTGGGTGTGAATCAAAGTAGTAATGGGGTGAGCATCAACATTTTGGTTAAAGTTTCAAGTTGAAGTCAATTCTTGGCAATGGAAGCAGGTACAGACTGTCAGTTTCTGTCAATGCCCCGCAATCCGGCCATGCCGCCTTTAGCGGTTTCTTGTTCAGTGATATCGTGGCGACCAGTTTTTATTTGTGGAGGAGAGAACTTGGTAACAATGTACCGGGAAGAGATCACCGCACTTCGGCAAGTAAACTGGCAAATTTTCTCACAAATATCTGCCTAGGTTCCAGCTGGGCACGAACATGCGCTGACCAGAGGTGAGAGACTTCAAACATGGTTCAATGCTCTACCACTCAGCTACAGAGGCCCCCAAAATACCAGTTAATGCTTCAAAAGTTTTGAAATGGGATAGCATGTCACCTTCCTAAGGGTTCCTTATCATAATATTGCCTCACAATATTCCAATGTGAAGAGAGATTTGTATTTAATAACACTTTTGAATAGTATATATTTATGTAATTACGCCCTCAATCCCCCTTTGAAAAATTTCGAGATCCGCCACTGCAATATAACACTGACCACATGACAATAGCGAAATAAATGGGCTGCTTGAAAATAAATATTCTGTCCTGAGACAGTATGAAAATAAATAATCTGACTCGACAAAATTTGCCAGCCCCACCCCCTCAGAATCAAATGGTCGTCCCCTATTTCGTAGAGACGTCTCAACAGCCGCCATAGAACAGGTAACGCAACATTGCACTTAGTGAAACAGAGTAATCGCAAACATTGATACATTGCTGTTGAAACTCGCCAAGTGAAGAGTTTGTTTTGATTTTCACGCAGCCCAGTCTCGTGTTCGATTTCACGAGCTCCAATTTGCAATATATTTTCTAATGGTAAAGTTGCGTATCCAAATCCCTGTAAGAGTAATCACTGTAAAAAGATGACTATCTTAGATTTTAAATAATTTAGAATTTAAATGGTGTTATCAGTGCCAAATATTACTTTAGTACAAGATTAATAGCTTGTACCGAAATACCAGGTATTAGGTTTATGTATATCCTCGGTTCACCAGCAGCGGCAACAACCTAGTGAATATATATATAAGCCCACAAGAGACAAATTGGCTATCTCCATGTCCTATTGATGGCTTTGACAAACGGTTAAGCGTATATAAAACAAGGCATAGCAGACGATACTAATCCCCTCGCGGCAGAATCGTGAAGATGATCGTGAATTATGAATTGAACGCTGACACAAGTGGAATGCGATCTGTTTATTAACACCAAATTGATACTCATCTGTGGTCTTGACGTGTATAAAGTTTGATGAAATGATCGTGCATGGTTTGAGAGTTATGCTTCGGACAAGGGAAAATTATTTTTTACAAAGAGAAATAACTCTGTGAAAACGGAAGCAATAGTTACGGTTCTTGCACACTGAAATCCCCCTCGATGTGGTTTTGACGTGCATGAAGTTTGAGAGTTATGCTACGGACAAGGAATTTTTTTACAAAGAGAAATAACTGTAAAAATGGAAGCTAGAGTTACGGTTCTTGCACACTGCACTCCGCCTCGATGTGGTCTTGACGCGTATGGAATTTGATGAAATTATCATGCACGGTTTGAGAGTTATGCTCCGCACAATTATAGTACGTACGAACGTACTGGCAGATCCCTATATTATATTTTTTTCAGAAAGGGGAATAACTCCGCGAAAACGGAAACAAGAGTTACGGTTCTTGCACACTGTACTCCGCCTCGATGCGACGTGTATGAAGTTTGATGAAGTTATCATGCATGGTTTTAGAATTTGTTCTACAAAAGGGAATAACTCCGTGAAAACGGAAGCAAGAATTACAATTCTTGCACACTGAACTCGGCCTTTGTGTGGTCTTGACGTGTATGAAGTTTGATGAAATTAACATGCATGGTTTGAGAGTTATGTTCCGTACAAATATATTGTACCTACCTGCATATGGGCAAATCCCTATATTCCCTCGGGGTCTTGTCGAGAGGGGATAAAAGAAAACATTTGTCGGAGATTCATCGTGCCAGCAGAAAGTCTAAAACCTGTTAACATCACGGTATGGTGACCGCGACGGGTGTGAAATGTTTGGATGTGAAAATGGCGGGTTCTGGGAAGCCAGAAAAGACTGGTAAGTCATAATCACTCGATTTCTTTGGTAAAATAGAATTATAGTAAGTAGTTTGGTGATTCTTCAATCATTTGTACAATGCCAACTCAGCAGCTCAGGCAGAGTCGACAGAAAACTTCATTTAAATGCAAAATTTGTATAAATAAATCTTTGCACCAGCTTCTTGAGCTGAAAACAAAGATGACGGGTAAAAATTGATGTTTTACTGAAGACTTTGATTCCGTCATTCAAAATCGAGAATTTATATTTACAATGTAACTTATTTTATCTGAGAAAGAAACTTTGTGTGTCTCATCTAAATGTATAATCTGAAAAAACATAGATGTTTTACAACCTATGATCGTATACGCTGTACGGTTTGGACGTTGTAAAAAAAATTGATGGTGCGCGGTTTAGATTAAAATTTAAAGATTTAAATTAAAAGCAATTTTAGAAAAGAAACGATACGAATATATGTTAACATCTTTAAGCAGCGATGTATAAATCCTAACACTGACATATCTAAACAAAGCATCTTTTTGGCACAATATAAAGAGTCGAGTAACTAACCGACGGACCGAAACACACAACTGTTACTGAAAAACATGATTACTGAAATAAGATAAAATAGTGTAGTATATGCTACATTATACATATTTAAAATGTATTTTGTAACAAGAATTATGTATAATCATAGATTTATTTCCGGAGAAGTATTGTCCGAAATTATACCACAAAAGAGTACTACCGAAACAAACAGAAAAAGACTGACCTGTTTCGGTCTTGATTCAGAAATTTATTCGTAATTATTCCATAATTGTATACACATGTTACAAATAGATAAAGATTTATTTTAACACATTATACAACATTAGTACAACACGTGAAGACCGGAAAGTATAAAAACACAAGATTCATACGCAGTTACTGTCTATTTAATGTGTTAAATCTGAGCTCGACTTGTGCATTAAAATAACAAGTAACTTCTTTCGAATGCATTTAATATTTAGTTTAGGGATAAAAATATCTATATTACTATATTAAAGATGTGTACCTGAGTTATATAAATGTTGTCAGTTATTGTTCAACCCCAGAATACACACTGAATTCCATTAAAATGGACATTACTTATCACAGACTGTTCAAACCTACACGCGTTACAAACATTGACTTCTGAACAGAAACATCTTTTCCTTATTTACACATAAAGGAATAGACGCGTTAAACAATGTCAATGTTTTGAATCACAAAAAAAGTTCAGTCCTGTGTTCCGCCATATTTTACATTGAAGACCACGCCTTGAATTTCATATAGCTATATACCTAGCATCGAATCCAAGCTATTCGATTACCAACGGGTTTTGCAGTGCCTAGACATCAACCATCTTCTACACAACACCGTCACATGTTCATCATTTCCCTTCAAATATAATCCTATCGGGCATGTCATCACCGGCGACGTTTCAATTGTTGAAAATGAAAATTTCAAAAATATTATTTTAAGAGGTCCTAAATACCGCGAAGCCCGTTCCTTTAATTGACGTCGAAATTCCAGTTTAGTTATGAATTCTGTCGAAGATTATGCCAGACGATTGGCTAAACATGAGGACGTGGAACCAGACACTTGTCTGAATGGCTAAAAGCTGTACGATGGTTGATAAAATCGCGTATTCAAAAACTTAAAGAAACTATGAAAACATGTTATCACTGTATTTAGTGATCCAGAAGTAGTAACTGAACTGGATAGATTACATGACCACGGTGTTGGCACGTTAAAGAACCCTCACTGCTCAAAGGCCGTAAGTGCCGAGCATAGGCCAAAATTTGAAGCCCTTCACAGGCATTAGGTGACCTCTCCATATGAGTGAAAGATTCTTGAGTTGGACGTTAAACAGCAACAAACAAACAAACAAACATGACCAGTATATACTGTTCCCAGGAGACAAGGCCTCAAATAATACAGTTTTTGTTTGCAAGGCACAATACTATAATTGTTTCTTAGAAGAACTAGGGTTTAATACGAATTCTGGAAATCCTACATACACACGTAGCTCACTTTCAAAGGACAAGATCCTTCAAAATCACGTGTCCGTATTACACTCCTTTGATGTACCTACAACCGATACTGATTTTGAGCTACCATATTAACATTGGATACATAAACTTCATAAAACCCCATATAAGCAGAGGTACATACTACCAAATGTCCTTAAAAACCTTTATCTTTACTCCTTAATAATATATTGACATCTTTTTAAGGAGAAGCTTCAGCAATACTGTACAATTGCTTATTCCAGAAGCCGTGTAAATCAGATGTGGATACTTGAAAATTCTAAAATTTGAAGGCATTCAATTTTTCTTAAATTCACAGTATCAAACATAACACGTATCTACTCCTTTACACAACTATTCCACATAAAAAAAACAATAGAAAGACTTCTTAGCATCATAGACAATTTTTTTCACTGAAGGTGGTACCCGGAAATTTAAATTTCTAGTGTTTGGTTATCATGATACTTATTTTGTCCAACACCACTCTGATTCTACACATAAATACACTGATGTTGATATAAAAAAACATGCTGAAATTTCTGATAGACAATATATTTGTAATGTTCGGAGACACCGATCCTTTACTCATACGCAGCAGACTTCATTCAGAAACTGCTGAATCAAAAGAAGAAAAATGTATCGACGACGTTTTGTCAATTACTAATGACAATTTTCATACATATGACAATGCGATATATCTCAGCAAACTAGAAATTAAAGATACAACAGAATCAAGCACACTCGCTTCATACTGGGACAGTTTAATTGCTATAGACACAGATGGGAAATTGACAAAGCTATACGACAAATGCGACGATTTCGGCCTTTCCATCGTAAATGTTACACATTTAAGTAGTAATCTCTCAAAGTCACCCGCATATGGAGTTTAAATTTCACAAATGATCCGATATGCCAGGGCGTGTTTAACATAGGAACATTTTATATACATATTGTAAACAACTCACTGACAATTTGTTGACACAGGATATTGAAAATCGCGTTTAATATTAACGATCCGCAAATTCTACGGTCGGTATAATAGTCTTATTTGCGATTACTGTGTTTCACTAGGTGAAATGTGGAGTTGTCTTTTGGTCGGCGGTTGTTGAGACATCTGTACCAATTGTGACGAGGATTCGTTCCTCACGTACTTCATTTGGACCTGACTGTGGACTCACGGCGTGTTTGTGACCGGTCGACATGGGATGCCTACTCCTCTATGGCACTTCATCTCACCTCTTGGTTTCCAGAGGTCCGTGTTTGTCCATTTTACCAGATTTGTATCTATATCCTGGACATCCTAAAAAATTATACTTTGGTATTGTTTTCGGTTAATTTTAGATGTTTTAGGTATTTTCATTGACCCAGTGTATATATTTTTTTCACTTTTTAATGGAATCTTTCAAAACAGATTTTCGTCGGGATTTCTTTGTATTATTTTTTTCTGAAACGGAGCAGAAAAATAATAGCTTATGTACATCAGGGCATTATCTATGTATATATAATAGTTAATATGTAATTTGTAAAATGGCTGCAAGTCGTAAGTGTGGTGGTCGTAAGTTCAAGTCGAAGACTTACATGTACGACCTTTCCTTAAACACAGTAATTGTGAAAATGAATCTAATCTGATACTACCTCTCTTTCCAGAATGATACTTTTGTGTATTTCACTTTGGCTTTATTATTTTACAGACTGGAAAATGGAAAAAATGTGATAGTATATAAATCCTTGGAAGAATCTTTTCATGAGGCATCTTTTTCCTATAATCTCGATGAGAACAACACAAATGGCTTAATGTGTGCTTCTTGCGGCAAACAATTTACAAAAGGGGAACTGAAGAGACATGAAATGGATATATCAAATATAATAAGTTAGTATGTAATGTGTGCGATATGACCTTTGCTAACAGAGGTCACTACGAGTTAATGTCCACCATGACGCATAAAGCATGTATGTAGTCGATGCAACGCTGCCACATGCGAAAAGCAAAGGGCTACTGCAACCTCTTCTAATTTGCAAAAGCTGTACATGTCATACTTGTTGTCTTTAGTATACCAGGAAAGACATTCTGAAGGCCCACATTGCGGAGAAAAACTTTTGAGATTTGCGTTAATTATGTTCAAAAGGTGGAAAAAGATTGTTATGGCGATCAATCTTCAGGCGACACACACAGAGATGTGATATACCAGAAATAATTTGAAAGATACAGTCTATGCCAAAAACATCGGCCGGTCGGTCCTGACTGACAAAAATCCGTTCGGGCCGATGTTCTTCTCCCAATTCCCGAACCGCATGGCCGACGCCGTTTTGAGTAATAGTTTCCCTTGATTGTTTTTTTTAACGCCAAGTCATTACTTGTTCATAACAAAGCTCCAAATCACTTGCAGAACCGAACAAGAAATCTAAAGTTTTCCGTTTTCACTCTGAAATTACATCACTGAAATCGTGGTCAGCTATGCTCTTTACAACAATGCATTTAACCATTCAGTTTCGATAAATTAGAGCGTCTGACTCACATTGATTACTGTCAAAAAAGCAAGTTGTGTGCTGTCACATTTGTACGACTTTCCAAACAGAACAAGGTGACGTTTTCTTTAAATCCGTGTCGGTTTCAAGATAACAATCTGTCTCATCATTAGACACAAGCTTGAGTTTGAAAGATATTAGTTAAAGAAATACTCGTGCCGAGTCGTGGCTAGTGCTCGAAGAGGAGACAGACGCTTGATTTGTAAATTCTATCGAAATGCAGACTATTTATACGTCGTATAGGCCGTTAAAAATTCAAAAAACAGAAATTTAAGTTTGCCATTTCATCATGCGGAAAAATGTTCTCAACACACACACACACATATATATATATAATATATATGTGTATATTAAAAATCCCTGGCTGGCTAGTAAAACTACTGGTTCACATGAAAAGTGATTTTCTTATTGTTGTAGAGCATTGTACGTCAAAGTGACTGTGTCTGCATGATCAGAATTCCATCAAGGCTGTGTAATTATTGTGGTTTATCGATTTACCTCATAATTTTTTTCGGACTGACAATATTCGGTTCGGACCTGTGTGGAACCCAACAAAGCAGCTCCGAATGACCTGTGGGAGCCAAAAGAATTTGGCGTAGACTGAAGATATACATAGATGTATAAACATTGAAGTGCAGAGTCTGACAGCTTTGAAATTTTCCGTTTTATCAGTATATTTTTATTCTAGTCAACGTCTATACATATACATGTGGTAACTAATGTTGAGTTTAGACGACACCCTACTTTACCTACATTTTATGTTATATTTTGTATGCGAATGCAAAGGCATGCCTTGAATTTGTTGATTTCATATTGAAATGCAAAGGCATGTAACTTTTAGTTTTTTATTGACAAAGAACATGTTTGATATACATATTTCTTTTTTAAACCAGCATTAGCAGCGGCTAAGGCGTGATTTTTTCTTTAAGTGATAATATATCGATATATAAAAATACAAAATCCTCATTAATTAAGCCTACACATTTTAGCCTATTTAAAAGTGTAACTAATGTTAGAATAATAAATAATATTAGTGAGCATGGACCAAAAAAACAAATGGTATTGTGGGCAATATTCATAACGACCTCACATCGGAAACTTCGTAGACATGCGTAGTAGTTTATTTTCATCCTAATAGGTTAAACATTATTTCAAGTGAATCCAGTCTATCCCGAATTTTATTTATTTTGTTGAAGAAAACACAAAATAAAACTCTAAAATAGTCCGATTACTTGGTGGTCTATTTATAGTATTGCTGTTCAACTCGTACCCAAGTAAAATTAGCACCGAGTGATATCGGATCTTCGGAAATGTGGAAATCGGCACTTTGGGTGGTTGAATCGGCACTTGAAAATAATCGTTTGCGCATGTGTTGATATTAATTTGGAACTTAAAAATGTTCATAATGGCACCCATGAAGATTCATCTATGTAACGTAATTTTATGAGCAAATATTTGCAATATTGAATTAACTTACATTTGATTCCATATATATTTTTCTAAGTTTAAGTTTTATTGCTAATTATTATTAAAAAATTATATCAGGCAAACATTTGTTTCGATGTAATGAAAAGAACTAAAAGGAATCTAAATCAAATGATTTTGTAATAAAAGAGATAATGCCGAGAATGTGGTTTTGTGAGACCCAATCCTCATTCATTCTACCTGGCAATTCAAAGAAAAAAAATATAAGAACACACACACACACACACTTCAGTACTAAATCACAATAAAAGACAATATAATATAGACCTATGGATTCTGTTTTATAGTACCGATGTCACTACGTGTCAATATGGGTCACGGTAGTGTACTCGATTCGCAGGAGGGTCGGGGGTTTGGAATCTCGGCGGAGGCGACTGGCTTTTCCTAACCTTTGGGTTAGGCATTAAAAACCGAGGTCCCGTTACACAGAAGGTATGGCACGTTAAAGAACCCTAACTGCTCAATGGCAGTAAGTGCCGAGCATAGGCCAAAATTTGAAGCCCTTCACCGGCATTTGGTGACGTCTCCATATGAGTGAAAGATTCTCGAGTGGGACGTTAAACGTAAATACAACAACAACTGAGGTGTCAAAGTCACTACTGTCCGTGCAGCTCACTTCGAAAATAGGAATACCGGTACATAACTTAAATTTTAAACTTTGTATCACTGAGCTGAATAAAAGTCCTATATCTTACTAGAGTTGTTGAATAACCTCTACATTATACAAATTTCATGGAGATAGGCGTTTTCAACGTTAAAATGTGTTTCGCATAGGACCGTGTTTTGTCCTGACCTTAGTATGACGTCATCAAGTCAGCGGTTCCAAATATTCCCAGACCTATCAAATGTACACGGAAAGTACTCTTGGACATATAAAATGAAAATTACCGATGTAGTAATTATATGTTTTATGTCAATAAGACTTCATCAATTCGACAAATCAGCTCGAATAAAATGATAAATTAATATTTTAGAAAAAAAATAGTGGTATCATACAAGGCGAAATAATAAACCTAAATGTATTTTAAGAGTACCCACTCTTTAAAAAATGACTATCTTAGCTTGTGAGAAATTTAGAATTCAAATAGAACAATTCTAGCGAAATCTTACTTTAGAGTAAAATAACTCAATATGACGCAAGGGCATTTTAATTTGTATATAACTGCTGCAACATATCCTCCACATTTATATCGTGGAATGTCACCATATGAATGATAAAGTCTTGACATACGAAAGCCAATATGTGATATCAAAAATATGGTAGTGCAAATGTATTCTTCTATTGATTGTTGGTTTGTCATTCAGTCGGTCTAGGACTTTGTCTTGGTGCGATTCGTCTTGGGTGCGAGTTTTCCTTGTAACTTCACTCAACCAACAAATCTCGTGCACATCTACGAAGATGATCGGAAGTAATCAGACGCCATGCCATGTCTTGTTTCAGTTTCCGTGTAAACACAAAAAAATATTAATGATTTTGTGGTATCTGCACTCCGTTTTCGACGGTGAATCTTATTGTCGGGTGATCATTTATGGAATACAATCGTTTCATGATTATTACACACTTTCCAAAAAAATATTCCTAACGTACCCAATGCTGCTTTAACTTTATATGTCCATATACGTCATGGAATAAAATATTTTGAAACTGTCATTTCGAGTCCCGACGGCGGCAGGTTGGTTTCCTGTCTTTGATGAGACAGTAAAAACTTGAGGTCCCGTGTCACAGATGAAGTGGTATTAGCCACATACTGTAAGTGCGAGCTTGCACTGGGTTAAGCCCTGCGAAGCTTACACCTAATACAAAATAAAATACAATAACGTTATAAAACCACCGCGTTGGTGGTCAGGGGTTAACTTGCCTGAGGGTACTTACCTCTCCGTATTCTTGCTCATGCGTCTGTCTCTCTGAATCTCTCGTTTTCGTCTGCTATAGGATTTCACTATGCTTGGCTTCCCACTTCCGGTAGACCCCCCAGCCCGAACCAGAACATATACTAAACATAGGCGTCGGAAGCAAATTGAAAGAGGGGGGGCTTCCCAACTTAAAACACGGTGGGGGGGGGGGCTAAACCCCAACAACCCGAACGAAATACAGAACATATAGCCCCAATTTCACTATGCCTATCTTTGCCAAAAAAGTGGGGGGGGGGGGCTAAGCCCCCCGGCTCCGACGCCTATGCTAAATTTCACTACACTCCTCCCCATTTCATTTTTAAGGTTCAGGACCTAGCATTTGGCTTAGACAGAGACCTTTCTTCTGATACCTTGAAGAGTGTTTCATGTTCTCTCGGTGAGGTCCCAGTGACCTCAGCTGTGGTAAGCAGGTCACTGCTAGTACACAACGCCGGGATAATGAAATCCCAGTGGAGACATGGTGACTCCAAACGGAAATAGGCGGACACTGCCCCATCAGGGTCCCATACTCTGCAGTCAGCTGCAGTGAACCGCTTAATGTCCGGGTGGGTGGCGATGGGGACATAGCCAACATTATCCACAAGCTCGGACCATTGCATATGTCCTGAAAGGAGCGTACATAATGTTTTTGAGGAGCAGAGGGCTCCGCTTGCTCACAAACTGCCTGTAACTCCCTGAATTGCTCCGGAGTTAGAATGTCCTTGGAGGCAGCTAACATGTCACGCAGATGGTCAGGTAGCTCTGATGTCGTAGCACAAGGCAGATCACCTGCCTCTGAAGCCTTGCCCAGGTGACTCCCCTTTTTCAACACCTGGAAGTACGGTGAAGCATTCAGTACACACATCATGGACTGATGGCAGCTTTGTTGCACTACATGGGGAACCAAGACCTTTAGATCCTCAGAGTTTTCATTGACGTAGTCTGGCATCAACTGGTCCAGATGGCATCGGACTTTAGCCACTAAGAATGCTGGCACGGCTCTCCGTTGCGAGACAGTGATTTCTCTGACTGTAGGTTTTATTGGGTCAGGCAAATGATGTAACGATGACGACTTAATTCTATTTAGATATAGAATCTCCTCAACGGGAGCTTTTATAGTGCTGTCATCGTCGACGCCATCCTCAGTGTCTGATGACCCTAGTGCGTGGGGATACTGTCGGGACTGGTGGAGCTATTCACAGCATCATGGCCTAAAGTGCAGTCAGGGTCTAAGACTTGGCTGCATACTTGGACCCTGGGGAGTTTAAAGGTTTCTCAAAACCCACCTTTTCCTCCAACAGAGTGCACCTGCCAGAATGTGAAGGACTTCTCCTTATATTAGGTTTTATTGCACCCAACACTTGGTCCAGCTTAATGGCCAGCTGTGAGCTCGCCCGTTTCTCCAGGTCTGCCTGGGTCAGGTTTTTTCAGGGCAGGTCTGGAGGAGAAGGAGGGGTTAGGGGGTACCTTTCCTAGCATCCATTATGACATCAGAGTCGTCCTCAGATCCCGAGGACTCATCACTGTAGTGGCAGGCACTATTGGTCCTGTACACTGTCAGGGACTTGGCCCTCATGAATGACTGGAAACACTGATAGAGCTAAACTTCCTAGCCTCTCTCATTGTCTCACATTTTTTCATGCAGACCTGTTGACCTGCAGTCTGCTCCACACAGCCTATGCAGAAGCATGTGATGGCCTGACGGCGCACCCAGGCTTCCGGGAAGGAAAGGAAGGCCTTCACGGCTAGGGTTAGGACACGGTCTGCCCAGTCCAGAAGGGATTCACCCTCTTTCTGTAAAGCAGCCTGAATTTGGTCTGCAGAGTCTCCTGTTGAATTCCCTCAGCAATGTACTGAAGGAAATGGAGGGGTCCATTTTCGTGATTAGGCTGTAAAAATCCCCAGCCTTGCCCTGGAGACACCAACAAAGGCCTCTTTGGAGCTCCAGGAAGTTGCACTGGCATAATGGGCAAATTTCTGGCGGAAGAGTAACCACCCCGACTGGCCATTGAACATTAAGTTTTTGGGCAGCTTGGACTGATGGAATTCGTCTCTGTCCCTACCCCCTTACGACTGTCTCCTATCTGCAGATGTGAAGGGATCTCTGTCGCCATCATCGTAGTAGGATGGGTGGGGGTATTGTCGCCGGAAACTGGGGGAGTGCTCACATTTGTGGTGTGCATTGCGGAGAGGAAGATCTTGGTGTGGCGGAGGCTTTGCTTTTGATATTGGTTTATTTGCGTTAAGAGGAAAATTAGGATTAACTGGAGAAAACTTAGGATTAACTCGTATTCCAAATTAACTGGAGAAAACTAGGTTTAACTGAGAGAAAAACTATGTTTAACTCATTAATGTGATTTTGGCGTACCATAAATACACCTCTTGTCTTAAGGATGTCCAGGACACAGATACAAAAGCGGCAAAAACGAACAAACACGGACCTCGGGAAACCAAGAGGTGGGATCAGGTGCCATCTGATCGAATCAATGACTCAATTTACTAGTCAAAGCCATTGTATTAGGCTTTGCTTTTGATATTGGTTTCGATTTCCTAGCACTATTGATAAAGTTGTGTAAAACAGACAATAGACACTTCAAATTTATATACCCGTTTGGGTAAACATGTCATGTACAGTGATACTTCGGTTACAAATTCTCGCCAGGTTCAATATGTACTATGGATCTCGGTACAAAATGTCGTTGAGCTCAGTATGCAATAGGAATCTCCGTACAAATGGCCAACTGGCTACATTATATAACTTATATACCCGGAAAGAAAGATCAAACTTCTACCTAACAATTAAACTATACAATTTGCTATAATAATCGGATCAGGTTCCAGCGGACCAGTACATTATATATTGTAACTTGTGTACATATCGTTAGCTGGTGATAGTTTGTGCAGTGGCTTACTTCAATCTGCCGTCGATATCAATAATAAATCCTTTTAACGTCAGGCCGTCTCGTGTCACAAATTGCAGCTGGGAAGATTTTAGATTTTAAGATTCATGTTTGTTTGTTGTTGTTTAACGTCCCACTCATGATTCTTTCAATCATATGGAGAGGTCACCAAATGCTGGTGAAGGGTTTCAATTTTTGGCCTATGTTCGGCACCTGCGGCCATTATTGATGTTTGTTTGTTTATTGTTGTTTAACGTCCCACTCAAGAATATTTCACTCATATGGAGACGTAACCAAATGCCGATGAATGGTTTCAAATTATGGCCTGTACTCGGCACTTACGGTCATTGAGCAGTTAGGGTTCTTAAACATGCCGACAACTATCTTCAATCTCATTTGAAGGACAGGAAACAGACCTGCCGCATGCTGTACTCGAATTCACGATCAAGAGTCGTGAGCGCTACTGACTGAGCTCTGCACATTTTCATTTTTTTCATAACTCATAACAACCTGTGAAGGGTCCAGGATTTTTTCAAAGGAAGCATGACTTAAGAGGTAATATATTCTTAACATGTATGACGCTTTCACGTAGCTGGTTAGGTGGAATAACAGATATTTTTTTTAATTTTGTTACTGCTTAAATTGATATACAATAACAGAAAGAGATATACACAGACATAAACATTCTTAAATCCCTATATAGTTTGTGAACATTGCTTGAGAAATGCAGGTTTGGCACTTTTTCACTTGTAACTGATTAACTCAACCTTATCATTTGTATATGTCACACTGGACCTGACATTATTTTTACTAAATATATAGGAATATAACATTCTGATTTCTGTGTATAGCTCTTATTTGTTATTGTACATCAAGTACAAGTAAAAAAAATAATAAACACAGCTAATGTCCCTTTTAAATAACCAATTATATACCATTTTTGTAAGATTAGAAACGTCTCTGCAGGAACTGTACACCCCAGCAATCATTATGCATCGATTAGTATAAAAGCGTTCTGTTTGAAAGAGAAACCTTTGATATTATACCCGACGAAAGCAGTTGTGGTTGGATGTGAAAACGATTTAATGTTGTGCTTTCAGTGAGTTCCGATGAGGATTAAAATAAAACCTATTGTTTTGGATGTTACTGGAAAAACAATCTCAATTGATACTATGTTGAGGTAAGTATATCATTTTTTCTTTTAATAGTTTATTAGTAATTGACTGACTGGAGTTCCAAATTACATTGAAGCAATAAACACGCACTATTTTAACCGATATGACAGAGCGAGATATAAATTAGTTAAAAAGGAAGAATATGTCATTCTGATTTGCGAGAATATCTCCTATCAATGTCGGTAGTATATTTGGTAACATTTGCTTATATTTTACATGAATGATACTTGATTCATCGAACCCAAATTAGTGAAAATTCATTTTGTTGTATTTTATGTTAATCGGCTTGTCAAATGTCATATGAATATTATTAACAATTCAAGTTTTACAGGAGGCCAAAGCAAATGCTTGTCCAGACATAGTCCAGCTATTAAGATGCACCGAAATAAATCGATAGCGAGGCTGAGATATATATGAAAGAAAAACTCTTACTGTTACTGCAGAATAAGCGAATTATCACCAGGACTACATGCGTTATTTAGTTCTGTATCAGTATATTTACATATCCATCTTATTCTGCTTGATTCTAGAACTTGATACCACCGTAACATAATGATCACGCGCTTATATATACAGGTAGATCTTTATTCAGGCCGAAATTCTGCTGATGCAACATTTTTGTTTTGATGGGGGGGGGGGGGGTGAATATTTTATTAAGGGACATAAATTCTTGCCTGACTTATATAAAAATAAAACGTATCAAAAAGTTACATCCTAGCATGTTACTTTTTTTAAAGTAGGGTATCCGACCTACAAGTACGAATTTTTCATGGATAAATGATGTATAGTATGTTATCAGTTAATACAAACTCGACACCGTAACTGTGCATCAAGGATAATCGTGTTATGATTTTATTGAAGAAATTGGAATGCCTTCATCCTTGCAGTCATTTTCACTACATCGCTCTACCATGCACTTTTTCGAGTTCTGGCCCCGAAGTCACCAAATTTACTCAGTACTCAAGCTCAACTGACATTTTATGATTTTAAGGCAAAACACAACTGAAATTTATTCTGTAACTGAACATGTTTGTATATAGATGGCATACAATTGTAAAAATATGAAAGTTATTGCTCATTTGGAGAAAACTTCAGAAACTACGTAGGCCTGCTAAATGTTTAGTACCGTACTCAACGCATTATTCGTTTTTATTTGAAAATCATAAGTATGGCGCAAAAATATTTGACAATAATAAATTTCCTATTGACCGAAATCAACATTGTTACAAGCGACGAGGTGACACAGCGAAAATAATGAAATAAATGTTGAGCTTGAATATTGAGTCATTTTTCGCCTGCATTTTTTTGTCTTATTAAGCATTCTAAAATGAGGTCGCTAAAAAGGGTCATTTTCAAAAGGATGGATAGTTTCATGATTTTCCAAAATAGGAAACATAGCTTTGGTATCATGTCTTTTTGTTTCGGGATACAGTTTATGCAAAAACGGGGTGTATACCTTGTATAATATCCTAAAGCTTCAATGACACCGGTACTTACTCAGCTCATTTTATTTTTTCAAAATTGACTTGTGTGAATTTGAATTTTGTTTTACGCCACACTCAGCAGTTTTTCAGTTATATGGTGGAGGTAAGTTTTTAATGGCGGAAGGGAGAATCCGAATACAATGTAACCGAGAACACACCAAGGGCCATCCGCAAGTAAAATGGTAAACTTTCTCACAAAAACCATTTTAGGTTTCAAGTGGGACCTGCGCTTATTAGAAGTAAAAGTTTTCGTGATTTCAAGCGCGATGCTCTAACCACTCTGCCATGGAGCCCCTCGACAACTCGTGTGAAAGCATTCCTAAAATACATTGATATTACGTGTCGGTGATGTCACATGGCTAACTAAAAGCAGGGACGAAACTGAAACTACTCATTTGAGATGTCACTATATCTCAGTCAGATTGACAAGATGGTAAAGTACCGGTGTGACTGGTCGACAGGGGATGCTTACTCCTCCATGGCACCTGATCTCACCTCTTGGTTTCCAGAGGTCCGTGTTTGTCCATTTTTACCGGATTTGTATCCATGTCCTGGACATGCTATTGAATTATACTATGGTATCTGAGATTTTTTTTTTACATCTCTACAAATTTAAAACATCAAAAATAAAGCATAATTTACAATAAGCCTACCGTATGGTCGTTATCTGAAAGTATCCCAAAAGATTACGTTTTTTAATTAGGCCTAGGCCTAGTTCACAGACAGCTAGTATTAGCTCTATGGGCGGAGCATTGTGTAGACGATTAAGGAAAATATAGGCATCGGATTACGTTGAAAATTTGCAGACACATGCTTTTATAGATATTTTATAAATGTTGAGTAAATCAGAACTCTTTCTGATTTTTGATAAATTAAATAAAATTGATTTCTTTGTATATAGTGTCTGATGCAATGCAAAATTATGCCGAACTTCTCCACTTTAAGCCAAAATGTTTGTTATGCAAAGAAATATAGAATACCATTTTCACATTCACATTTTCCATTGTTAATTGTGACATGCAAATTGTTTTGACAATAAATTTACCTATATCAGAGGTTTGTCTGTTTAATGGACAGCATTTCAAAATATGCAGAGAGCGTAGTGCACTAGATTCCCCACACAGCTGACTCAATGTTATTTGGAACATAGTATGCATGTGTTTTGGGGGATAACATATAAGGACGTATTAATTGTGAGGCGTTAAATGTAATCGGTCAGCTGCACGCTATCATCCGATTTCGAGTTTTTATGCATTCCAGACCCAATGTAGACTACAGTTGTGTTTCGAGCTTTAACACTGTATGTTCTTTTAATTAATGTATAAAAGTTGTAAAATTACACTTACTGACATCTATTCTATTTTAAGGATGTTGGTGTATAGCCATTCATGGGGGCAAACCCATAACTTTCCACAATTGGGCAAACACGCAACGCAAAACCAAAAGTGAGGCATATAGGGTTTTATTATGCTATAATTGGTATATATTCTCTACAAATACGATTTTGATGTGTGAAAGTAAATTCTGCGATTTTACCTATTCTTTGATATACAAAAATGAAAGGATATATCGCCATAGAAATGTCAACATATGCATATATTAGTAAAATTCGCCGCGATTGATATCCGAAGCAACATAAAACAATATTCATTGTTAACTCGGTCATTGTTCACATTCAGTTTCCTTTCACAAATTACGAAATAATTTCTGCAACCTGGTATTTTAAAGATTATGTTATTTGTATACTAGTCAAATATTTGGATCTTTGAATGCCAACAAAAAATCCTATTTTGACAGTTCGTATGCCTTTAAAGATAATATGATAAGTGATCAAACTTTGAAGTTTTCCTTTTGTTTTAAAAACGTTTATTGTTGACTCAAGGGCGCCGAAGAAACAATATTGTGATCATTCGTTTACTTTCTCCAATATTTTAGTAATTTCCCATTAAAGTTTGATTTGGTTTTTTTGTTTTACGCCACACTCAACAATCTTTCAGTCATATGATGGTGTCCAGTTTTTATTGGTGGAGGAGAAACCCCGGTTACCCGGGTAAACACCACCGACCTTCCGCAAGAAAACTGGCAAACTTTCCCACTTAATTCGAAATGACCCTAGCGGGATTCGAACCAGAGGTGAGAGGCCTTGTGATTTAAAGCACAATGCTCTAGCCACTCGGCCCCTCCCTGCCCTGGTGTAAACTTTGTTATAAACAGAAAAATGTATTCAAACTATTTTAATTAATCCAATAAAAATCCTTAGTAAATAAATCTCATACATACACACAATTTGAAAAAACGTTAACAAGTTTACATAGTCACTGATGAAGAACTCTCCATGTCCGGTCTTCTTCTTTTGCAATTTCGGTGATGAAAAGAATAAAAATTTCGTTTTCCATAAGAAGTCAAATTAACGAATCTCTAAACAAGATAATAATTGAAGAGGTTTATCAGTACGTTGAACTGGATCAATAATATTATAGAAAAGTAGTAGCGAAATGCATTTAAAGTTACAGTGTAAATGATGTCTTTGTTATGAACAGAAACGATGACCTCAATTTTATCAATCCCGTCCCTTTTTAAACACGCTTAACAATACATCCTATCTTTAATTGTGTTGGAAGAAGGACCACTCAAGTTTCCAATTTTTATGTCAATAAAAATTCATTACTATAACAGTTATTTACAATCGATTTGTAGTTCCTTTCTTAAGTCACGCCTTTGCATTACAAATTAAAAATTTGAATTGATACGGAAGCGTATGGTGACTCCCAGAAACCAATTAATAAGTGTTTTTTATGACATCCAATCTACTTTTAATAATTCATAGTTATTTATATAAGATTTTATATGCATAGCTCTTCTGTTTGTTTGTTTGTTTATTGTTGTTTAACGTCCCACTCAAGAATATTTCACTCATGTGGAGACGTCACCAAATGCCGGTGAAGGGCTTCAAATTTTGGCCTATGCTCGGCACTTACGCCATTGAGCAGTGAGGGTTCTTTAACGTGCCGACACCTACTGTGACACGGGACCTCCAGTTTTTACTGTCTCATCCGAAAGACAGGAAACCAACCTGTCGCCGGCGGGACTCGAACTCACGACCTCACGATCCAGAGTCGAGCGCGCTACCGACTGAGCCAGGCCGGCTCCATAGCTCTTCTGTGCTATTGTACGTCAAGTACAAGTACTAAAAGTAGAAATAAAATGGAAATATATTTTTGTAAATACAGCTAATGTCCCTTTTAGTACGGTTCCGTTGTGTTTATTATTTGTTTTAAACTCTAATTCTCTCTTACATAGATTGAGTCATTAGCCAAAATACGATTTTCATTTTCAGATGCTAATGTAAACATCAGATGTCCATGATGGAAGCCAGTGTGAGCAAAGTCAAGAATCAAACTGAGAAACAATGGTGCACATTTAGAAATATCTTACTTTTCTCCATTTGTTCTGTTGTTTTGATAACAGTATTAGGAATGATTCACAATACAATATACGAAGTGACAACAATGAAAAACTTGAACGATATGCTTAGTTTTCGGAAATATATGTTCCAGAATTCTTCGTTAAGGGTTCTTTTAATGGATACACTGGATACAGCATATATCACAAGGACGGACAATAAGAAGTACAACAGCACAGTAATTACGTTATGTCCCGAGAAGCCACCAAATTTAAGTACGATTTTTATCTTAATTTTTTCTATTCAACAAGAGGTCCAGGGGCGGGGGTCAGTTATTTTAATTTTTAATGGAATATGGTTTTGTATGTACAGTAACAATACAATTTAATATAACGAAAATCTTACAATCGGCAAAAACTATTCACTCTGGTCGTTACAACATACACCCTATCTTCGTCGATGTGGCTTATAACTGTCTCTTCGTTCTCTGTTAAAATGTGTACCGCAGCTAGACCACGTCCTGGTTTTACTGTTTTCTTTGCCCTGTTCCGGCGCAGCGTTTTATGCCGTGACAATGGTGATTGTATCCGAAAATTTACTATATAAAACTCATATCTTTTCTTCTATCTTTCTCACAATAATATCAACCTCAGATGTACTGAATCTTCTTTTTTTCTTGTTTGCAACCATTTTCCTGAAATGTATATACTTACGTCAAATGCATGTAACACGTGGAAATTCGTGGTTATTTTTTCTTTCATTTTCGGCTGTTTCCTGTTTTTCTTTCTTTATTTGTTTTTTTTTTTTTCATCTTGTTTTATTTATTTATTTTGGGCATAAACAAACTATGTACAAAATATTTTTATTGTTTTCATAATGTCTTGAAACGGGAAGTTATTTATGCACAGTAATTTAATGCAAAATATTTGTTACCTTATTACGTTAAAAACTACGCTCTTTATAACATATACTACATATGATTCAAAATACTATAAAACCGGTTTATAGATAAAAATACATATTTAGCATAAGACGCGCACCTGTGTTTTATCCAACAAATCAAAAGTCTTGCTTTATCGATAAGATTGCGGAATCATTCAAGAATGAATCCGCAACGCTAACGAATATTTCTTGAATACCACGGAAGCGGATCGGAAACAGTTGCGTAAACGTAAATGATGCGGAAAGGCTTTTCGCATCGGTAATTTCGGATACTTTATATAAATAAGGTCCCTGATATCAAATCCTTGAATAAAAATAATAATCTCAGAGATAAAGCCTAAGTTTAAGTTTAACGGGGAGTCGTAATCCGCATGATCCCTATATACCGTTTTGCTTTCACTCAATCCCATAATAAAATGTTCCGAAAAATTAAACCTCCGCATATACTGTTACTTTGTTTGCGAGTAAAACATCTGTGAATGTTAATACGTTATAGACATCTTTGCTTGGGGAACCTACTGACATTTTCATACCCGAGATAAATGGATGTAGTTTTAGTCTAGGGGGCGTAGGCTTTCGGGGAAAATACCTTTTGTATACCAGTGTACACATATAACGAAAATATTCAAAATTTTTCCGAGTAATTAACATTTTATGATATAGTAAATACACAAATATTAAAGTTTAGCTTAATTCTAAATTATTGCAAAATAAGAGAACTATTTGTAAATAGTCTTTCCGTACAATATCATTATGTAATTTACAGGTAAAGTCGAATCGGCAGTGAATAAAAAACTATGAAAAAAGTCGTTTCAGTTCCATTTCCCTAACATGCTTCTTAGATGGATATAGCAAAACATCCAGAGTTATTATCTGGCCTTGTATGATACTCCTCCATGGCACCTGATCCCACCTCTTGGTTTCCAGAGGTCCGTGTTTGTCCATTTTTACCGGATTTGTATCTATGTCCTGGACATTCTATTGATTTATACTTTGGTATCTGAAATTTTAATATATACATTTATATTTAATTTGAGCACAATTAATGAAGTCTTATTGATAGAGACGATTGCCTGGAGCATTTGTCTTTAACTATTTTGTAAAGTAAATGCAATGCATGTTTTACGATTTCGGATTATTGGGAAAATAAAATACTTCAAAATATAATCAAATATAATCTTTGTTTACACTTGTGCAGAAACAATTATTTAAAACAGTCACAGTCGTATTTTTGTTTGAGAAGTTTTAACTGATCAATAAAAGCAAATAAGATGTAACTGTTTCCCTGATTGTTGGCAACATTTAAAACAAAAGTCCTAAAGAACTGTAGCTTTTTAATTACACAACCTTACCTCCGTATAAAAAAAGCATACTTGTAATCGATAGAGAACAATCAATTCAAATATAACAATTTGTGCGGACTTAAAGTGCAAATCAATTAAATGATAAAAATACGACTGTGACTGTTTTAAATAATTGTTTCTGCACAAGTGTAAACAAAGATTATATTTGCGCAATAAAACATTAAATGTATTAACACTTCCACCCCAAAATACCTAAATAGTATGCTATTTGGTATTGTTTAAGACAAGTCTATTTTGGTCTGTAGGGTTAAAAGGGTTTATTAATTTGGCGTAGTGTTGCAGACACTAAGCACTGGTTGCTTGAGCTTTTCATACAGGTGAGTGCTAAAGTGTGTCGCTAATATCTCGAGAATGCATACATAGATTTTGAATGATAAGTTCTATATATACTGATATTTTCATTTATACGTTATCCCAGGGCATACTCTTCTTATGAATGTTTTATTCCGAGAGCTAAACGACTGGAATAAACTATTTACACAAGGTTACGTTGTTGAACGCTTGGAGTCGTCGTTTAAGAAGTTTTATGGTCGATACGGGGATCTTTTTAAACATTATGAAATCCCCCTGTCAGAGATGTAAGATAGTATTCTGGAACACAGCCACAGACAGTGATTCCGTTTCACCAATCATGCTTTTCGCAAAACTTGACCTTATCACCAAACACAAATAATAACCCGTTTCTCTCCTATTTCTAAATCTAAAACAGAAGGAATAAAACCGTTATTAGAAAACACCTGTCAATATTTGCTTAAGTAAAAAGACTTCGAACCAAACAAAAAAGCAAATATATGCGTTTCCGTCAAATTACTGACTTCTTTGCTTCAAAAAGGATCGAACCTACGAGGTCTTTCGGTGCTCCTAGACGAGGGCGTAACTGTTATAAACATAATACCAAAGTTATAATACTTAAGACAATGGTTTCTGTAAATTAGACTTCATCAGTGGAGGTCTAATGTAAAAAACTTCAACATATACATTTAATAACGTTTCATATATCCTTATCAATATTACATTGTTCATAATAAAAAATATTTATTATTTAATTCACAATAACAAAAACACTTGCGTAAAGTTTCATCGTAGCGCGTATGAATATAACATAAATGTAGCCCCAAAACATTGGGCTAGTTTATTAGACTTTATATTGTGGTACTTTTATCAAGTTTGTGTAAGATGATTCTTGAGACGAAATCGAAAATGTTTAAATTTTAACAATTTAAAAGTCTCGGATACCAACGTATACAACTGCAGGATACATATACAGATATGGTGAATATTGAACACGAACATCTGGAAATCAAGAGGTGGAATAAGGTGCCATGGAGGGAAATAACATCCCCTGTTACCGGTCAAATCCGCCGAGTCTACAGTGAAATGAAATAACGGAAAATGACATGCAAAAATGGATAGCAATAGCCTTCGAATCGGGTGACCTAAAATGCTAACAACTATGAAATTTTAGTAAAAGTTATTATAACTACTGGCTTTAGAAATATAGATGAAAAGAAAAATAAGTCCTCAGTATTTCAGATTTTGCTTGAGAACGTGAAACTCGTGATTGTGAAGATTGACAACAGCACGATACAACGATTCCTTTATACGAGACGCTTAACCAGGTCCAACATTATCCCAAACCATGGTGTTTGTACTGTTACAAAATGTCGGATTAGCCTACCAGATCAAGGTTTAAAGCATTATAATATTCGTCACAACTAAACTAATTTAATCGTTTCAAGTAATGACGCAAGACAGACAGATTGCATTCCATGTGCTTTAAATCTGTCATTTTCAAAATTTCATAAATTGAATAGCC
This sequence comes from Atrina japonica, assembly GCA_030159075.1. Lineage (NCBI taxonomy): Eukaryota > Metazoa > Mollusca > Bivalvia > Pterioida > Pinnidae > Atrina > Atrina japonica. The sequence goes on along the minus strand of BROG01000430.1, from coordinate 534,058 downwards.
AAATTGACATAAATGAGATAAACCTAATTTTCCTCCACTTAAAATGATTTTTTCTCAGTAAGTCAGTTTTTCTCCAGTAAATGTTGGTTACAAAAAAAACTAGGATTTACTGGAGAGATCTAGGTTAAACTCGTAACCCATATTAACTGGAGTAAAGTTATATAAGACAAACTAGGTGTAACTGGAGAAAAAACAGGTTTAACTGGTGAAAAATTAGGTTTAACTAAGAAAAACTAGGTTTAACTCATTAATGTGATTTGGGAGCGACATAACTTTACCTGAATCAGGTATATTGTTGCAGCTGGACCAATCAAAGTAAATACGTCGACGCCCACATATGAAGAAATAGAAAAACGATATCCATGGGTTGAACTTGGCGGCAGATACAGACCATCAGAATGTACAGCTAGGCAGACAGTAGCAATTATCATACCATATCGTAACAGAGACTCGCATTTGAGAACACTTCTAAACAATCTTCATCCATTCCTGCGGAAACAGCAAGTGCATTATGGGATTTACGTTATAAACCAGGTATTTTTTTCTCATTCTATTACTATAATCAGTGCATATGTTGTCAGTTGTATTGGTATGTGAGAGATATATCTTACAGCTTTCACCCGGGAGGTCCATGAAATTCACAGTAACAGAAGCATAATGGAGAATCAGGAATTGGTCTAGTGACTATCTGCTTTCAGAGTAATATATCTTTCCATTTTCATAAAATGTATTACTAACACTCACCGACAAAGACAGCCAAAATTGCAGTAAAAGGGTGTTTTATTTATTCTTACTTTATTTATTATATTTTATCCTAAAATATATTCATTATGAAATATGTACCTGAAAAATTATTGAAATTCATTTATCTGTGCCATGGTTTATAAACTAAAATATTAAGTACCTGTTTGCTGGTACATGGTAAATTAGTAAATTGTCTATACTAATTGTGACAAGAAATAATTTTTTGACTATAAACTCAACCTGATTATAACATTTCGACAAGTGATGCTTATTTCTCCATGTCACCTGTTTCTACTTTCGAATTTTCCAGAAATTGGTTTTTGTGCAATATCTATAATTATATTTCTGACGATTCATACCTTTGAATCTGTGCTTTTTAAATTCAAATCTGATTTGGCATACATTTTCTAAGGTATAATTAAAAGAACATTTTTTTATTTTGCACAGGAAGAAGGCAGTACATTCAACAGGGCAATGTTGATGAATATTGGATTCAAAGAAGCACTCAAAATGTACAACTTTTCCTGTTTTATATTCCACGACGTCGATCTGTTACCAGAAGATGACCGAAATATTTATGGGTGTTTTGGTAATCCGCGGCATCTAGCAGCAGCGATAAATAAGTTTAACTACGGGTAAAGTATACCACATTTGGATAATGTGATATATATATATATATATATATATATATATATATATATATATATATATATATATATATACTACTCCAAGTTTCCTAAGCACCTATAATATTTTTGTACATTTGCTGTAGGCCATTTATTAGTCTTATTTATTGTTATGCATCTGATTAGTGATATATAAATCATTATAGATAAATGTTTTAACAATTCAAATGTGATTTTGGCGTTTAGGCCATTCCAAGATTTTTCTAAGTTAGGCGTCCACCCTGAATTCAAAAACCTAACTACCTATTCGAAAAAACCACACACAACCTGAATAAAACACAATACTCTTTAATTATAATCGTGATAATTTAATTGAAATAAATGGCATCGGATTATTGAGTTAAGTTGAGTGAACGGGTCCTACTAATCACATTACAGTACACTAACCTAAGTACTCTAGAGTACTTAATGTTTTTTTTTATTTTTATGATGGATCTATAATATCTTTATTTTATCTGAACTATCTGTATCAAACCAACTTCAAAAGTAAACACTTTTATTCAAACTGTTGTAAGGAACCATAGGCATTCCCGGATACGATCTCCTAAACTAAAGCAAGCGCGGACGCTTAACATAGAAAAAAAGATGGACATGTTCATAATTTTGAAAAAGTCATTTTTTTTCAACAAAAAAAAAAGAAATAAAATATCGAAGGAACTGATTTGGGTTTAATAACGAGTTGCTTTCGATAACAGCTCCACATCGTCGTTGCATGCCCTCTAACAGATTTTGTATCACCGCATGTGAAATGGCGTTTACTCTTCTAAAAGAAGGACATCAAGTTCCTCGGCGCTTCTTATTTAGATCTGACGGGCTGAAATATGGACCTGTATTTCATTCCACATGTACTCAATGGGATTTAGGTCAGGGGATAAGGCTGGCCGGTTGAACGAGTAATTAACTCTCTTTGCAAGTATTCTTGGGCGACATTGGCTTTTAACATTCGCATTTGCCATAATTTAGTCATAAACGTCGTACTCAAAAAGCATTCACTCATAGGGAGACGTCACCAAATGCCGGTGAATGGCATCAAATTTTGGCCTATGTTCCGCACTTACGGTCATTGAGTAGGGAGGGTCTTTAACGTACCGACACCAACACGGGACCTCGGTTTTTACCGTCTCATCCGAAGGGCAAAATCTGACATGCCGCTGGCTGGACTCTTAACTCACGACCTCACCATCAAGAGTCGAGCGCGCTACCAACTGAGCCAGAACAGTCTAGATCCAAGTAAAGATTGAGTACCCTACACATGTCGGGTACATGTATGCAACGTAAAATAAACACTAGGTCATCGCGTTTACATAACTTGCACGAGTTAATTGTCTGTCATTTAAGGTTGTGGACACTGGGGACCTTCCCTATACATCACTAAACGATTTTCAATGTAAATATCATAAATATGTATAATGTAAATTTCAAAATGATTTGTGAAGAACTTGGTGCTTACCAAACTATATATATATATATATATATATTGTATTGTTATTATCGTTCCATTCAAGGAGCTTTCACTCATATGGAGACGTCACCAAATGCCGGTGAAGGGCTTCAAATGTTGGCCTATGGTTTTCACTTACGGCCTTCGAGCACCAAGGGTTCTTTAACGTGCCGACGCATACTGTAACACGGGACCTCGGTCTCATCTGAAGGACAGGAAATTTGGAAATGTAAAGACCATAAATTATTATCACAAAATTCAGCGTTTTCCAGAACATTGATCCCTTTTCGGCCAAATTGTAGTTTGTCTGTTCAGTTTCCTTTTAAAAACAACAAATCTGTGCTACAGAATTTAGTAAATAGGCGTCATAATTTTATCTGAAACACATCAATGTAATCCATTGATAAATGTGTTTGAACAACTAGAATGTTTTCAAAATATTCGAAGAACAAAATACGAACTGAGTTCAGCCAATTTATAAAATATAATGTAGATGTTGTTTTGAAATTTAAGGCATGAAATTGACATTATTCAAACAAACATAAAATACATATCAAAACAAACAATTAGCATCTGAATAAGTAAGGTTTTATTTTCAACAATTAGGTTACCGTATGGTTCTTACTTTGGCGGTGCAACAGCTCTATCCAGATCGGAATACGAGAAAATGAACGGGTGCTCAAATTTATTTTTTGGCTGGGGAGGCGAGGACGATGATATGTACAATAGGTAAAATATACAATGGATATACACGGATTCCTGGGGAAATCCAGAATTGGTATGAGCCAAGAAGAGGACATTTCTGCTAACCAGAAACATCCGGCTTGAATTTGGTCAAATGTATATCAAAACATCAAGTATAATCCCTGGTCACGCTCGTTATAGACGACTATAAACCTTTGATTTTTGAAATGATTGTCCTTAGTCTTGTAAAACGTTTTTGCAGTACATTTCCTTACATGTTTTAGTTCTAGGTTCATATACAGAATTGACTTTTTGTCACTGGAAGACAAATAAACAAAATGATCGATTATACATTTATGAATTTTATAAACATAATATCACTTACAATGCTCGAGATGATTGTTTCTGTCAGTAATACTTCATCAGTTGAGCTCCTGTTGATAAAAGCTATGAATAATTAATTGTCTATATCATAATGATACACACAATAGAGTTAGCACTATCATATCCATATCTACTTTAAATCAATCGTAAATATACCAGGTCAAAGTTAAATTATAAACACAATATTAGGCTTAGTACATGTAAAGAATTGGAACGTTGAAGATATGGATAAAAAATCACCGGCAATTTATAATACAAAATATTTTGTATATATGGTACGTAACAATGCTAAAATTTATGGAAAGGATTTAAGGTTGGTATAAGAGAATATCAAATTGTCGTTTATTTAGCAATATAATGTAACTATCGTTCTTATTCACAGGGTAAGGAGGACGAAGCAAAAGGTTGTTCGGTACTCCATGCAAATTGCAAAATATAAGATGATACGACACAATAGAGACAAAGGAAACAAACCCAATGGTAAAAGGTGCGGCTTATATATTTTTAGGGTTCTACTGATGTCAAAGTTATTCATCGTGTATTTAGTGTTTCACATCACATTCAAGAATTTTTCAGTTATATGGTGGTGGCCTTTTTATACTTTATGCCTTGGAAGTATCCACCGACCTCCCGCGAGCAAAATATCTCACGAAATCAATATATGCTCTAGTGGGGTTCAAACCCGCTCAGACTAACTGAGAGACTTTACGCATTCAAGTCCGATGCATTAACCACTCGGCCACAAATGTTTATTGCCGTTGATATCATTATTAAACCAGCTGCTGAAAAAAGGGTCCTTAGGGCATAATCAATGAAATGACAGGAAACAAGAAATTTAATTCGGCGTAATTTTATTTTTTGTAGATTTTTTACGCCAGACTCAAAAGAGTCCTTCTTGCCTGCGCTCATTTCAATATATCTTTTTGAAGATCCAATGTATGTTCAAGTTCCTGAAAACATAAAATTGTCTTAAAGTCCCTTTTCTCAATCCCTGGCTCTATTAATCTTTTGTTATTTTTGTAATTGTTCCTGACAACGGTCTTATCCCGTTTGGGATTCGTAATTGTTCTTCATGTGGAGACCATTTGCACATCTAATTCGTCGTCTTATAATGGACTTGAGTTTTTTCATTGTTGATTGGTACTTCTTCAATTTTACTTATTCTTTAAATCATTTCTTATCGTTAAAGCATCATGCTGCCGTAGGTGAAACATTGTACATGCTTATTTTATATGATCTCATATATCTTCCAAAGAGACTATCTTGTGGTTAGAATAACAAGTGCATGTGTAAAATTGCAACAATCTTGCCAAACGCAACCCGTTATATCAATTATTTTTGGTCCACCATACTTTGAGCATTGCAAATTAACTTTCGGTAATTTTTTACGAAGATTACCGAGTGACCAATAAACATGTGCTATTTGCAGTTACTATACATTCTATTCCCATTACCCTTTGCGTGTATTTTTGTACATAATCATTTCATACCTTTTCAAATAATGCAACGTTTGTCTTTTTCGTCGTTTCAAAACATTCGTTTCTGAAATTGTCCACGTGCCGGGTATATTGGGTGATCTCGACACATTTTTAACTCGTCCCATCGCATCCTCGGCTTTATCATTCTTGACACATATGATCATGAACTGCCCAACTCCACCGGACATGGCGGCACGATTGTGAAACATGAGGTACGCATACTTTTCACAGTTATTTTTTTTATTTTGTCAATGTCAGCATTCAGGGTAACATTAAATATCGGAAAATTTTATTTTAGTGACCTGATATATTTATTCATATATTCATCCGATTTTTTTCAGGTATTAAAAATAGCGTTGAAAACATATATTTTACATAATGCATGCACTTTCCAATAAAAATCACGTCCTGTATTTTAAAAATAAGTATAAAACACATAAAAATCGGTCGGCTTTAACATATTCCGAGAGCGCGTAAAGATCTCCTGATCGAATTACGAAGTACATTTGATATGACGAAAGAGTTTATCAGAAAGGTCATTGCATACCGATATGCAGTTTGATTTTTTAGGGTAAGGGAAAACTTAAATTCTAATAAAACAAATAACCGAAAAGAAGATCTTTTACAATGCTTCACATTTTAACACACATTTTATCATATTCTTGACTGTATGTCAGGGGACAAAAGTAATCATTGTAACAGCTTATATCGCTTTAAAGACATTAGAGTAATGTTTTATATATATATATATATATCCGGGTAGTTATATGTATTTTATTAGTTTTGTTATTATACATGTATGTTATTAGTTTTGTTATTATACATGTATGTTATTAGTTTTGTTATTATACATGTATGTTATTAGTTTGGTTATTATATATGTATGTTATTAGTTTTGTTACTGACCGTCCACGGCAATATGTCAGGTTGTTGGAAGTTCATGGAAGGCAAGGCTCTTAGACGGAAATGATCAACCCGACATATTCCCGTGCACGGTCAGTAACAAACATGATAACTCTTACATTGTGGAGGACCATATTCTCAGAATTGTGATTCAGATCATCCGCCATTACCGTGTTTCACTGATCATCTATAGAACCATAGAAAGGAGTCACGTGACACCTTAGATCCAATAAAATGACGGTATTACAAATACATTGTCTATTAGAAATTCCAGCATGTTTTTATATCGACTTCAGTGTATTATGTGTAGAATTATAGTTCGTGTTTAAAAATATTTTTCACTTATGTATCGAAATTATTTCTACAAAAACATAGAAATCATAGCGTTGAAATAGCATTTTCAAATGAAAATAAATACAAACACTAATATAAACATTTATATACATTTCCAATTCTACACAAACTCGAACGCGTTCTGAAAGTAATACAGAGCGAATTCTGAAAAAGTGAATATAAGAAGTGAAGTAAAAATTATATAAAGTATGTTTGTTTACAGCTACCGACAGATTAATGTTGAGAGGGGGTTTTTGAAATCTAAGTGAATTGTGACTGTTGTTGTTGTTGTATTGTTGTTTAACGTCCCACTAAAGAATATTTCACTCATATCTAGACGTCAACAAATGCCGGTGAAGGGCTTCGAATTTTGGCCAATACACGGCACTCGCGGCCATTGAGCAGCCAGGGTTCTTTCACGTGACCGACCATTATGTATAGGCATTTATAACACAGATTCCCAATTTGGATACCTAGAACGCTCACAAATTCAGATTGTCTTTGCATGGTGAAACAATCTATAAACTTCAGTGTCCATTGCAGAATTCGAAAAACTCTGGATACATGGACATCCTTGGTGTACGCATACAAAACTGTATTGAAAACTAATGTTACCGTGTGGAAACCAAATGTAAACTAAGGTTTCAGCAACGCGGAAACGTTTTGTGTAGGGTTGGAATGGGAATTTCAGCAATGCTAGGATGTAATACTGAAATTTTCTTTACAGGATGCAACTTATTCAAAAAGGTCACATGACGGCTGCGGTTAATGGCCTCAATAGTCTCGTGTACAAACTGAACAAAATAGTTATCCGAAAACTTTACACGTGGATTTCAGTACAAATAGATGAAACAAAAGTTATGAAGGTATGGCAGTTGAGAGCAACTTTAAGATTTATTTAATATTTGACCTGTTCCCTACCCGTTTTAGATTCGCAATGGAACTAATTCATTTTCCACGTGATACCCTATAACGTTTGTGCTGGACTATTGTTTCTGTTGGTGATGGAACGTAACTCTACGTAATCTTCCCGCTGGAATGAACTGCGGGATATCGTCTTCTAATGTTGTTCCAACACCAACAGAAACAATAGTCCTGCACAAACGTTATCGGGTATCACGTGGTACATGAATTAGTTCCATTGGTATTTATGTTGTGATTATTTGTATACCTAATTTGTCGTATTGTCCTCCTAACAAAACTTTATTATTTATTTTTTAGAATAAAATTCTGTATTATGACTATTATAAAAATACATAATAAAATTTTGTTACGAGGATAGATTTCTAGTGGACTTTTAAGTTCCGATTATCTCTTTATTTCACTTGCTATTGAGACATTCGAATCATTGATTCAAACATGCAGTCAGACCTTATCAAGTACAAAACAAGCATTTTTAAACCTCATTTTTGACAAGATTGAAGATGTTTGATGAAAAAATAAGTGGCAAAACTACCTGAACTGAACCTGTGCTTTTAAACAAGTAGAATATTCTGAGCATTCTTGATCGAGACAGTAGTCCAACACTGAACTATTATATAACCATGTGTGGTACAACACATTACCGCCGTGAAGAAACCGGAACGTGGATTTCATTTGTTCTGGGACATTGCATCTTAATTCCAAATTATGTTCAGAAAAGTCTCAAAAGTGTAAACGGAAATTTGAAATTTCCATAGACTAAAAGAACATGTAGCTATATTTCGAGAGGTTAAAAACCAGAACCTTCCTCGCTTATTTCATTTGGATTTGACTGTGGACTTACGGCGTGTGTGACGGGTCAAAAGGGGATGCTTACTCCTCCATGACACTTGATCCCATCTCTTGATTTCCAGAGGTCATGTCTGTCCAGTTTTTACCGTATCTATATCCAGGACATTCTAAAGATTTATACTTTGGTATCTGAGATTTTTTTAATATATATTTGTTTATTTTAAATCTGTATAATAATAGCTATTCAACATACTCGTGTTATTTAATATATTTTAGGCTGTAAGGAACAATATGTAACAGTACACAAGTCAACAAAGTTTATTGAATACAGGTGAATCAACACTTAATTTGGAAGACCATCCGGAATATGAAGACCAAATCAATCAAAGAGACAAAGAGTCACTGCAGCGTGCAATTTTCTTTATTTTGATATAACAACGTGTATTATACCATATCCAATGTGCAATATCTATATAGTATGAATATCTATTTCTTATATTTAAAACGTCGTTTAGTTTGTTTGATTAATGTTTTTTTTTTCATTCCGAAGTACTTTCCACTTAATTGGAGAGGCCACCAGCTTTAGAAGAAGTGCTATAATTTTTTCCTGTGCTATGGTCTGACGCAAATGCAGCGACGATTGCCTTTCCGTAATGCTGACCTCGTTTTAAAACTAAAAAAACTATAACAAAAAAGAAAACGTACAGCTTTCACTTCGTATACGAGTTTGACAAAGGAACAGTCATTTCAACTGCTGACCTTATTTATTCAACAAATGTATACAATTATCACCAAGAACCTTAAGAGCCAGCATGGCTCAGTGGGTAGCGCGCTCGACTCTGAGTTAAGTCCAGCCGGCCAGAGTCCTGTCCTTCGGATAAGACAGTTAAAACTGAGGTCTTAAAACTCTGTGCATTTATTCTTAGTTTTAATTTTATTCTGTTTATATCACATGGTTATATATCATACATGTCATTATGTTTTAACATTTTATATTTGTATTGTATCTAGTTTGAAAAAAATGATCATACAAACAATAAAACCATTTACTTTATATGTTAATAAATAGATTTGACTTGTCTATCCATGGGTAGAGAAGTCAAATGGATTAATCATGAATGAAACTTATATGAAGAAGTAAACGTATAAGTAAACATCAACAAGAAATCCGTGTGACAATTTTTGTATTTTGTTTGGGGCTCATTATAGTAAAATTGAAGAAGTACCAAGACGCAGGTCCATTATAGATCTGTAAATGGTCTCAACATGAAGAACAATTGCAAATCCCAAACGTGATAAGACCAGGTGTCCGGAAGGACTCGGCATCTTCTGCTGGCATGCCACACCCGTCGCAAACGTTCCATGGATACCTTTCTAGTCAAATTCTGTGAAAAGATCAGGTTTGGTGATCAGGTCAAGTTCGGCGAAAAGATCGATTGGTGAATAATATCTAATAATTCTGAGAGGGGGATTTCATAATGTTTAAGATCCCCGTATCGACCATAAAACTTCTTAAACGACGACTCCAAGCGTTCACAACGTAACCTTGTGTAAGTAGTTTATCTGTTAGTCGTTTTGCTCTCAGAATAAAACATTCATAAAAAGAGCATACCCTAGTATAACGTATAAATTGTGAAATGAAAACGCCATAGGCAAGAGAAGATGGAATGTTACTATGGGGATTCGTTATAACAGTTTCAATTTTCACATTAATATACGTATGAAAATCGTCATTATAAATTGACAAACCCTCATCTATATATTCCAGATTTTATTTCTTTTGAATATTGTTTTTTTTTTCATATGAATAAAGAAAAAGAAAAGCTAATAAATGGGCAGAACTGGTTCCCGATGGTTTGCTGAATGAATTATTTCCAATTACTTTTTATATACATTTGTATTGCCTTTTAGAAATTCCGGTATTTATAATATCCAAAGTGTCATGATAACCAGTGGCTAGGCCTCGTTGGAATCGGTATAGACAACTCAACAAAAAGGGAGACAACTCCTGAACTCGCTCAGTATAGACAAATTGACCAGAATTATCGAATGAGTATCACAACATTGCAAACAAAGTCATTATAAAGACTAAATATTATGAACATCCCAGAACAGATGATCATTTCCTTATCTCTGTTTTTCTTGCACCCGAGATAGATGAACCTCGTCTTTATCAGTACTGCAAAATGTTATCCGGAACTGCTGATTCAGAACACTTTGTATCTCTACTCACGTCGTCTGCATTGTTGAAATCATGAAGGATCAAGGATATTTTCGTGTTGAAAGTTTAAATTGTTAAAATTCGTTATCAGTTACACATAAATCCTTCTAAATTTGTTTGAAAGGAGATAAATATATAGGTTTATAATTGTGGTTTAGATTTATTAGTGGACGGTGGATAAAACAGGATTATTAACGGGGTTACTAAACTAAGACACGTAAATCATTGTGGGTGTTTCTTTTTTCTCAAACATATCAATTTGTTTTCAAAAAGTGGCTAATCAAGTGTAAAAACAAATATCTAGTATTTGGTTGTGACACTAAAAACAAAATCACTAAATAATCAAATCTCCTTTCTTACGGTCTGTCAATAAATCAAATATATATTCTTCAGGAGGTACCTCATCATAAATAAGAAAATATTTGGTTTTTATTGGGTCTGAAGGATAAGTCTTGTGCATTTTGTTTAAATTCTGTGGGGTACCATTGTGTTGTATCATTGTCTTCAAAACACTGATAAAATATGTTTGCCAATAAGATCAGTTGAAGTTGTTAAAACCTTTGGCATAATTTTTTTTGTTTATCTATGCATCGTTTTTCACGCGTTAATCAGTATCAATAAGTGACTTAACAATTAAAAAATTGTTTGATACTAGATAATATATTTGTGAGAATTGCTCAGCAAAGTTGTTACAATTTCCTCGATTAGGGTTTTTTTACGATGTTTTTTCTTATCCCTAATTGTTGCTTGTTTTGGGGGGCTGCTAATTCATCATATTTTAAGGTAAGCATATTATAAACTTCTAATGGTGTGTTTTCCTTAATAAGACCAGAGATTTCATTCGTAACATCAGTTGCGGTTCTGGTGACTCGAAGAGCTCGCTACCTCACGATCAAGAGACGAGCGCGCTACCGACTTAACCAGGTCGACTCAATGTAAGTTTTTCAAATTTATAATAATTCTGTAAGAGTTGTCTTCCTTACCCCGTAAGAAAAAATACTGGAAATATTATTATTTGCTAAAAGCTGTGAAATTTCAACATAGATTATTTCATTTTGTCTGGTTTAAAAATTAATATTTTTTCTGTTATTGTCTTGATATCAATCTCATTCATTATGGAAATGTGTCACTATGTCAAGAATCTGTAGGGTCAGTAGTGATAATACACCAGATGTGACTGGAATCTGTACTTCTACCTGCGTAGCAATTTCCAGGGCACAATACTCGAATACTTTTGCCAAACAGACTCGCCGATTTGCTTTCACATGTAGCAGCTCATGACGTTATTCTAATTTCATTCCTCTTGTTCTCTAAAAAATCATTGAATTCCTTGTTGTTTCTGTTCCGGTATTGATAGGGATTGTGTCTCTTGTTTTCAAACCTCCTGTCTCTGTACGACCCTCTCTGAAATTGAAAACCACTTTTGCTTTATACAACTCAATTATTTACAACTTTGTTGGATGTTTCCATGTCTTCTAGTTTCTTTTGCAAACCACTCCATACAAGAATGCATTCATTGCAGTAGCTAAAAACGCTAGAAAAGTCTGTACTTCCTGATTCTTTGTGTCTATTGACCTGGTGTTTGGTTGCAACCGATTTTACAGACCAACACAATGTTTCAGGCGGGTCTCTCTTGGTTTCCTCGCATAATTTCTTCATCTCTAAGTGATTTGCCCATCTCTTTTTTTATACCTAAGGACATTAAGTATTTCAGCCTGTTTTTCATTTTTGGTCCAACTATCATATCATTTCTAATTCTGAAAACTAAAACTAAAAAATAAATAAATAAATGAAACTATTTAATTCGTGTAAAGCAGTGAAAAATCTATCGAAATGCGGCAAGAAAATTTCATGACTTCACAATATTTTTTTCTTTTTGAAAAATGTGATTTTCTAACGTCGCTGTATGGGTTGATACAATAACATAATTTTACATTTAAACAGGCGGTTGGTACGAGACTCTTTTTTCACTTCCTCCAGGAAATTTCCCCCCCGAGAATTTTTTTTATATAGAAAAGCAGCCCCACGTGTATGTTTTCTACATAGAATTTATTTCGCCATCCCTTTATAGAAAACCTTCCCGCCTGTACGTTATAGGTTTGACTATTATGTCATCGATAGATAAATATCCTTTTTTTTATATTAAAACTATTATGCAGGATTCTAAATACATGCAATGCGGAGTTCATTTGAGCCGGAGTCATATAGAAAACCTTCCTCCTTGAAATTCTTTCAACCTCCCTCTCGGGAAATTTTTATAGAAAAGCTGCCCCATGGGGTAAAGTTTTCTAAATAGGATTTTTTTCATTATTCTCTGTATAGAAAACCTTTCCACCTGTACGTTATAGGTTTGACTCTTATATTATCGATAGATGAATATCTTTTTTTATTAAAACGATGATCCAGAAAATACATGCAATGCAAAGACAAACTTCGAAATTAAATATATTTTTTCAGTAACTGTAATCAATTGTCTCTTTGCATCATTACGTTTTAATTCACTGATTATTCATTTGGTGGTTTAATGTAAAACTAAGATTATTGGAATATATTTCAACTCATTTCCCCATTTGTAAAACTATGGCCTGTGGAACTTACACTCATCACTTGTTTTCATAGTAAATTATATTTTGAAATAATCAGTGAACAGATTTATTAATATATTCCGGATTTTTCGAATATATTTCAACTCATTTCCCCATTCCATCATTTGAGAAGATTTTGTTAAACTATGGCCTGTGGAACTTACACTCATCAATTAATGATGAGAATTTTCATACATATGTCAATTCGATGTATCCCAGCGAACTAGAAATTAAAGATGCAACAGAATCAAGCACACACGCTTCATACTTAGACATTTTACTTAATATAGACACAGACGGGAAATTGGCAATCAGCTATACGAAACGCGACCCATCGTAAATTTTCCACATTTAAGTATTAATATTCCTCGGTAACCCGCATGTGGTGTTTTTATTTCACAAATGATCCGATATGCCGATTAATATATTGTCAATATTGTCGTCTTTCACTTGATAAAGGCCAAGTGGCCGAAATTTTGTGAAATTTGAGTGTTTTTCTGTTTTTTCGCATACTGATACTTCCCTTTGGAGGACATTAAATTTTATTGGAGTTCTATAATAGTTTCACTTTGACATAGTTGTATGTGTATTTGAGTAATTTAATACTTTACACTATTTCTTAACATTCCTTAGATAATTTCTTAAATATATTACAACACTTTGAAATATATTATTTCATTAATGTACTTGTAAATATTTCTAAATAATTTAACAAACCATATCCTAACATTAAAACAAAATCGATCTGTTGACGATATTTGCTGTGTGCGGAGCAGAATGCAAATCGATTTTGGATGTAAATGTTACATTTCTGAGGGTTATTCTATTAGAAAAAGTTCCCATGGCGCATCTTCATAGATCATCTTATCATGGCAGGTAATATTGATAGTTAAGAAAGGTATGGAGATTGAAGGTATAGAGATTGCTATGATACAGTTTTTTGCCAGCTACAATCTTGTGATAATTTATGTTATGAAGAACATATATCAGAGTAAATGTAAGACAAAACACTGGGGTTAAGAGGTAGGAGTGGTGAAAAATAGCAAACAAAGCGTGTGCTGAACGTATGGTCATGTCGGTAGACCAGGAAGGTCGAGTAAAGGACATGTGCATTCTCAGATAATAATACAGCTGTTTGACCTCGATTTAAAAGAAAAGTGAAAAAAAAACAACACTGCAGTTGATCATATGACTACATTTGACAACGTAACATGGCGTGGGTAACCATAAAATGACACTGGCTTACGTGGCAGTAGGTAAATTTAAATGTTAAGTAAGACATAGCGCAAATTGTCATAAAAAGTCACATGCTTGTCATGCAAACATACATGTATGATATAAAAAACTATCGAAACATGCTACGAATAAGTTTATAATTAGCTAGCGAATCACTAATCGTATGCGATAACTACATTAATGCCATATATTAAACGTAACATGCTACACAAAAGTTTATAATTCCCAGGTACAGGTGTTTGACCTCGATTTAAAAGAAAAGTGCAAACAGAAAACGCAGTTAATCATTGCATAATAACATAGGTCTAGAATTGACTACGTAACGTGTCATGGGTAATATATACTGGCGAACGTGGCAGTAGGTAAAATCGAATGTTAAATAAAACAGAAAATTGTCATAAAAAGTAACATGCTTGTAACGCAAACTTACATATAAGATATAAGTAAGTATCGGAACAGGCTAATTAATGTGTCATGCCACGCCTAAGATTACAATCAGCTAGCAACACACTAATCATATACGAACACAAGGTAAATGCCATCTATCATAATTAACCTGTATAGGCCATTTAGTGGTAATTTTGAAGAGATCGAATAATTTGTTGCTAATCCGAAGATGACTAAAGTGATTTTCCAGAAGCGATTTAAATAAGTGTGTTTTTTATCATTAAAATTGTTGACCGTCGACTGAATTGGTTTAAGAATTCGCTGTTCCTTGCTATTCGACTAGAAAATATCGTATTTCTAATATTCTACTCTCTCATTAACAGTCCCCTTTGCTATTTTAAGGTTTTGCTAAGCACTATATGTGTCGCCAAAAGAACTGATATTTTCTACCTATGTTTGAAGGTCCTAGTAGGTTCCATCTTCTGTTATGATACGAGTTTCGTCGTCCTTATCGTTTACGTCGTCTATTAAACTCCACATTAAGACGTCGAATATTCTCATAATATAAAAAGTCTCAGATACCAAGGTATAAATCACTAGGATGTCCAGGATATAGGTACAAATCTGGTAAAAATGGACAAACTCGGACCTCTTGCCATCGAACAGGTAACTCAACATTTCACTTAGTGAAACAGAGTAGTCGCAAACAAGGTTATTATACCGACCGTAAAACTTGCGGAACGTTGACATCCAAACCGGTTTTCGACATCCCTGAGTCAATAATATGTCAGTTAGACTGAATATGAAATGTTCATATGTTGAACACACCCTGCCATATCATATATCATGTAGTTTTTCCTGCAAAATATATGTGTTCAGTTCACACCAATTACTTTTCTTGATCCTGTCGCATTTTCTGTCATATTTTTTATATTGTCCTCAGCATTTTCTCACAAGAATATTTTTAATGTGTGTTCCCTTCCATCAACAATTAGAACTTTTCCTTCTGTGTTAAGGTCGTTGAATTCATTGAAAATTGGCAAACATGCCTTTTTCAAACACTGAAAAGGCTCCCAACAACTCACAATCCCTATAGAATTTTTTACCGTTGATGACGTTCAATTAAGAAAATATTTCAACAAAATGACAAAATTTGACGTGACCAACTTTTTCTCCATCTCCCGATAGTCTCGTGTGGCTATATCTTCTATTTCGCATCTGCTGTTTACATATGCCCCAAGTACATAGACAAAACTACCTAATTATGTTACCGCATCATCAGACTGCACGAGGTCGTTGTAGCGGAAGGATTCAACGAGAGTTTAGCAGTCTGATGATACTGTGTGGTTTTGTATTTATTACATACCTCCTATTTATTTCATTGTTTAAAAATTAATTTCTCCCAAAACGACGCCAACAAACATTTTGGATGACAGGAATTCCATTTAGAAAAGCAGCTCCGGCGGAATTTCTGTATCCAAACGCAGTGCAATACGATGTTGTGTAATGCCCGGATGTATTGAATTTGTATTGCAGCTTTATGATTACATATGCATGAAATAAATTTTCAATTCTGTCCACATTGGAGAAATTATTCACTTAACCTACCTTTAGCAGGCGTATCTGTGATTATGCCATGCCAGAATTTCTCTGTCCACACCCTTGGCGTAGACAAGGTAATAACGTTATGACGTCACGGTATAATTGTTTAAAATGTTGTTTCTTCGCGAATTCTGTGATTTAAATTGAAATTTCATCTTATTCCTTTGATATACCGTGATAATTACAATCGCTTAAATTAAACCCAGTAACTCTAGCAGAAAATGACAAATTTGGTTCTAAAATGTCAATTATAACCTTATGTCCCTTTCTTGGGGGTCTAGGGCATATTTGGCATAGTGCCTGTGATAGGTCATGCCCATCCCTACCTCACATACTTTAGCCGTCGCTCAGAAACCAGTAAGCCCGGCACAAAATGTCAGCTTTGCCCCCTGTGCCCTCTCCCAGATAATTTAGGGCATATATGGCATAATTCATGTTAGAAGTCATGCCCACCTCTACCTCCAATACCTTGGGAACTCCCAGTTAGCCCAGCAGTCAATAACAAATTTGGTCCCATAATGTCAGTTTTATCCCATGTGTCCTCTTCCTGAGGTTCTAGGGCATAGTGCATGTTAGAAGTCATGCCCACTGTACCTCCCATTCCTTGGGCATCGCCCAGTAAGCCCAGCGGTTAATAACAAATTTGGTCCTAAAATGTCAGTTTTATCCCTCAGTGTCTCCTTCCTGAGGGTCTAGGGCATATGCGGCATAGTGCATTTGAGAGGCCATGCCCACATCTACCTCCCATACCTTTGGCGTCGCTCAGACTTTCCCAGTAAGCCCAGCAGCCAATAACAAATTTGGTTCCAAAATGTCAGTTTTAACCCCTTTGCCCCTTCCTGATGGTCTAGGGCATAGTGCATGTGAGAAGTGAAGCCATCCTCTACCTCCCATACCCAGGGCGTCGATCAGAAACTCCCAATAAGCCTAATAGTCAATAACAAAATTTTAGTTTTACCCGCTCTGTCCACCCTCCTGAGGGTCTAGGGCATATGTGGCATAGTTCTTGTGAGGGGTCATGTCCACTTCTACTCTACCTCCCATACCTTGGGAGTCGCTCAGAAACTCCCAGTAAGCCCAGCAGTCAATTAGAAATGTCCGTCAAACCCCAATGTCTATCCTTCTGTTAATGATAGCCTTCAATAACGACAGTTTTACTTCTCCACGTACAACATAACAAAAACGAAGAATAATGCTATAAACGTTATAAACTGAAACTGTACAACATAAAGAATCATTTATGATCATAGAAAATAATAACTGAAATGTATTAAAAATACGTCGTATTTATTTTTTGGAACGAATGCGCCTTATCTCATGAATATTATTGACGGCTGGTATTGACAGCTGGCTTGACACTAGTTAAATTTATGTATAGGGATTACATTATACATTTAAGTATATATGTATCCATGTAGGTACTCGTTTGCACATGAAAGTATGTATACGCATCATAGGCGTCGGAACCGGGGGAGGGAGGGGGACTTAGCCCCCCTTTTTGTGCAAAAATAGACATAGGTGTTGAAAATTGGGGCTTAGCCCCCAGACATTTCTGGCGCGTGTGTGTGTTTAAGGTTGGTTTAGCCCCCCCCCCCACTTTCAATTTGCTTCTGACGCCAATGCGCATAATGAGAGAGTAAAAACCGAATGCCCGTTGTCAGCACGTTAAAGAACCCTCAATTCTCAATGGCAGTAAGTGTCGAGGATCGGCCAAAATTTGAAGCCGTTCACCGGCATTTTGTGACGTCTCCATATGAGTGAAAGGTTCAACAATACAACTACAACAACGTACACACATAGGTCTGTACATAAGTTTATACATACCTCGATTAATTCATACGTGTCTACATGTATACTTATGTACCCATGTGTAAACGTACTTACATACACGTATATGTATGTACCTACATGAATATGTACATACCATATGAGTAAAAGATTCTTGAGTTGGAAGTTAGGCAACAATACTACAACAACAACGTATACACATAGGTATGTAAGTATACACGCAGAAACATACAAATGCATCAAGGTATAACGTCTACCGAGGTAAAGTGGCACATCCTGGTTAAGTCAGAAACCAAAACAATAGGTCTACTTTTCAAAAATAGGTTGAACAGGTAAAACATAGCCTTGCACAGACTCCATGCATTACTGAATCTTTAGTTCTTTTGTGACAAGTAGCTTGTCACCCCTAGATTGGTTGTGTTTGTAAACATGTGCCAATCTACCTTGGTTGACATTATATATATATATATATATATATATATATATATATATATATATATATATATATATATATATATATATATATATATACAGGCGCGGATCCAGAATTTATTTCCAGGGGGAGTCGAACCTTTTCACCAAATCGAACCCATGATATAGGCCTAATGTTCAACCCCTTATTTTTTTCAACTCTCGAGAAAAACGCTCTATATAACCACTGCACCACGCGGACGACCTTTTTGTCGTGTATTGATGTTTTCTGGTAGGAAATCTTATTTAGCTAAAGAGACTTGACTGAAATAATCTTCGTTTGCCTTGCTTGATAAATGATTGTACAATTTCCTTTTGGTCAATTTCTAATGAATGGTGAAGATGCATTAGTGCAAGCACAGTCAATCTGTCCTCTTGCATAGCACTACGCATGTAACTCTAAGTCTTGATGCGTCTTAATCCAGAAAAGGATCTTTCGGCCTCACATGTTGTGATTGGTAAAACACATCCAATGTGAAGAAGAATTTTTTACGTTCGGGAAAACGTCCCCATCTACAAAGTTGAAAAGATTGAGTAGATTGCAGAGCTTGTCTGAAGTTTCTTTGTTCATGTTAACACAATAACGTCTCCAATCTCCGAGTTCTTTCTCCAAGTCCTTTACAGAAAGACAAGGCAGGTCGCTCCCCCAAAATGCTAGTTCTGAGGCAAGTTTGAACAATCCCTCGTGTGAAATATTTGTCACATTGACAGAGCAACAAAAAGCATATCGAATATGCCGCCAAATCTTTTTGAAACCTCGTATTTAATTCACCGAGGAAAAAGACCAGAAATGGTCTGGCCACGACAGATCTATAATAATCTCTTGGATTACTTGTAGAGACATTTTCTCTGTGTTGCTGCTTGGAGCAAACCCTTGGGGTTTTAATCACTATATCAAGATCGTCTGCAATTTGTTTTGCATCTTCAAAGCAAGACTCAAATTTCGTATCTACCGCTCTACAAATTTCTTTGATCCTATCAAGGTGTTCCTCAACTAACTTACTTGCAGTGAAAATATCAATATCTCTTTTCTGAAGTTTGAGAGTCAAACGCTTTATTGTATCTAAAATATACCTTACAAACACAAATGTTATCAACACAGAGAAAGACGTCATCGAAGCAAAAAGCCCCTGTGCGGTCACCTTCGTTTGTCTATCCCAAGACCAGTCTTCACTAGTACTTTCATCAAGGTTTTGATTGAGCATGTGCTTCAGACATTTGATGACGAACTTGTACATAGTGTAGAAAACATCAAAGCAGATATGACGCTCAACCCACCTAGTCTTACAGAGTCCAACTAGTTTCTTTCTGGAAAAATATACAGACCCATCATTTTCTATAACAGTCTCAAGAAACCCTTGTCGTTTAGGGGAACTGTCAAAGAAAATAAACACTGAATTAAGGACATCTATCATATTCTTCACAAGGGGTAATTTGCAGGCTGAAGCGATGCTCAGATTCAATACATGACTCCGACAGTGTGTGTACAAAGCTAATTGGTTTAGAGACTTGATACGACCTGTTTTTATTTTTGCGACATCGTCTGGCAAGGGTTGATTCAGTATATAACTGATCTTTTCAGCTGAGGACATTGTGTTCAACTTTATTACACCTGTTACAATTTTACCAAGATCAGAAAAAACCCAATCGTCTTTATCATGTTCTGTTGTCTTAATAAATTCATTGTCATCAGATTTGATATCCGTCTTTTCATTTTGTGGGTCCATGACGAGTTCCGGGGTATCATCTGAATCAATAGAAAGGTTTTTGACTTTTTATGGGCAGGCTCCTTCATTCCATTGGATTCAGTAGGTAAAACTGGGAAACAAACCACAAAATGATTTGGTGACCAATTGTTTGGGTTATTATTTTCAGTGTGTGACCACATGATGTAGATGGGGGAACCTTGCCGTACCTTTTCATCTGAAAATGGCTTTATTTCTTGATGAAGAAAATTTCTGTTTACAGCAACATTTTGTATTGTTGGATAAATGCTATATATTGGATGATTCAGGACATTTGCTGCTGCGAAAAAATGAATCAAAGAACAATATTCCCCTGATCTGATCGAATTTCATTCTGAATCGACTTGAGAAAATTCCCCGGTACAAGTGATTTTTCCGATACTGACGTCTCCACAACATACTGTACACTTGTGGGATGAGAACACATCTTATCGTAAGTTGCTTGTGACGCATACGTTCTCGAAGTTTTTACAAGTTCTAATACGGTCATGACACGAAGTTCGATATGTCTCTCTTCATTACCAAAATGGCTTTAGAGAGGGCCCTATAGAAGATATCTACTGGGCCATCTTCTGGATAAAGCGCCTCGGCAATTTTGTCCAGATTACCATCTCTGGGCAATATATCGGACCTCATTACACTCAGATCATAAGTGTAGTCTTTTTTGCAAATTGCGTATCTTAAAGATACATCGAACTGCAAGGCTTGCCAGCCTTTTGCTGCTGCATCTGTTACTAAGGAAATGACGCACGTATTACTGTGAGAGAATTCTATTAATATTCACTTATAATGATAAACGAATACGTCTGTCACATTGAGTCTGAAGCAGAGGTATATTAAAGCCGATGACTTTATGACGATGCAGTAGCAAAATGACAAGATTATGACGTCAATCACTCGTAATAGGATATTAAACAAATCGTTCTTCTTTTCTTTCGAAATAATCATTAGCCAAGATGTCCCCTTGTCGAACACCTAATAATTTTCTACATATGTCTTCGGAGTTATAGCTGTTTGTTGTGTGCCATCCCCTTGTTTTCGATGTACGGAACCATTGCTTGTCAAAAGTGCTGATTTTGTGGTGGTCGTTGTTTGTGCTGCTGTTTGTTTTTGTTTTGGCCGCGGTGCTGTCTGCTCTTGACTTATGGATTTTTGTTTATCCCTTGATAATCGTCAACTCATTTTTCTTATAAATCGTTATATTGTATATTTTATCTTTGCAAATTCCAGGGGGGGTCCGGACCCCTCCGACCCCCTCCTCTAGATCCGCGCATGTATATATATATATACATATATATATATATATCCGTCAAAATGCTCAAGTGTGACGGAGGTTCACCCGGCAGATTCTGAAAGAGGATACCCTAAACTACCAAAATCAACCATAAAAAAAGCTATATATAACATCTCCTGGTTCCGCCATACTTCTGTCGGGCTATGAATACCTACAAATAAATCGAGGTACGTACGTATAAACATGTGAAGACATGTATCTTTGCACATAGACACGTCAGTATACATGCATATACCTACGAATGAATCGAGGTAGATACATATAAACGTATGAATATACGTACGTATACATATTAGGTATCCATACACATACTTAATATACATTTATCTATGTGGGTACGTAGGTACATAAGTATACATTCAGAAACCCATGAATACATCGAGGTACATACTTATAAACATATACATTTAGGTATGTACGTATCCATTTAAACACATACATATCATAGGCGTCGGAACCGGGGGGGGGGGCTAAGCCCCCGCACTTTTTTGCAAATATAAACATAGGACATAGACGTTTCTGGCGTGTGTATGTGTTTTAAGTTGGTTTAGCCCCCCCCCCCCCTACTTTCAATTTGCTTCCGACGCTGATGCATATATAACGCATATAGGCACGTATACAGAGGTTAATAAGTCTGCACGCACATGAGTAGGAATACATATACATTTAGGTAAATAGGTATTTATGTACAGGTCTACCAAGGTAAATTGGCACATGTTTACAAACACAACGAGTCTAAATTAAATCATAAAAGGGATGACGGGCTACTTGTCGATACATAAATATTAGAGATTCAGCAATGCACCAGTCCGTGCAAGGCAATATGTTTACCTATACAACCTGTTTTTGGAAAAAAGACTGTATTGTTTTGGTTTTAAACTTAACCCGAACGTGTTAATTTACCTTAGTAGACCTATAGGTACATTTATATACATGTATATAGATAGGTATATACATACGTACATAAGTATACACGCACACAAGTAGAATACATGTAGGTACGTATAAACGCATGTAGGTACGTTAACACACGTAAAAAAAATCGAATATGTCTTAACGAATGTATGTACATACGTATACACATAGGTATATGGTATCCACGTAAATATGTACATAAACATTTAGGTATGTTTGCATCCATTCAAGGACATACGTATACACGCATGTAAGCACAAACGCGCGCGCGCGCACGTTAATATACATTTAGGTATGTATGCATCAATAGAGGTATGAACATATACCCGTATACATGTATACGTACGTATAGTCATATGTATGTACATATCCACATAGATACGTACATATATATTTAGGTATATATGTACCTAGTATATCAGGTAGCAAGTACGTACATATACACATATCCATGTAGATACGTAAATATACAACTAGACATATGCATCCATTAATGTAGATATGTATATATATACGTATGTAGGTACATATACACAAAGGTACATAAGGATACCCGCAGATTTGTGCGACTGCATCGATGTATTCGGGCACTAATGTATGTATGTACGTGTATATTAAAATGAATACAATGTATCATCTAGGTATGCATGTAGATACGTATGTATACAAGTATGTAGATACACAAACACATACATGCGTAGTATACAGACACGAAAGTAAGAATACATATGTAGGTAGATACATATTAACATATGTATGCATGTACGTATACATCAGGTATGTTTGTATCCAGGTAGATACGTACATATACATTCAGCAATGCACCTATCCATGTAGGTACGCTTACATACACGTATGTAGGTGTGTTCCACATAAGTACACAAGTATACACACGGATACATAAG
Organism: Atrina japonica; assembly: GCA_030159075.1. NCBI lineage: Eukaryota > Metazoa > Mollusca > Bivalvia > Pterioida > Pinnidae > Atrina > Atrina japonica. The sequence goes on along the minus strand of BROG01000430.1, from coordinate 510,543 downwards.
AATACACCTTGTCACATACGTATAAACTAATGTATGTACGTTTGATACACATATGTAGGTTTGTACGTATCCACATAGATACGTACATATACTTTTAGGCATGCATGCATCTATGTAGGTACGTACGTATAGATGTACATATGTATGGATACATGTATGTACGTACGTATACACATAGGTTCTTAAGTATACACGCATATGCGTACAAATGCATGGCGTTATATATATACTAACATATACATGCATACACATAGGTATGTGCGTATACACGTAGATTTAGGTATTGCAGTACATGTACATGTACACATGGGAAAATCATATACATTTTGATTCAATGCTAATTTTGTTTACAAAAACTTTATATTCATGCATGCTGAGAAAACTCTAACGAAAATATCTTTACTGAAATCCAAAATATACAGACAAAACCAGACTGGATCCAGGATTTCGAGTAAGAGGGAAGGATGAGCATGAAGCAAAGTTCGAAAATTTTGGTAGGCCCTATTTTAAAAGCTCTGTGAAGCCTTTTCCTGGATTCCAGGCGTGATGATGATACAATAAAAAACTGTATGTGAAAAAAGTTGGGGGAGCGCTCCGCCCGGTTCCTACGCCTGTGTTTATTCCGGCCATTGACAGATTTATCAGGGGCGGCCAAAAGGTTACTTTTTTGTTTGTTTGTTTGTTTGTTTGTTTTTTGTTTGTTTGTTTGTTTTGTTTTTAATTTTTATCAGATAAACTGATAATAACACAGGGGAAAATCGTATAGATTTGGATCCAATGCAAATTTTGTTTGATTTTGTTACAAATACACTAGTTTATATTCATACATGCTGAGAAAACGCAAACGAAAATATCTTTACCGATATGTTGGGCAAACAAAAACCATCAAATCCAAAATATACAGTCAAAGCCATGGTGGATCCTTGATTTCGAGTTAGTGGGAAGGAAGAGTATGTAAATGTTTTTGCCAAGCGTAGCGAGGGGCAAACATTTTGTAGGCCCTAATTTAAAAGCTCTGGGAGGCATTTACTGGATTCCAAACATGATGATAATATATATAAATATACAAAATGTATGTTTAAAAAGTGGGGGTCGGGCCCTCCCGGTGCCAACGCCTATGTCTATATAGGTATGTACATATACATGTATGCTGGTACGTATACAAATAGGTTTGTCTGAATGTTTGTAGGTAGGTATGTATGTATGTGTCATAGGCATAGGAACCGGGTGGCATAATTTTATGTCACCAGTGAAAAAAAATACCAACCCACCTTTTTTCTAGATCCGCAACTGTTGTATAAAAAATATTTTCATAAAAAATATTGCACACCTTCCTTTGGTTTGCTTCCTACGCCATTGTGTATGTATGTAGGTACGTACATATACACATATGTTGGTACATATGTGTGTGTACACATAAGTTCGTAATTGTAAACGCAATTAATTTGGAATACATATAGGTACGTATGTACCTGTAAGGGGTCAAATCCACCTCTCTCTCTCTCTTTCTATATATATATTATATATATATATATCTCTATATATCTCTATATATATATATATATATATATATATATATATATACATATATATGACGAGGGATGAGTTGCAATGATTTACCTGGTCACAATTTTGATAACTGCTGATAAGATGGAAATTCAATGAATCAAAAGAAATGGGCGAACATAGCATTTTATATCTAAGTAAATCTAAATCCCCACAGTCAGACTAAAACTGATACTAATTTAATGTTTTCTCTTCAATAAATTTTGTGCTTGTCTCCATAGACATACTTTATGTACATGTGTGTACATAATATATTTTTTTTATTTGGCCTTACAGTTTCAGACAGAATTATTTTTTTTTAAATCCCAACTTTGGAATACTATTATGGAGTATGGTAAGACCAATATTTGAAATAATAAGAAGTTATTGCCCTGTTTTAGCGTCATAATATACGGCTCTGTCATACATTTAATTAAAGTTAATAAATTCAGGTAGACTAGATTTACTACATTCTATTCTATAAGGATGAAAACAAACGACTGCGCATGTCTATAAATTTGTCGATGTGGGTTCGCTATGAATATTGTACACAACACTATCTCACTATCTTGTGTTTCGCCATGGTCCCAGTGAAATAGTAAACAAACCAACATATAGAAAGATGTAATTAATGAGAAAAGTATATCTGTTCATAAGCATACATTATTACTGAAACATAATTCACACCTTAATTGCCGCTAGTGCGGCTTTAAGCATTGCATCATAACGGTGTTTAAATTACACTTGCTAGAGTTATCCCTCCTATTTGTTACCATACTTTCAGGGAGTATAACGCATTTCTCTGTAGCCCACTTTAATTGAAAAGCAAATGGTCTTGTCCATATGATAATCAAATTAAACGATATCTTGCCCCACCAAATTGTGTGCATCAGCAATAACGGTCTGTGGCTTTTGTACATTTTTAGTTATACAGTAAAACTTGCTTTAGTGACCACCTGTGTATAAAGACCACCTAGTCATAAAGACTGTTTTTTGTTTCCCCAATAGTACAAATCAACCTCTATATAAAGACCACCTCGCTATAAAGACCGGTTTTCTTGTTTCCCTAAGGAGGTCGTTGTATACAAGTTTCACTGCATTATTTACGTTTGAACTTCATTTATATTGACATTCTTCACATTTTACACAAGGGTGTGTTACACATCTATATGAGTACCACAGCACCATGCCAAAAATTAGTCTACTCTCGCCATTTCGTCATAGCTTTCTATGTTAAATCAACGTTTTGCAAATACCTGCACAAAGTAATACTTGTGTCAAATCTTTTCAAAATATTTATAAAATTATATTAATCATCAGATATTAGTTTTAGACTATTTTGAAACTTGATCTCTATCTTTATTTTTGCAGTATTTTGTTGACTCCACTTACAAAATTGTGCTATGAACAACAAAGAAGGAAATGTCGCCGAAAATTTCGCTTGTCACTTACAAATACTTGCAGTTTTCACGAAACTAAACTGAAACATCCCAAACAATATAGAGATATAGTCCATAACCTTCACCAAAATGTGCAAAAGTTAACAAGATTTCATTGAGTACATAAGTTAGGTCAATTCTTTCTACAAAAAAAAATTAGCATAGAAAGCTATGGAAAATGATTTAGTTGACTTACTTTTGGCATGGGACTGTACTAAACTTAAAGTACTAAACAAATTGTTGTAATATTCACTCCACATCATTAAACGCATAATATTTAATTAATCATGTTTAATGAATTCACTTGGAACAAATCATCTGACAAAGAAAAAATATACAGTTCAAAATCATTTTAATATATTCACAGTTCATGTTCAAAGCATTATCGCTATCAAGTACATCTAAAGAAGATGTTGACACAGACATCATACATACTTAACATGCTTCTGTGTTTTGCAAGGTAAAAAGTGATTATATTTGCATTTCTCATGAATTGAAAGGAAAATACATGTATCTTGAAATTATCTTTCAGATTTGCCATTGGTATAGTGCCTAAATAATCTGGGAGTTACTTTTTATGAAATACAAAAAAAAAATTTAAAAAATACAATAATACATTCACAACTATTGGAAACATGATAATAAGTTTTGAAAAATGTAATCTCTTACTAAAATATTGGATAGGAAATGGCAGCATTTATCCAGTGTCAAGTTAACAGTTAAACTTATAACGATATGCTAAATTAGAATTCACTGTGGGCTGAAGGTTTCATGATATTGTAGTAATAGCATATTTATCAGAATGTTAATTCAAATCTGGATCAGACCCGATGTGAGTCTGTTGCTTGCCCAAATTTTCGGTATATCAGTTAAAATTACGGTATTTATTGAATAATGGAAGACCAAGTTCAACGTCATGTTAAGTTAGAAACATTAAAAAAAATCGTTGTCCCAGTTATGTACAATTCTGCCAATTGTAATAATCTAGATTACCGACCCATTTTGACGACTGGCAATGTTTTATAGAAGAAATTTGGTGGTTGGCTGTAATCAACATTAATATAACATTACAGCTTGTCTTTACACATTTGTAACTGATTTTCTTGCAGCTGTTGAAGCGCTATTGAAAGGATTAACAATGAATTAAATGATGTTACGTTTTGCATTCACAATGAAGCTCGTTTGCTTCTCTGCCATTGTATAAATGATTCAGTTTCTTCAGAACTGTCTTCTTTGGCAACAGAAGCCTGGGAGGGTAAAAAGGGAGAAATGTGATTGCTGTTTGGATGTGAATTATAAATCTTGTCTTTTGGTGATCTCCATTTGTAACATGAACATGAACAAACAGATAACACCTCTTGAAAGTCTGGTCTTTCTTGTGCATTTGAAACCACTCCGCCATTTCCGGTGATGACGTCACCGTCTAATCTGACAGCATGTTGTGCAGCTGCAGCGGCTTCTAATTCATCTCTTCGTTCGTCGTCGGTATTCATCGTTAAAAATCGTAAAACTAATAGATTCATTGCTGCAGAAATAACTGTCAGTCCTACTAAGATAAATAGAAGACTAAATAATATATAGGATAGTTCATTTTTCATTTTGCTGTCCTGTTGCATTGCAACAAAATCACCGAATCCAATCGTTGTCAAGGTAATAACACAATAGTACAACGAATCGATAAAGTCCCAGTTTTCAAAGTGATGAAAAGCTAAGGCACCAGTACTCATTATTATCGTAGATAAGTTAAGAGTGACAAAAATAAGGTCTGTTTGTGACACTTCGGTCTTTTTCATCCGGAAACACTTCTTTATTTGTTTTAAGAGAAAAGTCACAAATGTATTGAGACGTTCTCCAACACTTTGAAACATGATGATACACAGTGGGATACCAGCTAAAGCATACACCATACAGAACAACTTTCCATATACCGTTTTGGGCGTACTGTGACCATAACCTGCAAGAAATAACACATTGCTTTCAATAAACCCGTATGTAATTGGATAATCGGTTCGTTTCTAATAGATTCAAAGTATTACTAGAATAGGTACAAATACATTTTAAACTAAACACATTGATAATATCAATTTTAACGATTGAACTAGAAGTTTGAATGTTGTAACTGACAGTATGATTGCAGTGTTTGTGACAGATAATTAGAATGGCGCCCGCTATATCGTTCGATCTACGTAGTGATATATCCTTTTATGTTTTACCAAGTCTGATATACCCATTCCTTTTACTAGTGGGACCCATTAATTTTATAAGTGTTATATACCAATTTACATTTACACCCCCTTAATATATATATATATACCAATTTACATTACTCCCCTTAATATATATATATATATATATATATATATATATATATATATATATATATATATATATATATATATATATATATATAGCATACATATCACTACAACATTGAACATTTACTAAGGACCTTGGATCAAAAAATTTCATGATACTATCTGCGTAAATAGAACAAACATAAAGCACAAATTATATATTATATAATTATATATATATATATGTATATATATATATATATGTATATGTATATATATATATATATATATATATAATAACAATAATAAAAAGATAAGAATCTAATTATGAAATTTATAGAAAAACCAAATATCATTGCAATGGTTTGTGCTATTTACAAAACTATCTGCCTAGCCATTTAAAATCTTAAGAAGTGACTCTACCACTAGACTATACATGGGGTCTATCTACCAGACAATTATTATAACTATGTATATAATGAACCACAAAAGCAATTATTGCTGACAGTGAACATGAAGCCATCTGCGTGGCTATGAATTACAGAGTGCAAGATACATGAGGTATGAATGTGTATTAGATAACGTCTATCACTTTCTTACATTTGTTTAAAATTAACAACATATTATTTTTATATTATCTCCATCATCAGTTTAAGGCAGTGTAAACTGCAGAGTTTATAGTTCAGTCCGGATCAGTGATAACGAGTACACGGTTCAAAGTTTTACAGGAAATTAGAAATAGAATGTTCTCAGCAGCCAGAAACTACCACAGAACTGTGATTACTTTATTTCCTCTATCTCCTTCTCTATTAAAGGGTTTCGTATGATACAAATTATATAATAAATATATGTGAAATAATATAATTAATTTTTAAAGGGACATTAGCTGTGTTTACAAAAAATATTTTCGATTTTTCTACTTGTACCACTTGTACTTGATGTACAATAACAGATAAGAGCTAAACACATGCATTAAAAATTTTATATTCCTATATACTTTGTGAAAAAAGGTCAGGTCCAGTGTGGTATCCATATACAAAAAAGTAATACTGAGTTAATAATCCATTGGAAGTGAAAAGGTGAGTTTCTCACAAAAATTATGTCTGTGTATATCTCCTTTTCGTTATTGCATATCAATGTAAGTAGTTAAAAAGGGAGAAATTAAAAAAAACACAGCTATTAGCCCTTTAAGCATTTATGGCATAATTTGTTTTTCTACATGGCTTTATATGCAGTATCCAAATGATACAAGTTTCTCCTTTTCACTCCCTTGTGCATCAGTATTTAAAACCTTGGAAGGAATTTTATTTTTCAGAATCTCTAAAAAAAAGAATATATCATTGTACGACAGAGCATTAATACTAATTTCTCAAGCAAAAGATATAAGTTAACATTGTTTTTCAATATACATGTACCTACCAATGACTGAAATAACTACAAGAGAAAAATATAATGCTCCCGAGAATTTCCATTGAACATCGGATCTATATGGTCGAGATCGAATGATATTGATTCGAATTTTCTCAAAGTCATCATCAGATATATTATACTTTTGTACTATTCTCTGTTCTGTCTTCAATAGCTCATGCTTTAAATCTTGTTCTGGTTCCGACTCCAGAGCATCGAAAACAGCAGCACCAACAAGAAGGTACGTAAACGTGAACACGATGAGCGACAATGTTCTCACATTTTGTCTCTTCATGTTTTCTCATTGACACGTCACCTGCAATAAATCATCATCTAAATCATCTAAATCATCACTGAATAAATAGAGGATTCGACTGATAAACAAGGATCCGCTGACCAATATGAATCAAATTTATCCTGATATTAATTTACCTTCTTTTAATGTATTTGTCAGGCTAGAAAATATAGGACCGCATGCGCAAAGCTGAGTTTTACTAAATGCTGGCTTTTCCTTTCCATCGGATGAAACAGTAAAATCCAAGGTCCTGTATCACAGTTGGTGTCGGCTCGTTAAAGAACCCTCACAGCCCAATGACCGTGAGTGCCGAGCATAGGGCAAAATTTAAAGCCCTTCACCGGCATTTGGCAACTCAAGTGAAAGATTCTTGAGTGGGGCTTTAAACAATACAACAACAAGTATTACTAAATTCTTACTTAACTCGGAACAAATAAGGTAATCCTGAAATATAAATGGCTGAGCAGTCCGAAGTAAAACTAATCTAAAGGCGAATTTATTGACAGAAAATTGGTTTCAATTTCGGTTTCTGGTTTTGATATGATTTGAAACTAGTTTTGCTAGGTTTCAAATTACGCAGTAAATGACAGGTTTGCATTTTTAAAATATAGATTTACTGTGTAATCCTGCTTTAATCAGGTTTAGTTTATATTATGTCGAACTTTACAATATTTGAAAAACTATCCTATTTTCTTGAAGCGCTATTTCAAAACTTTAATAATAAAACAATTATGTTACACCAAGTTATTCATCTGTCCCATTACTGTTGTGTTTTAACCGCCATCTGTGCATGTTTATGACTACATGTAAACCAATGAAACTAATAAGGAGAAAGCCTAAACTAGTCTCAAATCAGTTTGGGGCAATGAATGACCGGTTTACCAATCTATCCATAAGCCAGGATCGGTTTATAGAAAATAACTTCATCCTTAACATAGTTTTCAGCGTGTAAATACTAGAAGAAGTGAAGTATCGGTATAAAGCCATTCCAAGATTTTTTATGTTTAGCGTCCACCCTAAAATCAAAAAGCTATCTTTCTATCAGAAAAAACAAACCCACAAAATGACAAATAAAAACGACATTTTTATGAGAACAATTGCATTGTAATGTGTAAACAAAAGAAAAAACAAAATTAAAGTTATAAAGCCAAATCTTTGACACATTCTAATAAATAACATATGGAATATTAGTTTTATTAATATTCATGTTTAACTGATCAATTTAGGACTGTCCCGAATTTTCTCCTTGATGCTTGATTTTTTTCTGTTTTATGATCTCAGAACCTATCTATCAACGGTCGCTAAACATAGGAAAAATCTTGGAATGGCTTAAATGACAAATGTGACTTACTGTTGGGTCAACATCGTATAAATATAGACTTGAAATTATATGTCATATATACCGACTTTCGTCTGAGTAGTATCTTAAATATTTCTAGATGCACTATTAGGCCCCAATCTCGTGTGAATTTTCAAACTTTAGATCCACCTGTATTTGATACACATTTGTCTCACATCTTGTTGAGACGTTTTTTTCAGTTGCTTCTATCACATTATAGGGACATTAAAAACAGGTTTGATGAACAGCACCTGTATACGATCTAGATCTGTTGTTACGTGATCTAAATTGAACTGGTATAAAACAATGTAATTGATTTCAGATACTTTGTTAGTATTACGTAAGTTAGCTAATTAAAAGAGTAGACCTTAACACGTTTGAACGAAAGTATTTTCAAACCAGGTTATTGGTCGACCGCTCCGCACACTATATTTCTCGAATATTAATCGAGTTTGGGATTTCCCTTTCTGAACTAGTCCCCTATCCCGCTATAGATCTGTTCTTAACACTTTACATTCGAGTCAAGTCTCTAATTCACAATATAGTTTAACCACACACACACACACACACACTCAAGCACTGTTGTCCAAATTTTCCTCCACGATCGAGCTCGTGCTGCATTGTTCAAAACAATATACGTGACCCAACTCCTAACATGATCCGCTTACAAAATGTGTTCAGTGTTGGTAAAATAATTTCAATTGGCTCGCGATGAAAAGGAGAGAGCAAGTTGTAAATAAATAGATGTAAATATACACAAATACATGATTGTTAAATTATCGTTATCACAGAGATCGCACAGATTGAATTCAAACTGAGATAACCGTCTGATGTAGCTTAGTTCTAACAGATAATTGATGTTTACAAAACCAGTCGAGTAAAATGGCTACCCACCTTCACAATGCCGATTATATCTAACTCCTACATGTCTACAACAGCCAAATATCAGCTTGTCTTGATAAGAAAAACATCAAATTGACACATGAACTGTGTGGTTTTCCCTCTCTAAAAATGGCTACCGACAATACAATCGGTACAGTACTGAGTTAGCCTGCACACATCTGCTATGAAAGTCACGGTACTTCTTTCCGATCGATATTGATTTTCCGGCAAAACTCTCGCGTATATTCAAGTCGATGCAGATCGTCTTTCTAAACCATTACTAGCTTGACAGCCATAATTTGTCTGCGATCTTCAGAAGCCATTTGGAGGCTGCCATGTTCATGATGATTTAGAAGAAAACTGCATGCGCGGTTGACTTGGCGACGTGAAAGGGAAATACATTTAAACACCGGAATGATACATATGTTGTAAAACAGACTCTTTTATAGTTATAAGAAAAGTTATATATTGAAGGACGCTTGATTAATGTTTGTGAGAAAGACAACAAAAGCTAAGATTAAGTACGGAGTTATTATTTTGATGTAAACAATTAATAACTGAGCCCGAACACGCAAGCCTACAAACCTTCTCTCACACACACACACACACACACACACACACACATCGATTATCGAATAACAAATCCATTACTAGTATCATGTTCCCACTTTTTGATTTACCAGGGGTTTTACCAAAAGTGGGAACAGACCCCTGGAACATAATTAATAATTCATGCATATTTTGTATCTGTGTAATGTAAAAATTTAAAATAAAACACCTCGATTTAACTCGGCATGCAGATACCGGTTAATACAACAATTAACGGCTCTGCATACCTGTCGCCTGACTCGGTATAAGAAGTTGGATTCGTTACACTTATGTCAATGTAATTAGACGCTCCCCATGATAATATAAACCGTATTAAGGTAACATTGCTCTTGTTTGACGCCATCAAACTGCGAAAATACCGATACCGATGTCATATTTTTAGAAATGCAAACGCATCTTTATATAGTTTGCTAAAATGGACTACAAACTTGTTTATATGATTTTTTCTAATGTAGACTTCTGTATGGCGGGACATGAATCGTAAACAACGTGATTGATGCATGTTATCTTCGGACATATTCTTTGCAATCTTCTTTTATCTGCCCCGCACTGCAATATTATATATCATTGACTGAGTAACCGAGTACTCGAACGGAAAACTAGGTGGTTAACCGGTTTGTAGAATGCCGAGTTGACAACCTTAATTTATATATATATATATATATATATATATATATATATATATATATATATATATATATATTATATATATATATATATATATATGTAATTTATTACAGTATATTTAATATTTTAAGTATGCCTTAAGTAAGTCAGGTTCTCCGATAGTGATAATATAGCATATTAAAAAATAATTTTTTATTCTAATATTGAAACTGCATTCAATCAAAATATTGTGTGAGTTATCTGCCTTTGTTTTATTAACCATATCGTATTACATAGAAACTTGATCTGCTTATATTATTAGAAAGGACAGCTCAACACTGTATGGATATCAAATATCATCTCGTTCTTTTGTTAATGTTTCTGTGGTGTCAAAAATAATTTAGGTCTACATTTCACCTATACCTATAAATAATAAATAAAGATGCAAATGGCAAATATATCAATATGAATATATATTGATACCATTTTTCTCTAGAGAAATGACAGAAATAGATTAAACAAAGCTAGTGGAATATTGATATTAGCACAACAAACCAGTAACAGTTTCATATTTCGTGTATTTAATTCAAAACCAGACCTAAAGTGCAGCCTCTTTGACGTGTATGCGCATTTTTCATCTATTATATCATTACAAATTCTTCTTCGTTATGCCGGAAAAGATCGCCCCCTAAAACTAAAGAAACCGGCACCCACCAAAGATAAATAAATAAATAAAATACCCACTCAAAAACATCAAAATTACAGAAACAAATACTGCTACAAAAAATACTAATTAGAAAGTTGGCTGAAAAATATTGTCGGGAATTTCCATACTCTGGCATGCTTGTTATGAGGAAATATTTCAGGAGCATATCCACACAATACAATCATCTATGTAAAACAATTTGATCTTCGACCATATTTCTACTTTAAAGCAACCATCATACACCATTCAACAGATATATAATGGCTTGGAGATAATTGAAACTGTCGGCGAAAATTCCTTTAACATGAACAATATGTACATTATACTATCGGGCACTTGTTAAAGGATATGGTTTCTTGTTTCACAACATCTTCACGGCTTTTGCGGAAATATATAAATATTTACTTGTTGTACCGCGATTAAACATCATTATGTATGGGAAAAGCACATCCAGTAAATTGGAAACGTTCTGCAAACGTATATACATAGGCTTACATCTATACATAGACCAACATAGACATACATACATACATACATACATACATACATAATACATACATACATACATACATACAGACAGACAAACAGACATACATACATACATACATACATAGTGATTACATACATACATACATAGTGATTACATACATACATACATACATACATACATATACATAGACATACACACATACATACACACACACATACATACATACATAATGCATGCATACATACCAATGTCGGATTTAGAACTGATATAGTGGAGCACAAATTAAAAAAAAACAAAAACAAGGCACCTACCATGCTCAGGCTAGGGTTCGAACTCTCGACTTACGACACCAACCGTCTAGCTCCCATCACGATGACCTAACCACTCAGCCATCTACTCATGTTAATTCTGCATCCTTCATGCAATATATGTAAATACATTAAGTGCAAATGGTCACTGTTGAAGAAAAAATATATGTACTAGCGGAAAAAAATTGTGTATACTTAAAAGTTAAATAAAAACATAAGTATTTTTTGATCGCTCTTTATTCTTAAAGGCATAGTTTAATATACATAACGCGTGTTTGAGTACTCAATTAGTTATATATCGCGTTCGATTCGCATTGATCGCCACAGCACGCTTTTCTGGAGATACGAGCCTAGGCGACCTGTGTATAGTAAGAATAAGTATATTAGAATTTCTTGCATTCTTTGACAATATTCAATGTATTGAAACAGAAAAAAACATTGGATTTTGGAATAAAGTTTTGCTTGAGGGATGCCTCGCATGATTGAAAAAAATCGTTTGCGTGCTATTGGGATGTCTCAAACCAATGTGGTAAGGCAGTTTGGAGTTCATATTAACACTGTAAATGCTTTATGGAGACAATATCAACAAACTTGCACCGTTCGGGACCGCCCACGATCAGGACGCCCACGTGTGACGTCACGTCGCCGAGATACGTATAATTTTAAGGACGTCACATTTGCGTACTCGATTCCCATTGGCTTCTTTGACCGTGTTGCGAGGTTAGCGTGGTGTAGTAGGCATCTTCATTTTAACAAATATTGGGTGGAAGTTCTGTTTACGGACGAGGCCAGATTTTATCTTGACAGCAGTGAAGGTCGTGTTCGAGCTTACCGTCGTGCCGGAGGACGTTGCATTGACGCCTGCGTTATTCAGCACCGCAAGTTTGGCGGAGCGAGCGTTTTGGTCTGGATTGGAAATGCAATACATGGAAGGACCCCTTTGGTGATAGTGGAGGGCAATGTAACCGGCATACGCTACCGTGACGAGATTGTACGTCAGTACGTCATTCCATTCATTCACAAAATTCAGCGTAACGTCATTCTGCAGCAGGACAACGCACGACAGCACACCGCAGGCGTTGTTAGTGACTATCTACAACAACTACACGTGAATGTGCTACGCTGGCCTGCGATGTCACCGGATTCATCACCTATGGAACATGTTTAGGATGAAATGGAACGACGTCTACATCAAGAGCCAAACCCCCTGCTACGTTGGGCGCTTTGTGTCGTTCTTTATTGTGCGTGTGGCTAAACATTCTTGTATTCCGCTAGGTCTGCTAAACAGGAAGTAACGTACACGTGGTGGTCAGCAGTATTAAGATAAAAACTGTATATATAGCTTGTCTGATGCAATGCTTGATAAGATAAAGGCCTAGATTTACTGTATTTTTCTTCTCACTTTCTAGAATATCATTCTTAATAGCTAAAGTATTTATTTTGTACCCAGTAATTATGTCCACCAAAAGAAGTGGGAACATTATGTGTTTGCTCTGTTTCTTCTTCTTCTTCTTCACCCTCTCTAGTTGGAATATTTCTTTTATTTTTATTAGAAAATATATATTTTATTACACATAAATGTGTTTATGGCCTTTTCACCATATGTTAAAATGATATCAAAATCTGTAAAATCATAATTAACATTCTCAAGTTTAATGTTCATGCAAGAGGAAAAAGAATCCCATAATAATGAAATTATATTACACTCCTAAAAAAGATGTTTAAGGGTTTCAATATTTTTCATTACAAAAAGTGCATAAATCATTTTAGATTTTTTCAATTTGAATGATAAATTCCGTGTACAAAATTCTAAGTCAGATTCGATTATGTAGCCAAATTAATTTAGAATCTTTAAATGCAATTATATATATTTTTTTTACTTTTAACCACCATATTTCACTTTTATAGAAATTCATCTTATTATGCCATTTCGAAATATATAAAGTTTTTACTTGAATACTTTAAAAAATCATAAATGCATCTACAACCTTTCTTTTTTTATATTTCAGGAGTAGATAGATTTTGAAGGGTCCATAAGTAGTACAAATTGTTTGAAATTTAAGTTTCTTAATACCATTTAACAATTCATAATAAATAAAAAATGTGTGATTGAAATCATATTTCAGGCAAAATGTTCATAACTAAAAATTTTCCGTGATCATTGATGAAATCAGAAATGTACAGTACTCCTTTTTTATACCAATTATTTACCATTTATTTCTATTTAATAAAAATGCCATAATGGCATTTGAGTGGAGCATGAAGTTTGTTTTTCGCACACACATAAAAGTTTGCATAGAAATAAAAGTGCTCCTCCACAATTTGTTACTTGTATTTGAAAGTAAGTATATAATATAAAACATCTCAGATACCAAAGTATAAATCCGACCCATGTACAGTAACAAATGCGACTAAATCTGGATATTGGGAAACTAATAAAGTGCGCCAAGAAACATCTGATAAAATAAACAAACGTCGTATCCACGTTAAAGACATACTCTGCAGAAATATTTTTAAATTAACCATATTCAACCCCCCTCTTTATATGATTTGGTAATTAAATTTCTACAGGTTTTATCTCTCCTTCCTCTCCAGATAAACTTAAAAAACTCCTTTTCTATTGATTTCAATAAATTATCATCTGGTGCAGGTAAACACTGCAATACATGTATTAATTTTGAGAGAAGCAGACTTTTCACTACTGTAATTCTTCCTGTTGGAGATATAAGTCGTTTGTTCCCGCGATGAATGAGAGTTCTGATTTCTTTTAATTTGTCTTTTTTATTTATTTCAGTCATAAGTTGTTGTGAATTTATTTCCAAGAAATGTAATATCTCCATCTGACCAAATTAAGTTAAAATGTTCACAATGAGTTACATTAGTGTCATTTAGTGCTTCTGTTCTAATGCAAAACGTTTTAGAAAAGTTTGGCTTTAATCCTGGGTATTTTTGAGAATTGTTTAACTAATGATAATGCTGACTATCATTATCTAATAAGTGCGAATCTTGTAAACAATATATATCAAAATTATATACCCTGAGATACATAAACACATCTTTATGTTTACTGAAATCACGTAAACCTCTGAAATTCATAGATGCTATTTTAACTGTTATCAGTTTTAGTTGTTTCTGAAAATATAGAGATAAACATTCACTCGTCTCTTACACAACAAAACAAAACACATACACAAACAAATACATTTAACTGCTATATGCATCTTCCCCTAAACAGAAAATAACAATATTAATAATAATTTGAAAATATGAAAAGTAAAGTGTTCGATTTTTGTTCCAATTAAAAATAAATTTAAATAGTAGTAAAGTCGTCACACAATATGTTCAGGTGGAAGTAACTCTATTTTTTAACAATTGTGAGAGTAACCTGCTGGCCTCCGGGTTAAGATCAGGAGATACACAAAATCAACTGCCCCTGGGTAATATATATGCTGCTTCAAGTGTATCATCCCGGTCAGTAAACTTACGAAACGTACAATTATATTTGGTTTTGATTCATTGCAAGTTGGCAAGCGATAAACTGCTTGAAATAAAACGTTGTTTCTCCATAAATTTTAGTTTTTGCACCAAGAAGTTTTATCTATCCTCTCTGATTCCGCTGGAGATTCTGTTGCTGTACCAACAATGCCTTTTATAATTGGATTCCATTTTCTAGACCACTGTTTTAGTTCAAGACGTTTATGTTCTCCTTTTTTAATTCAGTTTTTAACATTTCTACAGATTTTATTTAATTCTCGAACTGCCTCGTCTATGTGCCCTACTAAATCTTTCAGGTCATCAAATTCTTCCATTTCCATTTTTTTCATTTCCTCTTTCATTTTTTTTTACACAAGATTATTTTTCTGGTGCAACAAAGCAAAACACTCCGTTATTGATTTCCCATCATAAAAACTTTGAATATTTTTTTATCCGCCCCTGTAGTGAATTGTGTGAATTTCACCACGTGTTATGCAAGGTATCAAATTTGGTTTACTCACAACGTCCGACCATTAGGAAGTCCTTTTCCCAATATGTTTTTATCCTTGAGTCTTTTTGGCGACTTTTATCAAAAATATTTGGGAGCACTATTCGACAATATCCATAAATAGTAAATCCCCGGAAGTACTCTTTTATTATTATTATTATTATTATTATTATTATACTACTACTACTACTACTACTACTACTACTACTACTACTACTACTACTACTACTACTACTACTACTACTACTACTACTACTACTACTACTACTACTACTACTACTACTACTATTACTACTATTACTTCTACTACTACTACTACTACTACTACTACTACTACTACTACTACTACTACTACTACTACTACTACTGCTACTACTACTACTACTACTACTACTACTACTACTACTACTACTACTACTGCTGCTGCTGCTACTGCTGCTGCTGCTACTACTACTACTACTACTACTACTATAACTACTACTACAACTACTACTACTACTACTACTGCTGCTGCTACTGCTACGGCTACTACTACTACTACTACTACTACTACTACTACTACTACTACTACTACTACTATTACTACTACTACTACTACTACTACTAATTAATGTGTAAATAAACCAGCCGAAGCGTATGTATCAGAAAAACAGACAATAACCAAAAATCATCATGTACAAGTTTATTTGCTAAATCAATAACATTTATTTGTTGTTTACTTTTAATTTCAATTTAATGTTAACAAATAGACGTCTATTACAAACGTGTCAATGCACTCTTACTATCAAATCTCCACAATATAAATCATTCTTTTGTTAAAATAACAATTACCTGTCGTAATGTACACTTTAAAATCAATAATTGTGTTTGCTGTATAATCTACTCTTATTTTGGATCGATCGTAATTTCTATGAACTTAATCAACACCGCAGTTAAATTACAAACTACAAATGACATTTCGTTTACGCCAGATGGCGACACTACGAAAACCGACAGATGGCGTGATACTAATCAGGATTATTGATTGGTTGTTGGTTAATAGGTGAAATAATTGATAGAAAATGTGATTGGACTATGTATAATATATAAAACTATCACATTGACCGTAGCATTATCGGCATATTTCTTTATAAGTAATTCATGGCAGTCAAGCATCACGGCGTACCTTAATTTGTAGGAAATGCTCTTAGTTGTAATCACCAGTGGCTTTATAGTAAGAATATCGACCCATTGTTCTATATACTAGACAGCTGCCCCCCCCCTCTCTCTCTGCCTCTCTCTCTCTCTCTCTCTCTCTCTCTCTCTCTCTCTCTCTCTCTCTCTCTCTGTTGGTGACCCGTGATATATATGTATATATATAAGAATTGCTGTAAAGGGGAAGTAACTGTTATATTTCTTATCGTTTACAAAGAAGAATGAGAATCAACATTTCACATCATCATCATCATCATCATCATTATCATCACACGTCTTCTCTGCGTTGAAATTTCAGGTGTAATAAGACACTTTACTTTTTAATGAATTATCTTTCAGATAATTTCTTTGAAACATTAATTTTGATAAATGAACAATAATCAAACACCGAGAAGAGTGCGAGAGAGGGTGGGGATGTAATCGCTAGAAACTTGATCCTATGCTGTTGATATGATTAATTCATTTGATGTCATTATAATGAGAAAAGTCCACTAATAAATGTTGATTAATATTTGTATACCTACAAAAATTATCAAATAAAAGTTTATCATACTGAGTTCATGAAAGGTACTTAACCCTTTGACCCCTGAATATCTGAGTGATATAGTCGTTCCTTTTGTTTAAGACTAGTCTATTATGGTATGAAGGAATAACAGGGTTAAGTACACGATAAAAATAAACCGATATATGTTATTGTTTGTGTTATTTAGTCCAAAACAGACTATGTTTAAAAACAGGTGAACTCAATATTTTTATTGTCTCTCATTTCTAAAACAATTCAAAAACAAATTTACACATACAAAATACTTAGGTTTTTTACAAAACTTTGAAATAAGAGTTTTATCTAAACTAAAACATAACCGAGAAATGATAAAAAATCATTTGATTTTACAACGTACATTTTAATACAATTTTAATTATTTGCGGTTAAAAATACAATTGATCAATGAATAACAGTTTTACCTGTTATCTATCTATCTATCTGTCTATCTATCTGTTTGTCTCTCTGTCTGTCTATCTGTCTATCTATCTATCTATCTATCTATCTATCTATCTATCTATCTATCTATCTATCTATCTATCTATCTATCTATCTATCTATCTATCTATCTATCTATCTGTCTGTCTATCTATATTTCTCTATCTGTGGGTGGAGGTAAACCAAGATGATAAAAGTAAATCGAGCTTTGAAATTCTATTGTAATCTTTACAATTTGCAATTATGATCAGATTCATGTTTAGTTTTATCGTTTATTTCAGTTATCATAGGCGTCGGAACCGGGGGGCTAGGGGGGGGGGGGGCCCCCCCCCCCCCCTTTTTGCAAAGATAGACATAGGTGTTAAAAATTGGGGCTTAGCCCCCAGACATTTCTGGCGTGTGTATGTGTTTTAAGTTGGTTTAGCCCCCCCCCCCCCCCACTTTCAATTTGCTTCCGACGCTGATGGTTTTGACGTCATATTACAAATGTTTTAGCATGGGTTACGCGAATAAAACATGTACACAGGTAAACCAATCTGCCAGTTTATTTTTTATTTTCTTTTAGTTTCCCAGTCGACCTGGTTGTGCAATGTTTGTATAATAATCGTTAAATGAGCTATTGAAATAGACACAGCGGGCACTCCATCTTCATTAAGTTAATTCATTTACATAGTGTGATGTGAAATCTCAAATAGCTTTGGTTGTTACCACATCAATTATATCTGGACAACATGTCGAATTATTGAAGATTTTTCAATTTACGTCAGAACATTGTTACACCTCATTGTTGATGGCTTTTTCTGATATGTCTTCCTTGATGTTTTCCTGCATTATAACAAAATATTGCAGATCATTTTTCACGTGGGCTTTTAACGTGTCAACATCATACCTGGTTATCAAGAAATGAATGAAGAGTTTTGAAGAAAAAAGAACCCAAAAACAAATGGTCAAAACGATCGATTTTGTCAATAAAACTCCAAGTTGAGCCCAAATTTAAAAACATGTGTAGTTCCGAAAAATAGTTTGTATTATACAAAACCAAGTGATAAGCCTAAGGCTATCACCAGGCTAGTCTAAAAGTAAAATTTGTAAAACATTGACTGTCTTAGCTAAGGATTAATATATACTCTATTCCGATCTGTATATTATAATTCAGTGACCTACTTTACAGCTATTTCATCGGGTTTCATTGGGTTTTTTTCTGTCCGTCTTCCAAATTTTCATTCCTTATTTTTTTTATCTTTTAGTCATGACCTCGACAAGAAATGTTTTTGTTGGGTGAATTGAGGTATAAACTGCCTAAGTATGAAATGAAAAATATTGATGACAAATATATACTTCATGGTTTTGCATATATTCACGTCAGCATCGGCTCTGCAAAAGTAATGTGAGGAAATTAAATTTATTTTATGAAATTTCGTTTTAGAATTGAGTGGGAATAAATGCGGAAATGTTAAGACATGTAAGATTTGATATTTCGTCATTTCTGTTTTAAGGATTAATTTATTCCTGTTTAGGGAATAATTGACAGATATCAAGAAACAGGCGCCAGTCATTAAACTTTCCATGGCGAAAAATAAAATGTAAAAGATTTAATAATATATCGTGACAAAAGTATTTTAATAACATCTATTGTAGGCAATTATACATGTGTTGACGTTAAACAGTCATTTATGTAGAGCCGATCTGGCTCAGTCGGTAGCGCGCTCGACTCTTGATCGTGAGGTAGTGAGTTCATTTCCAGCCGGCGGCAGGTTGGATTCCTGTCCTTCGAATGATGCAGTAAAAACCGTGGTCCCGTGTCTCAGTAGGTGTCGGCACGTTAATAAACTCTCACTGCTCAATGGCCGTAAGTGCCGAGCATAGGCCAAAATTTGAAGCCCTTCACTGGCAATTGGTGACGTCTCCATACGAGTGAAAAATTCTTGAGTGGGGCGTTAAGCAACAACAAACAAACAAACAAAGACATTTATGTATTATATATATTACATGTGCTTTGCCTTGCTTGTCATTGGTCTCTGTAAAGACATACACATGACAAAGAAAATGAAGTATCATATTCCATATAAAATATATATTGTGTACGTGACCAATAATTTAGAAATGTCATTCTTTATCTTATTTTGTTCATAGAACCACTGCCCCAAGTTTGAATTATTTCAGAGAATCTGAACATAACCCAATCAATTGCTTTCCTTAAATAAAGAACTTTTTAAAGAGGAGGTATGAAATGCCAAAAGTTCCCGTGTTTATATTAAAAGTGAATGTGCACTGAATCTCTTGATTCCATTGTATTTGATATATGTGTGTTATAAGGACACCTTTTGAGAATGTGTTTGTGCTAGAGATGATTCTTTAAACAATTAAACGATCAATTTCTGTAGTAAAAACCTGTCCATCAATCAATGCGAGATCACAGCATCTACAATGTGTTGACTTCCAAATGTAAACATTAAAATCACACGATGGTGCAAAGACGTCTAAGAAATTTGGGAATTGAAAACTTTCAGATATACGCAGAGAAAGACAGAAAGAGAAAGAGAGATAGATAGTGGGAGATAGAGAAAGTTATTTGATATTTGAATCAGAGAGAGAGAGAGAAAGAGAGAGAGAGAGAGACTGTATTAATATATGCTCTTAATCAATACAATTTACATTCTAAAGTCGTGATTTGGTATAACGTATTACAGGTTGGGATCCCAGGATAGTCTTAAGGTACCAGGTTAGGATTAGGGTTAGGATGTCAGGTACCAGTTAAAATGTCATTTCACGTGCTCTGACAAGGGTTCTTGATATTTAAATTTTAATTACTATGAACAAAACAGAAAAACATATAATTCGATATTATGTATATGGTCATGCTCCAGAATACTTTCTAACATTCCTTAGAGGGGACTTCATATTCTTTAACAAGATCCCCATATCGACCATAAAACTTCCTTTGTGACGATTTCAAGCTTTCAATTCTGCGTAAAAAGTTTATTGGCGAGTCGCTTGACTATCAGAATTAATCATTCATAAGAGGAACATACCCTGACATAACGTATATTTGAAAAAAAATAAAACGCCATTGACAGGAGAAGACGGAATAATACTACTTAGGAACGGGAGGTTCGTGGTATGGAAATTGAAATCGTCGTGGAGTATTTGGAATCTAGGTAAGAAGAAGATCGTCGCGATTTCATATACTTCTGATCTAAGTAGAACTCATATATCTTATCGTTTTAGACGATGTAAGCTCAGTACAATTTCATCCTGCGCGTTTTTACATGGGATGCAATTTACAAAACAATTTTGTTCACAGTTTTTGTTTCACGAAATTATTTCATGAAAATAGTATTTTATGATGAACTGGGTGAAAGCACCTATAAAATCAAGCAACAATTGATTTATGTAAACACACACACAACCCTCCCCCGCAAACCCGTAGTTATATTTTTGTATTTGAAAAGACAGTAGTTTCATATTAGTTATATTTAAGAAGCATGACATTAGAGTTCAGTTTTAAAGTTTTTTTTGAAGAAGAACACACCATTTTCATTTAAAAGCAACCATATGCAAGTCGATTTTATTGAGCATTTTGTGGGCATTAGATGACGTTGGTGAACTTCCGTTAGTGTACGAATATACCACAAATTGTCAAAATTAATGCAGAACTACAGAATAAAGAAAACAAATAGGGTTCGATTGAGTGCTTTGGGGAGATAATTCTTTCACATGATGTGTGGTTGGCAGTAGCTCGATGTAGTCAAGATTTCTTTATATGATTGTCTTCTCAATGTGAGATTGTTGTATGTGTATGTACAGATTGGTGTTAACAGACTGACGTCCGTCAACAGATATCATACAATCTGTATACTTAAGTATATTTTCATCGTAGCTAGGATAGACTCTATGTTTTATTTGGGTGTATTTTAGTGTTTTACAACAAATGGTTTTCAGTCATATTATAGTGAAAAGGAGTAAACGGCAAGATTTCAAACATAATTACCATAGGTACTATGGGGTAGGGCTCACTCTACTTTGAGGCGACACCAGTCAAACACTTTTGTTTGTATTTTTGTATTTGTATTTCTGACACATTCTAAACCTGCTAAGTTAGGGGGATTTTCATAGAATTTTTATATTTTTACTTTTATATCATAAAATCATTCCTTTTCTATAAAAATGTCCAAATCATTGTTTTGGAGTGAAAAGGAGCCACAGTGTCTGAGAGGATTAATGAAAAATAAGTATGGATGTAGAATATTATCCGAATATATGGTATCCATATGTTTTTAGGCTTTGAATTTAGAATGTTGTTTAACGCCAAACTCAACAGTTGTTTTAGTCAATTGGTGGTTGACAGCTTTTAAGTGGTTGGGGAGAAAACCCGGTTGCAATGTATACGGGAAGAGGCCAACAATCTTCCACCACAAGTACTGGCATACTTTCCCACGTCATCTGCATAGATTCCAGTGAGGTTCGACGTCGGTCGACTAGATGTGATAGACTTCATGATTTAAATTGCAATTCTCTAACTTCTTCATCACAGAGATCTCTGCATATGATTTGAATCGATATTTTTATATTCATTAAGTAATTACAAAATATTTTGTAGATACCAATCAAGATTAAATTGTATGTGATTTGTATAGTTCAAACATGTGCGCATTATCAGTCGCAAAACTGTAGTCTTTCAGTAAAAAGGATACACAACTGCAGTCTAATTCTACGACTCCTGAGGTATTTCTTCTACACAGATAACAGAACGGCTCAATTGGACTAATTCATGTACCACGTGATACCCGATAACGTTTATGCGGGACTTTTGTTTGTATTAGTGATGGAATGACGCTAACAGACGATATCCTCCGGTAACATCATTTCAGCTGGAAGATTACGTAAAGTTACGTTCCATCACTATTAGAGATACTAGTACATCACAAATGTTATCGGTTATCACATGGTACATGGATTAGTTCCATTTTATATGTCAATTGTTGCTTGTTTTAACCCTCTTGTTAAATCAACCTGACACTGGACGAATTTACTTACTTACTTACAGACGTCTCCAAAAAAGTAGCCATTTGTATAATACGTTATCATTTTATACACGAAGAATTACCACTATGATAAGTATAGGTTATTGACTGTATATGTTGAAATATTAACGCCAGAGTTCTTTGCGAGGCAAAGGGGATAGAGCTTGCGAGGTCCTCCGCGCCAAGAACGAGGGCGTATATATTTTAAACATATACAGGTAATAATATTTTTATTATATATCCTTATTTAGTTCACAATAATATCAAATATTTACCCGCATTAATCAACCATAGACTAAACGATAGTGTAAATCTAGACGGCATTTATAGTTTACCTTTAAAGGAAGTTACTCAGGTGACGTCATGGAGTGATGTTACTTCATTCATAACATTACGTCATTCCAACCTCAAACCAACCTCGGGTCAATATAAAATGATACCATCTCGCATACTCCCATGTCGAATCTAAGGATCGAATCCAGTAAGCAATGTTAAGAGGCGAGTGTGCTAACCACTGCGCTCTCCGGAAATGGATTAAAACCTGTATCAATGCAAAAATGTACAGAAAGATGTCTTGAAAACACACTAGGTCAAACTCTACTAGTGCTCGAATTTTATGAAATAAAAATGTCGTGAATACAAACCAGCTATGAATGGCACTAATTCACTATACCAAATGATAACGCTTGTGCGGTACTAGTATCTCCAATGTTGATGGAACATAACTAGATGACGTTTCCGCGGGATATCGTCATTCCATCACTAATAAAACAATAGTCCGGCAAAAACGTTATAGGGTATCACGTGGTATGGTTGGTTGTTTGGGGAGGTTGGGGGATTTTTGCGGGCGGCTGGTTGGGGCCGGTCGGGATGGTAGTGGGGTGTTTTTGGCTACTTGGGGGTGGGGTTGCCGTTCTTGGCGGGCTCTGCTCGGTGACGGTGCTTTACAGCCTACAGGGGCTGTTTGGTGGATGTGTCTTTTTGGGGTTGCTTGGCGTGCCGGGGGGGGGCACCAGCTTGGGGTTGGGGTTGGTGTTGGAACCCGTTCTTGGCCGTGTGGCTGGGGGGGAGTTTTGGGTTACCTGTGGTTTGCGGTTGTGAGTGTTTTCGGGGGGGCTAGGTTTACTGGTGATGGGGTTGGATCGTTCGGGGTATACGGGTTGGGCTGGTTGGCTTTGGGTTTTATGGGGGATTTGGGTGTGTTCTATGCTTGGTGCGTCTCATGGGGGTGGGGGGCTCTGGGGGCCGGGGGCGTGTGGAATGGATGTGGTTCGTCGGTGTGACGGTTGATGGAGTATGGGGTTTGTGGGGGGGTTCTGGTTGATGTGGTCCTTGGGTGGATCGTTGTGCTTGGTGGGGGTAGCTCGCGGTCGTGGGGGTGTAGGTGTGGGGTTGGGTTTTTCGGGTAGGGTTTGTGGTTGACTTGGGGTGCTTTTGGGTGGTTTGTGTTTGTGTGGTGGGTGGTTGGCTTAGGTTAGGCTTTTGGTTTGGTGGTGTTGGTTTGGGGGCGGCGGGCTGTAGGGTTGTTATGGTGGGCCGGGGGCGCGCTAGCGGATCGGGGTTTCATGGCCTTGTGTAGGGGTTGGGTGGCTTTTTGGTGCTTTTTGCGGTTTGTAGCGTGCTTTTGTGTTGCAGGGTGGGCTGTACTGTGGGCTGTTTGGGTTTTGGGGTTTCTGTGTCCGTGGGGGGTGGTGGTAGGTGCACGGTGTGTGGGCTGGCCGTTGGTGGTTCTGAGGGTTGGTTGTTGGTTTTCTTGTGGTTCGTGTGGGGGTTGGTGGTTGGTTGGTAGTCGTCGGCGGTGGTGGTCGTGGTGTGGCTATGTTGGGATGTGGGGAGTGGCCGGTTCTGTCGTATGGGGGTCCGGCTTGGGTGGTGAATTGTTGTGGGACGTGGGCGGCTACTTTGGTTAGCTGTGGTGGGTCGTAATAGGGGGGCTTTTGGTTTGGGGTCGGTGTGTATAGGGGACGCTGGTAGTGCGTTTGGGTTGGTCAAGTTGTTTCGTGGGTTAGTACTGGGTTTGCGGCTTGGCGTATTTGTAGGGGTGAGGTTGGTTGGTGGGTGGCTTGTGTTTGTTGGTTTGGGTCCTGGTTTTTGGCGTCCCGTTTCTTTGGGGGGGTATATTGTTTGCTACGTTTGGTCGGTGGTGGTGTGGATGGGGTGGTTGGCGCCTTGGCGTCCTGGCCGGGGGTGGGTGGTGGGGGGGGGGCCGTGGTGAGGGGTACTGATCACACCGTTGGGGGGGTGGGGGTCTCGTTGTTGATCTTGTGTTTGGTGTGTATTGTGGCTGTGGAGTTCTTATGGTGTAGGGATGTTGCGGGTTGGGTTGGGGCGGGGTGGTTGGGTTTTCCCGGGGTTTTAGGGAGTCGGGGGTTGGTGGTTTGTGTTTTTGATTGGGTGTGGGGTAGGGGGTGTCTGGTGTGTGGCTATTATTTGTAGTTTGTGTGTTGGAGGGGGATTTTCGGCAGGCTTCTCTGGTTTCGGGCGTATCGGTCGTTAGGGTGGGTGGTGCCGCATATGTTTGGTTGGATGGGATTTGGGGCGATGGTTTTGTATTGTTGTGGGGCGATGTAGGTGGGGGGGTGTTGCGGTTGTTGGGCTAGCGTAGTGCTGCGTTTGTGGCGCGTAGTAGGGGTTTTGTATTGGGTGTGGGTTGGTGGCGTGTAGGGGGTATTATAGGCGTTTTGGGTTGTGGGGTTTGGTAGGGGTGCTGGTGCCGGTGGCGCGCGGGGTACGGGGTGGGTTGTTGTTGGTTGTGGAGATTGGGGGGGCGGGTTTGATTACGTCTCTGGGGTCACGGTGTGCGGGAGGGTACGGCGCTCGGGGGTGGTGGTTGTGGGGTGTTTGTGGTGGGTGGTTGGTTGGGGGTGGGGTTCGGGGTTACGGGGGGGGGGTTTGTTGGCCTGGGGGGTTGCGGTCTAGCCGGGCGTCGGCGGGGGTACGTGGTTGTGGGTGGTATGGT
The DNA here is from genome assembly GCA_030159075.1 of Atrina japonica. Classification (NCBI taxonomy): domain Eukaryota; kingdom Metazoa; phylum Mollusca; class Bivalvia; order Pterioida; family Pinnidae; genus Atrina; species Atrina japonica. The sequence continues at coordinate 484,485 of BROG01000430.1, read as the reverse complement.
GGAGCGATGGTTTTTGTGCCTCTTGTTTTTTTGTTGGTTGTGGGGTACGTGGGGGGGTTTTGCTTGTAGGTGGGGTGAGTGGTGGGTGGCTGGGGTGGTCGCTTGTTGTGGGGGGTTGTTGGGAGGTTGTTGTATGTTGGTTTGTTCTGTGGGCGGTGTTGGTCTCGGGGATTTGGTGGGGTGTGGTTGTAGGCTGTTTTTGGTTCGGGTGTTTGTGTTGGTGGCGTTTTTGTGGTTTTTATATGAGTTGGGTATGGCGCTTGGTTGGGGTTCGGGTGTTGCCTTGTTGGCTTTTTGTGGGCTAGTTGGGATTGGGTTGGTTTGTCGGGCCTGTTTGTTGTTATTGGTGGCGTTGGGGGTTGCAGTGTGCTGGTGTCTACTGGTGGGCTAGGAAGGGGGGGGGGGGTTTTATTGGCTGGTTTAGGGCCTGTGGTGGGGGTGGGTGGGTTCGTCGGTAGTCGGGGCGGGTTTGTTAGTGGGGTGGGTGTTGTGTGGTGGTGGTTTGTTTGTCTGGGTGTACGGGTGGTCGTGTGTGGGGTGGGCTTTGTTTGGGCGGGTGGCGTGGGGTTGATGTGTTTGGTGTCTGGTTTGGTTTACTTGTGGGGTGTCCGCTTGGTGTAGGTTTTGGGTGGGGGGTACGTTGTGTGGGATTCGTTGGTGGGGTAGCGAATGCTGGGGTTGTGTGTGGGGTTTGGTTTGTTGTGGTTCGTTGTTTTGGGTTGCTGGTTTGCTTTTGAATGGTAGTGGGGGGCATTGTGGTGGATTTTGGGGTTCTGTGCTTGGGGGGTTTTTTGTGGGGTGGGGGGGTGGTGTTTGTGCCCGGTGGTGGGCGGGGTTTTGTGATTCGTGGGGGGGGGGTGGTGCGTTGGCTTGGGGTTTGCGGGTTTGGGGGTTGGCGGGTTGTTCGTTAGTCGGTCTGGTTTGTTATGCTTGTGGGTGGGGTTTGGCTCACTTACATTTTTGCCTGGTTGGGGGTGTTTTGGTTGGTAGGTATTTTTCTAGGTCTTCTCGGCTCGGTGGGGCTGTGTGTTTGGGTTGGTGTTAAGGTGGGGTTATGTGTGGTGGCGTGGTTGGTTGTGGTCTGTAGGTTTGGTGGGGGGGGGGTTTTTTGGGTGTTGTGGGTGTCTGTTGAGTGTGTTGGGTCGGGGTGTTATGGGGGGTTGTGGGTGGGGTATGTGGTGTGAGGGGGGGTGGATTGGGGTGGGTTCTGTCGTCCTTATTGTTTTTGCGGCTGGTTGTTGGGGTTTGGTATTTGGTGTTTGGGGCGTTTGGCAGGGGTGGGGTTTTGGGTGGTTTTGGTTTGGAGTTTGTTGGGTGTGGGTAGGCCGTAGGTTGGTTTGGCGTGTTACGCGATTTTGCGGGTTCTTTGTGGTGTCTAGTTTGGTTCTTCTTTTTTGGGGGTGGGGTTGGTTGTGTGTGTGGTTAGGTGCGGGTTTGGATGAGCGTTTTTAGGGTAGCTGTAGGGTGGGGTGGGTTTGTGGAGTTCCATGGTGGGTTGTGCTGGACTTGGGGGTGAATTCGAATGAGCGGGGGTGGTGTGCTGGTTATTGTGCGGGGGGTTTGGTTGGTCGTGTTTGGCGGTTTTTGGCTCGGGGGGACGGTCTATCTGATTTTGTTGTGTGGGTCTGGTGGGGGGGTTGGTAGGTTGGTCGGTTGGGTGGTGGGGTTGGGGGGCGCGTGTTGTGTTTGGGGGCGGGGTGGGGTTGGTTTTTTATTCGGCTATGTTTGGGTTAGGGTAGGTTTGGGGGGCTCTTGGCGTTGTTGTATTGAGGCGGGGGCAGGGTGTGGTAGTGGGCCCTTGATGGTAGTTTCGGTGGTGAGCGGGGTGGGTGTTGATTCTTGAGTGCGGGTGTGTGGGGTCTGTGCTGCTTTGGTTTGTTTGGGTGCTTGGCGGGCGGTGTGTGGGTTGTAGGCGGGTGGTATGTTTGGGCGGGTTGGTATTTTGTGGGGGTTCGGCGTTTATGGGTCTGGTCTGTGTGGTTTTGTGTGGGTGGCAGCGGTGTTGTGCTGGTTGTGTGTGGTTGGCTGGTGTGGTGGTGTGTGTTTGTTGTGGTTGTGTTGTAGGGGTTGGGTGGACTGAGTCGGTTTTCGGTATTTGTGTTTTGGCGGGTGGGTGGTGTGGTGGGTGGGGGGGTTTTGGTGACGCGGCGGTGGGGTTTGGCCGTAAGGTCTTTTGTGTTGTTGGTGGTATTTGTTTTTGGTGTGTGGGGGGTTATTTTTTTTGTTTATGTGTTTTGTTTTGTTTTTGTGCTCTGGGGGGTGGTTGGGTTGTTGGTTGTGTGGGTTTTGGTGGTTACGTCGGTTTTGGTGTGGTGGTTTGATGCTGGGCGGTGGGTGTGGCTACGAGGTGGGCAGGGGTGGGTGTCTTGGTTGGGGTTTTTTTGTGGTGGTTGGTTTTGATTTGTTTGGGCAGGGGGAGCTGGTCGGTGGTGGTGTTTTGCGCGGTATTTTTGCGTTGGTCAAGGGTGGGTGTTGTTGTTTTTTTAATGGGCGTCTCTTAGGGTCTGAGTTTTGCGTGGTCTGCCTTTTTTTAGGGTTTTTGGTGGGTGTCGTTGGGCGGTGTGTTGTTGTACTGGCGGGTAGGGAGGGTTGTGGATGGTGTGGGCGGGGTGGGTTTTGATCGGGCTGGTTTGTTTTTGGGTTTGTGCGCTAGGGGGTGTGGGAGGGTGTGGGGGTTGTGGGGTGGTCGGTTTACTACTTTGTTTTGTGGTTGTATAGCTTGTCGTGGGGCGGTTTGTGGTTGGGTTGTGTGGGGTGTGATTAGTTTTTGGGGGGGGGCGGTCGTGGGCTGTGGTTAGGGGGGGGGTGTTGGCCTTAATATTCTGGGTGATGGGGGGTTTTTGTGTCTTCTGTTTTTGGTTTGGTCTTTTTTGTGGGTCTGCTGTCTCGGTGGGTTGCGTGGTTGGGTTACTATTATTTTTTTGTGGGTATGTGTTCTGGGTCGGGTTGTTGGTGTTGTGTTGGAGGCGGGGGGGGTCCGTGGTGGGGTTGGTGGGGGGGTTGGATGAGTTGTGCGGGGGGTGGGGTTTGTTTGCCGTGGTTGGTGGCGTGTGGGTATTGTCTGGGGATGTTTGGGCATAGCGGCGGGGGGTCGGTTGGAGGGGTGGTATACTTGGGGTGCTTGGGGGTGGGGTTGGGGTGGGAGGTTAGATGGGTTTTTGGGAGTTGTGAGGGTTTTATTTGGATTGTTTTTTGGTATTTTACGGGTGTGGGTATGGGAGTGGTGGGGGGTGGTATGGTCGTGGTTTGGTTGCATTACTGGTGGGGTGGTTGGGGTAGGGTGGTCGGGTGGTTTTGTGCGCGGAGTTAGTGGTGCTGTGGGTGGTGGTCATGTTATACGGTTGGGTTGTGTTGGTTGTTGGGCATGACTGGGGTGGGGATGTCGCTGGTAGTGGGCTTTAGGGTTGGTGGTTGGCGTTATGTTGTACGTGGGTATTGGTTGGGGCTGTGTGGGGGTGGTGCTGTTGGGTGGGGTGGGGGTTGAGTTTTTAGGGGGTTAGTGGGTGAGAGGTGTGTTGTTGGGTATTTGGGTGGTTGGTTGGTGTGGAGTTTGGTGTCGTGGTTGAGGTGCGGTATGTGGTGGGGTTTTTGGTTGTGTTCGCTTGCGGGTTGCTGGGCGGTGGTAGAGGTTCTATAGTGGATTTGGGCTGGGGGGTTGTTGTGTGTTCGGGGTTTGTGAGGTTTGGGTGGGTTTTCAGGTACTCGTTGGTTGGTAATGTGGCGGGTTGGTGGTGGGGGATGTTGTGGGTGGGTGATGGGTTGTGTTTGGTGGGGGAGGGTATTTGCTATGTGAGGTATTCTGGGGAGGTTGTTGTTATGTAGGTGTGGTTGGGTTTGTGATTGGTCTTGGGTGGTGCGTTGTGGGCTGGGGTTGTGGGTGTAGGGGATGCGGTGTCGGGTGGTATTTTTAGTGGTGGGTGGGGGTGGTGGGTGTGCTTTCCTGCGCCGGTTTGTTGTTTGTGGGTCGATGTTTGCGGGTGGGGGGTGGTGGTGTTTGGTTGGCGTGTGAGCGTAGTTCGTTGTGGTGGGTGGATGGTGTGGTTGATCTTGAGGTGGTTGGTTGTAGTGTAGGAAGTTGGGGTTTTTTCGTTGGGGGTGTTTTGTGGGTGGTTGGGGTGGTTAGGGTGGGGTGGGTGTGGGGGTTTAGGGGTTTGGTTTGTGGGTATTCGTGTGGTAGGTGTGTGTTGTTTGGTCTATACTTGGGTGGGGGGTGGTGAGGGTTTCTGGGTGGCTTGGGTTGGGGGGTATTTTAGGGAGTAGGTGGGTTGGTTGGTGTTCTTTTGTGTTGAGGGCTTTGGGGTGCTAGGGGGGTTGGTGTTTTTGGGGTTCGGTTTTATGGGGTCATGGTTTATGGGTGGGTGTTTTGGTTGGGGGGGTGGTGGTTTGGTGGTCTTTGTGGTCTCTTTTCGGTCGGTGTGAGTGGGGGGTGGGGGTGTGTGTAGTCGGGGGGTGGGTCTGTCGAGGGTCTAGGTTAGGGTTGGGGAGGGGGTTGGATTTTGGTTGCGGCTGGTGTGGTGGATAGTGTGGGGGTGGTGTTTGATGGTACAGGTGGGGGGGATGGGACGTGTGGGGGGCTGGTTGGTGTGGGGTGACGTGGGTTTTGTTCGGGATGCTATGTGGGGTTGGGGGCTGTTTTTGGAGGGGAGTGTTGGGTCGGGCGTGAGGTGTTAGGTTGGGGGGGGTGGTGGGTGTTTTTTGTGTGTAGTTGTTGGGTTTTTTGGGTTTTGGGGGTTTGAGTGTTTGAGGTTTTCAGGGTTCGTTGGGTGTGGTGGGGGGGGTTGCGATTGTAAGGTTTTAGTGGTTGTTTTGTGAATAGAAGGGGTTTTGTTGTTGGTGACTGGGTTATGTGTGGGTGGTGGGTGTGGGGAGGGGGGTGTTGGTGGGTGGGAGGGATGGAGTTGTGTGTGGTGGTTGGTTATTTGGTTTGGTTGTGTTGTTTTTTGGGAGTTGTGGTGGGTCTGGTGGATCGGGTGGCTCTGGAGTGGGGGTTTGGTTTTGTGGATGTGTTGGGAATGTGGGGTGGGGTGGTTGGGGGATGTGGTGGGGGAGGTATGGGTAGCGGGTGGTGTGGGGTTGGTGTAGTGTTGGTGGGGTACGAGTTGATACCTGGGGGGGTTTGGTGGGGTTGGTAGGTGTTATTTTGTTGTGTTGTGTGTTTGGTGGTGGGGTTGGCCGGGGGTTGTGGGTGGGGGTTCCTGGTGTTGTTTGTGTGTCGGTTTTTCTTGGATGGTGGTGGGGGTGGTGAGTTAGCAGTGGAGTCTGTGGGGGTTGTTTGTGGCGGTGGGCGGGTGTGGGTTCATGTTTTTGAAGGTGGGTTAGTGGTTGGTTTGGGTTTGGGGTGGGATTGGGGTTGTGGGGGAGTTGTTTTTAGTAGGATTTGGTTGTGGTTAGTTTTTGTAGGGGGGTATAGGATGGGTTTGGTGTGGTTTTTTCTGGGTGGGGTAGTGTTTTGCTTGGGGTGGGTGCTGGGTTGGGGGGTTGGGGTGGGGTGGGTAGGATGTAGGGACTGGTGTATTTGGTGTTGCGGTGGGGTTTGGCTTGGTTTACATGAAAAAGCCCCATTGATATGACCCAATATCATACTAACTGAAACCGTACTAGTGCATAGGTTTGAATTGATAAGTTATTAACACACACTAGCTTAAACTGTTCCAGTGCTCATATAAAAAAAGTATCAATACATACTAGTTGAAACTGTACTGTTGTCGTCGTCAGTGCATAATTAATTAGATTCAATTGGCACAGTAACCTCATAATTCTTTACAAAAATAAGTGTTTATTCATATGCTAAATTAATACATGTACGTTTTTGACATGGAATCATTATTTCGCTGTTTTAACAATGCCAATCAGTTTTCAATGCTGAATAAAAATTATTTTGGTGAACGATATGCCTTTAATAAATATAAAGAAATTGAAGGGGTATTGACAAAAACGAATGACATATCAAGTTCGCATTTTCGAGGAAAGTACAATTTTGTAACAAAATCATGGATATTTTTATGATAATTCTAGTTTTATCGCCAAATTACGCAGAAAATAAGCACTCTGCGAAATAAACCACCATATGATACTGACTCGGACGACGATAATAGCTGGTTATCATATTGCTGTCAGTTTCATTGTTTTGAAGGACCACGCCCCTTGGTTACATAAGTCAATTATATCTCCTAAATTATCACCAGAAACAGGCACGGGTGACCATATTTATTGATTAAAGCCATTAGGCCATACAAAGGTGTAACAATCGGACATTGGCCGGAGGGTTAATAATATAACGAGTTAGACGAAATATATCATAATATATTTATATATATTGAGATATGTCCCTGAATCCAATCGGACATTCAACTTGTAATATCCAATCTCATGTTTTCGTTAAACAGTATTTAATGCACATTAATATTGTACATCTTAATGACCAACATACATATTTCTGCAGAAAACAATTGCACTACAGAGATTAATAGTCGCGTATTACTAACCATATGACGTCATCTAGCTGAGTAGCACGTGTTATAAATGCCCAGAAAGCAATGAACGTAAGAGTCTCAATTACTCCGTTGGTTGTGTTACACATCTCATTAATTAACGTAAGTAGAATTGCACGAATAAACAAGTGGTGTTGAAATTGATTCTTATTACGTACCTAATTATTGGAACTACTTTCACTGACGTCGCCACTATTTACAGCGCGTTACTAATCTCCCACATGGTGTATTATGAACGAGTTGCACGTGTTCGGATATGCCGTCTGAAAACGAAAAATGTACAATAAATTTTCTTAGTAACGATACTTTATTTTACTGTTTAAATTATTCATTTATTCTTTACCATTTGCGCTTGCTTTTGTCAGTAACTGTCAGTCAATACATTATGTCAATACTGAAATACAAACTGCAAAATACTGCAAGTTGGATAAACAAGGTTTGTCTATTGCACTCTCATCATTTCCAAGCTTGTGTTTTTGTTGTAAATTATTTCTTGTTAAATGACACCTTGTCATACTACTAAAGCATAGACTCGTTTTCCGTAATGTAAGGAGCCAATAATATCAATACTTCGATGTACTCATGCATTTAAACATTTAAGCTTTTTGTCGATCGTATGTCTTTATCATTATGTACTTGTTACGTCAGTTCGGCATTTCACAAAGCGACTGGTAAAGAACAAATCATAGTTTCCACTTATCTATATTTTGAATATTCAAATCATTTTTGGTTTTAAACATAAACATTACCAGCCTCTTCTTGTGAGAGCAGAGGGTAGGTAGTTTGTTTCCTTTCGACCGCCCGTTCATCAGTTATTATGATTTTGACTATATTTACGCATATAATTACGTTTTCCATAAATACTCTTACCATCTAAAAAAACACAAGGTGGTTTCAAAGCGACAAAAATGATTATTGCAAATAAATGTCATATAAAACACACACACACACACACTGCATTTTGTCAAAATTCAAACACACGAACACGAACCCTACAAAACCCAAAACAAACTAATTTAAAAAGAGCAGTCAAACACAAATAAAAGATATATAATCAAGACCGATTTCTGCAGTGTGATTGTAGAGTGACTGTACGGTAACAGTACGTTAATAGTTCGGAATACATTTGAAAACATCTTACACGTGTTACTGCTTATCGGGATCCTCGATATGATTCGGGAGAATTTGGAAGGAAATGTTTTCCCTCTTAACAATGTAATAAGTCCTATTATCAGTGTTAGTTAACCACAAGTGTTAAGTTTACCATTTAGTAAGCAGACAAAAAGAACATATAGACATGTAATCCATTTGAGTACTGTAAATTTGATACTTGTTATACAAGCTGTCGAATTGAAACATCTAATGACTTGATATCGAACAGTCAATGTACATTTCTAAAGTTTATTTATAATGAGACTGGGTGATCGCAGAGAGATAACAAAGGACTAGGGAGTGATATGTGCGGACACACAAAGGTATAGATATGCCTTCATATATTTTACATCAAACGTTTAGTTTGATCCATTTAAAGTTTTGGATTTGAAGATCGGCGGAAACTGATCATTTTACGATATCAATTAAACGCCTCACATTACAAAGCAAGTATGTTATACATAAAAACCTGAGAATACATTGATTAACGTAACATAAGTCAACGGGACAACATGTTGTGATGTAGTCAATTTTCCCTGCTTGTTTCACGATATATATATATATATATATATATATATATATATATATATATATATATATATATATATATATATATATATATAAAATAATTCTGGTAAAAATCAATACCCGCATGTTTTGTACATAAATATATAAACACCTGTAATTCTATATTTGGAAAATGGTCGATTAATCCATAAAAACACCTATTCGTAATATTTTATGAGTCAGACAAAGGGATATATGTCCCAGGTGTGTTTGTAATTCTGAGCACAAAAATGCACAAAAATGCATTTATGAGACCGAAACATTCAATGTCATTTAATTATAGAGGCTTGCTTATCTGTATTGAGTCAGAGTGCATTTAACACAGGATGATCATCTTTTGTTCCGCAAGTAGTATGTCCCAAGATTGAACTACACAGTACAAAACAATGATTCCAATGTGTCATGCGTAAGGATATTCAAAAATATACAAATATAGTGGAAATAAGACAAATATATTCCACATGAATATCCCAAAGTGGGATCAGGTGCCATGGAGAAGTGAACATCCCCTGTGAATCGGTCTCACCCACATGACTATCTTTTGTATTGTAATTGTATATCTAAACAAATACTGATCAGGTATATCACAGTCGTATTCGGATAACTCACGGTCGCCATTAATCTGTGAATTTCAATTATATCCACTGGTACTTTTTCTTAGTACTTGGACGGCGAATGCATGTGATGAAAAGAATTAAATATGTGTATAGAAGTATACAGAACATAGTTACCAAAGTATATAATTTTGCCAGCTTACGTAAAAGGCTAAATATTATTTGAATATTAGGCCAAATCAACTAGAACGTATTATACTCAAATACCGCAAGAGTGTGCTGTTATAAATGAATCATATCTGTGTAAGCAACAAACAAAAAGCACCAGACAAAGCTCAGAAAAAATGTGAATGTCAATTGTTTAAACACTTCTAGTAACTAAACTTCATTTGGATGTATGGAAATCACATATGCCAAAGTATCAATTTTCAGGGTGTTTAGGAGTCATACTGATTTTGCGAGCATTGGACAAATACGAACTATTTGAAATTCAAAGGTGAGATCAGGTGCCCTGGAGGAATAAGCATCCCCCGTTGACTGATCATCTGTAGTGTGTCCACAGTCTAGTTTAAATAGGTGAGGGTTATTTTGGTACATGTTTGGTTACCAGTGTGATTCGTGCAGACTTGCTATCATCAGTGACCATGTAACAGTAAATTTATCACAGTATCAAACTACTCCTTTGTAATTACATAAATCTACAATACAGATTCGAATACGAAGTTCTTCACCTATGACAAGTAGAGCCCCATGCAGGTGAAATTTGACAGAGCAATATTCAAGGACACTTCTTGCTGTACGTAGCTCGCATATTCCCAGCAAATAATGACTGACTATAAATGTTTCCCCAAGTTGTCATTTCACGTTTAACTTGTCTATTTCTGTTTCTCTTTAGACGTTTTTATGACTATATAAAGCATGGGTCGAAAGGGTCCTTACCGATCACGTCTGTTCCCACCTGATCTACAACCCATGGCCTGGGGATCACTGATGGCATTTCAATTTTGTTACCAAGGTAAGGTCTCGCGATTTCCCGGCGCCTGGTATACAAACTAGATGCAGGAGTATTATATTTTATTTTATCAATGTTGTCCGTCGTGTGAGCTCAATCCTAATCTGCGAAATTGTTCTGTGAGTTTTTCATCTGATCTGACCTGACTTAAATTTCACGATATTCTTATTTTTGCAACCATCTCTGCTGACGTGAGTTCCTGCATGTTCTTCAACACTGATAATATCATTATTTTGCCCTTGATCAACAAACCCTGACTTAAAGTTCACTATATATTTATTTTTGCTACCATCAATGGAGGCGTGAGTTTCTCACCTGATCTACAAACCCTGAGATAAACATTTACAGGTATTAGTCAAAACAATAAAATAAGAGTTGACCTCGTGTATTGAATGAATGTGGTGACTGCGATAACATAAAAATTAGAACAACGCAGAATTAAAATATATTTAAACACTGTAATCTGTATTGTCTATATTTGGAGGTTCTTCTGCTGAAATGGAAAACTTTAAAATACAAATTATGAACATTTACAATAAAAATGACTTTAAAATGATTTAGGGGAAAAGACATAGAACAATTAGATTCCACTGTAAATCCAACTTTTCAATGTTTCAATCTTAACAATTCTGGTTATGTTTTATCCATTTTTTGCTTGTTGCTCATAATTATAAATTAAGATCACAAGTGATAGAATAAAAAATTATATCTTAACTATAAATATATTGAAGAAATATGAAAACAACAAATTGCGCAATTGACCTATTACAAATGAACTACTTCAGTACAGACAATTCGCCAACAATTTCCTGCATGTTCTTCAAACACTGATAATATCATTATTTTGCCCTTGATCAACAAACCCTGACTTAAAGTTCACTATATATTTATTTTTGCTACCATCAATGGAAGCGTGAGTTTCTCACCTGATCTACAAACCCTGAGATAAACATTTACAGGTATTAGTCAAAACAATAAAATAAGAGTTGACCTCGTGTATTGAATGAATGTGGTGACTGCGATAACATAAAAATTAGAACAACGCAGAATTAAAATATATTTAAACACTGTAATCTGTATTGTCTATATTTGGAGGTTCTTCTGCTGAAATGGGAAACTTTAAAATACAAATTATGAACATTTACAATAAAAATGACTTTAAAATGATTTAGGGGAAAAGACATAGAACTATTAGATTCAACTGTAAATCCAACTTTTCATTATTTATTTTTGGTTGTTTCAATCTTAACAATTCTGGTTATGTTTTATCCATTTTTTGCTTGTTGCTCATAATTATAAATTAAGATCACAAGTGATGGAATAAATTTTTTTATATCTTAACTATACATATATTGAAGAAATATGAAATATGCAATTGACCTATTACAAATGAACTACTTCAGTACAGACAATTCGCCCACAATTTCTGATTGATTCCGAGACTCTCCTACATTCAGGTAAAAATCTTGTTTCCACAAAGTCTTAGAATTCCACGAATAATGTGTCATTACTTATTTTTAGTGTTTCGTTATTATGTAGAGAAGTAATTCAAATATAACGGGGCGAGGAGACATATTGTCCGTCCATTATACGTGCATATGTTGTCTGGCGTATTGCTTTCCACCATGTTTGGAATTTATCAATATGGAATAGAGATATAATTAAAATGCAAAACATAAAACCTAAATATGTCTAGTACATATATCTGTTACAGGGGTACAGAAGATACAGTTCATATGGTAAACTGAAGGTATCTTTTACAAGGGTACAGAAGATACAGTTCATTTTGATTAACTGAAGGTATCTGTTACAGGGGTACAGAAGATACAATTCATATATCAAACTGAAGTTTTCTGTTACAGAAAGGTACAGAAGATTCAGTTTATATTGTAAACTGAGAACATCTGTTACTAGACGTATAGAAGATACGGTTTACATGGTAAACTGAGGCTATCTGGTATAGGGAGGTAGGGAAGATACAGTTCATATGGTAAGCTGTGTGTATCTGTTACAGAGGTACAGAAGCTACAGTTCACATGGTAATCTGAGGTACTTGTACAGGGAAGTACAGAAGATACAGTTCATATGGTAAACTGAAGGTATCTGTTACAGGGAGGTACGAAGATACAGGTCATATCGAAAACTGAGGGTATCTGATACAGCGAGGTGCAGAAGATACAGTTCATATGGTAAACTGAGGAGCAACAGAAGATAAAGTTCATGTTAAATTGAAAGTATCTGGTACACGGAGGTAAAGAAGGTACAGTACATATGACAAACTGGGGGTATTCGTTACAGGGTTACAGAAGATACAGTTCATATGGTAAACTGAGAATATTTTATACAAGGGTACAGAAGATACAGTTCATATTTGAATCTAAAGGTATCTGATACAGGGATTACAGAAGATACATTTCATATGGTGAACTAAGCGTATCTGTGACAGAAGATACAGTTCATATTGTAAACTGAGGGGATCTGTTATGGGGAAGCACAGAAGTTACAGTTCACATGGTAAACTAAGAGTATTTGATACGGGGAGGTACAGAAGATACAGTCCACATGGTAAACTGAGGGTATCTACTACATGGGAGTACAGAAGATACAGTTCATTCGGTAAACTGATTGTATCTGGTATAGGGAAGTACGGGAAGATACAGTTAACATGGTAAACGAAGGGTATTTGTTACAGAGGTACAAAAGATACAGTTCATATATTAAACTTAAGCTATCTGTTACAGAAAGATACAGAAGATACAGTTCATATGATAAACTGAGAGCATCTGTTACAGGACGGACAGAAGATATAGTTTACATGGTAAACTGGGGTATCTGTTACAGGGAAGTACAGAAGATATAGTTTACAAGGTAAACTGGGGGTATCTGTTGCAGGGAGGTACAGAAGATATAGTTTACATGGTAAACTGGGGGTATCTGTTGCAGGGAGGTACAGAAGATATAGTTTACATGGTAAACTGGGGGTATCTGTTACTGGGAGGTACAGAAGGTACAGTTCACGTGGTAAACTTAGGGTATCTTTTACTGGGAGGTATAGATGATACAGTTCATACGGTAAACTGTGAGTACCTGATATAAAGAGGTTTATAGGAGTCTTACAGTAACATCGATATAAAGCTATTTACGAATATCCGCATATCATTGTTATTTTCCTGAAGTGACTTACCAGTGAGTCATTAAGTTTATTAATGTTACATTTATATCCATTTTATGCACAACGCCCTTGACGCATGACGATCGTTCACTTTCAATGCTGTGTTGGAAGTTATTTATATCAAGAGATTTGGAATTAACATTTGCGATGACCATAACTCTTGGATTACAGAAACTTACATGGGAAATTATTTAGCAGTACAATCAGCTGTATCAAAACACTTAAATAAAGTTTTACATATATTTGAATTGGTTTGTACAAAAATTAGTTACATTACTATTCTGTATAAAGAAAAAAGAATCTGCAGGTCTACTGAATGTTCCCGTCTAATCATTTCATTTGCCAACAAGATGTCTTTAAGATATGACGATTTTTTCTGATGTATTTGTAGAGAGGTGGGTGATTGTTTTCATTAAGAATCACATCGAGTGGGACCGTGTAGCAGGGAGTCCAATATAATAATGGCAACTGCCACCACCCCCGGATATTTCATAGGTCGATGTTTATCTATGCTTTGTCGAGTGTCTCTGTATATACCTACAGTTAAACATTTGATGTATGCATTTTTATCATATTTATCAAATATAATACTCTTGTACTACTTTTAAAAGTATTTCTCATGGAAACTGAATTCATTTGGATTCTTCAAACATCGGTTCAAAATTCAGATTGAATTATTATGTAATACCATCATGAATCAAAATAATTGTATGCATGCATGTAGTCTGGTTGTGGTAGGTTGCTGTGTTATCGATGACATTGTACTTAGCGAAAACATCTATAGGAAGAAAAGTAATTAGCATTTCTATGAGAAATCTGGAAGTTACAGGATATAACGACATTGATTCTTGTGACACATGTTTGTCAAATGATATCGATGTTTAATCAGTTTAATGATTTAACATCAATGACTTGTCATCGGCAAGTGATGTTGATAAGTCAGGCGTAGTTCTGACACGTGACCAGACCTGCTGTTGGTGTTCATTGGATATTTATGTTGGCACACGATGTATCAATCAATCTTATGGCTAGTTTCTTCTTGAGAACAGTATACATCCTTCCATACCTGTCATGGTTAAAAGATTACATTTATTTAAAAAAAATACACACAAAACAACAATAAATTGAGAAAAACAAACAATATAATAATGATTAGAGTATTTGTCTATCGATTGCACAATATTGGTTGTACTGCCATTGTAAGAAATTGCAAAAGGTGATTGGCTGGCAAAATAATTAAAAGCTGTCGGAAGATATACTAAAACTACATATTCACCACCATAAATTTTCCCATCGTATGGGATTTTTTCCTCAGAAAATCCTAGGCATTTCGGTATGAGTGTCTATAATAAAGAAAATGATAAATTAGTGGAGTCAGAAAACGTTACGTTGATATCTTACTTAGACGCTACTAGTTCTTTACATAGACAATAATGTTTATAACGACTTCAGACATTACTCTTATTTATAGATCGTTCCAAGATACATTTTTATAGTTAAACGGGTAGTAACATCAAAATTTGAATTTAACGTGAACACATGATTTTTCTAGAGTAAAGTTTTTATATTAATATATAATGAAAGGAAATACCTGAAAAGCTATAATTCTGCTTTTCGTATACATGTTTACTATGAAGTGCCGATGACGCTAGATTTTGTTATCAAATTTGTGTTCCCCAAATGGTATGCATATTGTCAAATTTCAAGAAGTATGCATCTAGGAGTGTTGCTCTTTTGGTGACAGTAAAATGTAAAATTATTTTTATACAGGAACACTAGTGTGAAGCTAGATTAATTGTCCTGGCAAATGCATTTTCTGACCTTTGGGTTACCAGATAAATTGTGTGTTACAACAGAGTAGGGTCGGAATAGTATTCGCATTTGGTATAATGTAAATCCGGTTTTATTTGCGAGAATTTATTTACATGCAAATTCGCGAGTGCTCTTCTTGTTCGCGAAAATATAATTTTTCGCGTAAGGAAGTGTGATAATAGTGTGACAAAAGTGCATATGATATCCCGAAAATATTGTCTCGCGAATAAATTTAGAATTTGTGCTTCGCAAAAAAAAATTTCTTCGGATTTACAGTGTTTGAAAATGAAATAATGTCGTATTTTATATATATTATTCATATATTTGAGGTTAATATAAAAAAAAAGAATACACGCACATGTAATAGGAAAATCGTCTTTATTAGAAAAAGTTTAATTTCAATCTCCCCATAGTCAGTTTACAAGTTTAATAATCGCCATGATATTTTATTTGCAATGCAGCTGTTTTATTCTGAAAAAAATTTCTCGTACACTTTTCCATATTTGATTTACTTTTAAATTCGGAAAGTGGACAGGTTAAATCTAAGAGACGGTGACAATATGACACTTATATAGATTTACTCTGACCAAAAGAGAGTATATCGTATACCAAACACGTTTAATAGATATATTCCATTATAGATGAATAACGATTTTTAAAGAAATTAATATGTTGCAGTAATACTGCCGTGATCGAATGTTAGTTTTCTTATATAACTTTGTTTGTCCTCTTCCTTACAATTATTTGATGCGTTAACTTAGGTAAAACTATCTTAAATTACTACACATTTGTCAACAGATGAGGCAAGTATATTAATTGAAAAGTTCAACAAAAGGTTTATATATGCCCTGCATTTGACATCGGGCATAAAAATTGGAGATATTTGTAAATGGTCGTAAAATGTTTACGATTTCACATAAATTTCAAATCAGCGCAGTTTGAAGAGCACAGTATACAGAGGATCTATAGAATAATTGAATTAATCAAAAATATGAAAAGCACAGAAACTAGGGTTTGCATAGTCTCGTAGCCATGATAATCAATTTGTTCCCGATTTAATAAATAATTTATTGTTAATATTTCAGACAGATATTATGATTACTAAAGTTACACCCTTCATCATCATCGTCATCATCATCATCATCGTCGTCGTCGTATATTGGGACATTTTGGCGTTGCTAAAATTTGGCCAGTTTGGTCATAAAATTAAGGTAAATTGCTTTGGTCAGTTAAGTTTGGCCAGTTATGTTTATATCGTGTATAAATTTGGCCTACCATCAGATATTGTTCCTGTCGACCATTGTAGGTGTTTGAAATATAGAAATATCATAAAGTGCCGGTAGAATAATTAGAATTGATGTCTCACATGGTACTTAATTAAGATTGACGGCCATACAATATTGTTTTAAAAACCCCTTGTATGTTAATATATAAAATACTAGAATATTTTTAAAAAGTTCTAGTAGATATATTTTGTACATATTTTGGGTGGTTTAATTATAGCCATTGTAATAGATTGGCCAAATAAAACATTACCCAAAATATCCCAATTCACAGTATTATTTTTATTACCATTATTATTATTTTAATTTTTAATGTATAATAAAATAATTATCGTTATTTTTATAATTGATCGTGATCTTGTGACTTGCAAGCGGAAAGTCTCTCTCTCTCTCTCTCTCTCTCTCTCTCTCTCTCTCTCTCTCTCTCTCTCTCTCTCTCTCTCTCTCTCTCTCTCTCTCAATATAAACCTCAAATAGACTCAAACACTGCGCACTCAACAAAAGACCTACAGTTCAAAATACCTGACCTCTGTGTCACCCTTAGAGAGCGCTCACTTATAGACTTCCAATATGAAAATCTCAGATACCAAAGTATAAATCTTCATGATGTCCAGGATATATACAAAATCCAAATGAAATAAGTAAGAAACGAATCCTCGTCACAATTGTTACAGACGTCTTAGCAAATGCTATCGAACAGGCATCTCAACATTTCATTTAGTGAAATAGAGTAATCGCTAGACTATTATACCGACCGTAAAATCTGGGGAATGTTGACATCAAATGCAGTTTTTAGATTTGTCAGCGAGTTATAAAATGTTCATATGTTCGATACGCCCGGGTATATCTGATCATTTGTGAAATATAAACGCCATATCCAGATGATTGTTGGATATTACAACTTAAATGTGGAATATTTATGATGGGAAATCCGACATTGTCGGGTTTGTCGTATAGCCTAGATGTAAACTACCCGTCAGTGTCTATAATAAGCGTGTGTTTATCTTAATCAAAACTGGTCGTTGCTGTTAAGGTAGTAGTGGTAATGGAAATAGAAGTAGAACTAAATGTAGTAGAATTTGGTGCTGTTTTTGTTGTTGTAGCAGTAGTGTAGTAGAAATAGTAGTAGTAGTAGTAGTAGCAGTAGTAGTAGTAGTAGTAGTAGTAGTAAAAGTAGTAGTAGCAGTAGCAGCACCAGTAGTAGTAGTAGTAGTAGTAGTAGTAGTAGTAGTAGTAGTTGTAGTAGTTGTAGTAGTAGTAGTAGTAGTAGTAGTAGTAGTAGTGTTGACCGACAAAACGTCTCCGGGAATAATGTCCAACTTCAACGTTAAGGTACATTTACGTACGAAATATCTCCAAAGATATTGATCTAGTTCACACAAACCATTGCATGCACGTAGTTATGTATGCAGTATCAAATTTTCAAATTTTACAGTGTATATATTGTTTTTTCCCGTTTGTTTGATGGTCTGTTGTGCAGATGTTGACACCATAATTTCCGTCTTATTCGACATGGAATTCTTTTTTTTTGTCGACATGGAATGAATTCGAATCTTTATTTGTTGTTTTCTTTGCTTCTAAGCCATTTGATATTGTCATGTCAATATATTAATTGTGAAATCAATTTTGCCCACAAACAGATATCGACATCCAAACATGTGTCCAATCCCTAAAGGTGTCATGATTCTTCCTAAAATGCCTAGATCTGTTTATATTTTCATTGATATATTTTTATCATGCAGGCAAAGAATTGTTGTCGTAATTAAACAACACCGCTAAGAATATGAGCACACACCTTGTAGCCCGATTCCAATGCTGCAGTCTTCAATCTTAGGACTTTTAAGGGGAAGAAGGGTATCCTTGGGGATACAAAAAAACTTATCATCACTTAAATCTTAAATTCATTCACTGTAAAATGTTTAGTCATCAATGTTTTTTGTTGTTTTTTTTTGGTAAATGATAAACTCAGAATGGTTTACAATCATTTAGTTTCAATAAATCAAGTTGTGGGTATATAGCGAAGAAATAACACCTTGGAGTATGCCGAAATTGGGAATATATTAACAAAATATCCTTTGAGAGAAGACTGTACAACTATTTGACCCTGATTGTGTCCTTGAACACGACCTTGACCTGGACTGGGCGATGCACCTTATCAATATGAACCTTTTCTGTGAGTTTCACAAAAGTTTCGTACACAACAAGAAAGTTATGATAATTTATGTCAAAATGTGACACTACCCAGAGAAATAGACAGAGAGACAAAAAATGCCAGACAATGTGAAGCTGTGTTTCATAGCTGACACAAAACGCATGACTATTAAATTGATTTTTTCACAAAAAACAATTTAATTTACTTCTTGATTTGTTAATTTACGATTCAATTTATGTCACTTGTGACAAATTTGCATCATCTGTCATCTTTGTTTACATTGCCAACATCAGTTCCATTTTATATTACTGCATTGACATTCTTGTCACGTGACCAGGGGTCCTTCTTCCCTTTAACACAAGCGATCAATCCTTTTAAAAACATCAGTAATAACAAATAAAGGAAAAATAAAAGTGAAAAGCAACGAGGGGTTCCGCATGGAAGAGACCAGAGAAAGGGATATCATGCTCACGATGGAAACACAATATCTTTTCTCTCTGGCATGTAATGGCAATATTTTTAATTCTTAACTTCCTAAATTAAAAAATGGTTAAGTGATACTTTAAAACTAAGCCTTTTTATCAATGAAAATACCTAACAATTGTATCCACACGTGGGAAAAAGGTATTGATAATTAATAGTTAGCATAGAAACCGTAATCCGGTAGTAATTTCCATTTTGAAACTGCTATACATTATTAGAAAATGATAACATCCTTCTGTGAATCTGATCCACTTACTACCAAGAAATGGGAATTCGCGTGCTGTAGTTTTCCCCCGACATAGATTTCAGTAATATTCATACATCGCTGTTTTGATATTTCGAAACAACAAATTCCAAGACCAGAAGAGAACGTTCGACCTTCCATAAAGATCATCGACATCTGTGAACGTACCCACGTCATGCTGAGATTAGGAATCCGTCTAGAGATGATGGATATTCTCAAACTAATCAATGACTAAATGAAGTATTAAAAGCTCCTTGTAATAAAATTAATGCCGAAGAAAGGAGACCATTTCTATTTGATAAAACAATTAAAAAACATAATAGTATGCATTGATGTGTAAATATTCTCAACACGAAACACTAATGAAGCAGACCAAGTTAACCCTTTGCACTTCGTAAACAAGTACAAAAGATAGTATAGTTGATCCTGTTATATTTCCAGAATAATTTGATTTACTTATTCATTCTCCTTCGTTGAAAGAATTGTTCTGTAAAGTATGACGCTAGAGTTCTGATAAAATTGTCTTAATCCAGTTACAGTAGTTTCGTAGAGATTGAAATATCATTATGTTGTATATTTTACAATCAGCCTTGCTGGTCACTTGGGATGAGAAAATGTTTCCACTGAAGTTGATATAAAAAAGATGCTGGGATTTCTAATAGACAATATATTTGTAATGTTCGGAGACGTGGTCTTTCAACAAACTGTCGGCATTCTTATGAGAACCAATTGTGCTCCTTTATTGGCTGACCTGTTCCTTTATTCGTACGAAGAAGAATTTATTCAGAAACTGATGATGAATCAAAAGAAGAAAATGTTAGCGGTGTCCTTTAATTTGACATTAAGATACGTTTTGTTAATAAACAATGACAATTTTCATACACATGTCAATGCGATATATCCCAGCGAAGTAGAAATTAAAGATACAACAGAATTAAGCACACACGCTTCATACTTCGACATTTTACTTACTATAGACACAGACAGGAAATTAACAACTAAGCTATACGACAAACGCGACGATTTTAGCTTTCCCATCGTAAATTTCCACATTTAAGCATTAATACCCCACAATCACCATATGGAGATTATATTTCACTACTGATCCGATGTGCCAAGACGTGTTCAAAGTATGAACATTTCATATACAAAGTTAAACTACTAATTGGCAATTGATACAGGGATATATCGAAAACCTCGTTTGATGTCAACGTTCCGCTATTTAAGTATAATTATTTTGTTTGCGATTACTCTGTTTCACTAAGTGAAATGCTGAGTTAGCTGTTCCATGGCGGTTGTTGTACCAATCATGACGAAGATTCGTTACTCACGTATTTCATTTTAATATGACTGTAGACTCACGGTGGGTGTGACCGGTCGACAGGGGATGCTCACTCCTCCATGGCACCTGATCCCACCTCTTGATTTCAAGAGGTCTGTGATTGTCTATTTTTTACCATATTTGTACCTTTATCCTGGACATCCTTATGATTAATACTTCGGTATCAGATATTTTTTTATATTCGTACAACTCGCTGCGGTTTTGCTTTGTTTTGTTTTAGTTTTTTGTTTCTTTTGTTTTTATTTCGTACTTTGTCGGTATTCAGAGTTGTTAACACTGCACAGTATTTGCTTTTATGTCCCTGATTTGTACGCCCAAATGCGTAATGATATCAACACACCAGTTACGTTTGTATATTGTACCTGCAGCGTTGTTCAATCCATATCGATTACCATTCAAGTATTAACACCTGTTTCCATAGTCTATAAACTTGACAATATTCAAGTGGGTATTGTTTACCCGAGGAATTTAGTTTCCTTTGAATGATTACGATACCTGTAAAAAAAAAAGATTTTTGTGTTATTTTATAACCAAAATAGAATATTGTTTTTTTATACATGCATGTTTCACATTCCAATTTGAGGGCATGGTCTATAACTATGATATTTTCCTGCTATTGAGAGTCCACTAACTATTGAATATCGCAAAATAATGATGATAGTTCATAGTTCATTGTAATCATCCATACCTAAGACGGGGCTGTTCCTTCACCAAACGCTCGTTTAGATCCTTCCAAGATAATGATGAATACGAAATATTAATAAGAATTCATTGAAACAAGATTATTGCAGTTATTTATACTGTATACAGGGAAATTTTCGCCCCGTTTTATTTTCGCCCCTTTCGTCCCGTTTTATTTTCGCACCTTTCGCCCTCATCGCCAGTCAGCAAATTCAACACTGCGCGAATTCAAAACGGTAAAGTCAGTTGGTTTATTAATTGCAGAATGTATCTATTGTATACCAATATTTCATTTTAAACAACACAAAAAGTTATTTAAAAAAAACTTTAATGTAACCATGCAGAAAGCAGACATGTACAAGTATTAATTGTTAAATAAAATCATATTAAATATTGATAAAAATCTCTTGTTGTTACAAACTTTAGTTAAAGAAATTGTAACAAGTCTAGGCGAATTGAAAACGGTGCGAAGCCAATTTCATTTGTGGTAGGGCGAAAATTACATTGGGCAAAATAACCCTGTATACAATAATTCAAAAAGAAACAAAAAACATATCATTTATTCCAACAATATAGAAGGTGATTTGACGAACCGAATTATTATTCTTATAAATTTTTATTACAACTAATTGTATCGTTATAACACGATATAAACAGCTTGTTAATTAGGCATAGTTAGTCATTTTAGTGCTTTATATCTGACTTGTATCTATTGCATAGATCCGACACCCTAGGATAAATAGTGTTGTTGGTTTTAGTGCTTTATATATATATATATATATATATATATATATATATATATATATATATATATATATATATATATATATATATATATATATATATATTTGTAAACACTGGAACGTTACCTTTAGAACGCCTCCGTTACGAGACCGCCTCACATTTTAGACCACAAATTTTCAATCTCTTGTCAAATATCTTTTTAGTACAGGACCTCACTAATGAGACCAGAGTCAGTTAGTTAGGTGGTCTTAATAACAATGTTTTACTTGAGAGAGAGAGAGAGAGAGAGAGAGAGAGAGAGAGAGAGAGAGAGAGAGAGAGAGATAGAGAGAGAGAGAGTGAGAGAGAGAGAGAGTAAAATAATACCGGATATATTTCATATATTGTTTATTTCTTATTTTTTATTTCTTACAATCATTATATCAGTTATAAGCTAGTTTTAAGTACGATCAATCACATTGATAATAAATATAATTCATATACAAATCAAATACTCAAAATGTTTTCGTATATTCTAAGTATCAAAATAAGGTTTTCTTTAAGTTACGATTTAAATAAATAAATACAATTCAATTTTATGACATGCAAAACATACATATGTTGTCGGCCAACCTTTGTCACTTATTTATTCTCGTAGTTTTGATGACAAAATTTGAGTCCGTCGGGAACACCAGGTAGCTATACGTACCGTATTCATAGAAAATTAATGATATATATTATTTAAAATATTTTGTTTCCCCAATGCTTAGATATGTTCTACTCAATTTACGTTTATGTGCCTTGTAAAGATTTTTACTCAATAAATTTAACGCATATGATTTCACTTCTTCCATTAGAATTCTCTATGATAATGTCATGCCCAAAAGACATGTGCGCGTAAACGATCGATAAATGACTTGTTTGCGCAGCTGCTCAGCATCTTCACATGACGAATTGTATCGTGTCGTTATGTGTAAAATTCGGCTTGTATCGATATGTTTTCTGTATCCAAGTTCTTATATTAATATCTGTATACAACCTATCAATAGTCAGACGACTTATTTGGTATTTGTAAAGAGCAGACATATTCTTTCTTCATAAGTCTGCAACGGAACTATTTTCAGTGTATGGAAAATTTCCTATGCACACAACAGCAATTGATTTTTTGTAGGACTTACTGTCGCGCGCGTGTGTGTTTGTTTGTGTTTGCGTGTGTGTGTGCTGATACCTGTAAACATGTGAACATATGAGTTAGTGTTACGAAATATATTGCTAGTCTATCTCAATATCCGTCAATATGTTTGATGAACAAAATTCAAATGGCTTTTTAGTTATAAATATTTATTACGCGTCGAGCCCGATCGATAGCACTGCTGTGGTGAAGTAACCCTCACAGCGTTGCGATTACCAGCTTTCCCCCGCTGGTTCTAGTTGATTGTGATTACAGATTCTATTTTAATGTGTGTGTGTTGTGTTTTCGAGTCCTATTTTATACCATATCCACTTGTCACGGGTAAATACAAACGAACACTTATTTCACCATTACACTAACGGAGGAATTAAACCGCCAATATTAATCATAGAAGTCCGTATCTATTGCCATGTGCGTCCGTGGCTCAATCTTGTTAACATTGTTGCAGTGTTCAGTTTGAAATACTATATCGTTTTACCGTCTGAGTCTCATTACTGTGCTTCAGGGAGTTTTACATTATATACTTCAAATTATTATGGAACTAACGACGAAAGGGAAAAACTGAAATGAAACAAGAGATGTCCACCAGCAGGCGAAAGGTTGGTTAATTTTGTTTATATTTCTTGCTTCATTGGAGCGTTTGTAAATGCATTTATTTATTGAATGTTTTTTATGTATGATATTACCAATGTGGTGTTCTGTTTAAAACATGTACAGAAGCAAAACTACGACCAGATGAAGAGAGAAAAATTTAGAGCTAGGATAGATAGAGAAAAGAATCATACATACACTCAAATAAAAGTAAGATTTTTAGGATAGGGTTTTCTCTGTATCAGGGAAAAAGAAAGAGATATACTTAATAAAGCTATTTGTACAATCCTGTAAGGTTTCATTTTAGAATGGTCTTGACAGTATGATATATATGAAAATAATTACTTTGTGTGAAAGGAGAGAGAGAGAGAGCGAGAGAGAGAGAGAGAGAGAGTCATGGTTTGTGTGCGCTGGTACATGAGACTATATTCAATATTTAATTGATTGTATATATGCTAGATTGTGCATCTCTACATGACGGCTCGCGAAACATGCTACACAAACAAAAAACTCATTACCAAGCCATTTCTTTGCTTGCATGTACGACGAAAGGTGACGGGGACATACGTCGCTTCAGCATAAAGTTCATCTAGTTGCGTTATGTGTGTTGGCAATTTGAAGTACTGACTTTTTACTCGTAGTTGCATGTTTCTATACTCATGAACTGCATAAAGCAAGGGGTCTTAATTTGTTTTCTAAAAATATCTGATTATTTTGACACGTTGATAAAGCATCCCCCTCTCATATAATACAGGGACCGTTGTCGTTGCGGAGTTAGGGTGATGTCTTTCATTAAAGACCTCAGAATTGAAATATAAATAGACAAATAATTAACACACAGATAGATAAATAAATAGTTTAACAACTGACCAGCCTGCTGAATAAAAGTATCAAATCCACATGGACAGAACAGTACAGACATTTATCTCAAACCCTGTTTAAATTGGCGTGTAACACGTTAGTCAGGGACCTGGGTCACGGAATGTCAAAGGACGATAGAATGAAAAAGAAAACCCCATCAAGTGTTTATGTGTGCGTGTGTATATTTGTATACGTGTATGTTTATTTTAAACGTGTGTGTGTATGGGTATACTAATTTGTGGGTGTGTGTATGTGTTTGTGAGTACACACAGACACACACATATATATATATATATATATATATATATATATATATATATATATATATATATATATATATATATATATATATATATATATATATATATGCTTTTATGGATTTTTCCCTAGTGCTATATGATAATCGTATCAAATGAAGTATGTGAAATATGTAAGGCGCCGTCCAGGTAATTGGGGCGTCTATCACAGTGTTGCGTATGAAGCTAAGCGTTCCTTCGTATCGACATATGTGCATTATTTCACCACCTCAATAACTAGCGCATCATTTTACGCCTTTCTTGAGTACTATTGAAGTACTGAGGACCGTTTAAATACTTTCAACATGTCTTATCTCTACATAGTTCAGTTAAATAAACTATGGTGATGATTCTTTACGTAACCGTATATATCTATGTGGAAAATTAAACATTAAGTATAGGTAGGTCGGGTTCGAGATCCACTGTATCGTAAAGATCATAACATTGGGAAGTTATGGGGATTAACTGCGGGTGGCATATTATGTGGTCTTTTACCTGTTACATTTTTACCGGATTTTCGCCTCTTCTCAGCCACCACATGATAGATTGTTGAGTAATGCGTAAAACACTAAAATTAAGTAAATTAAAGATGCTGATGTCAAGAGTCTGTTGGAATATTTATCCTTCAAGTTATACCGTATCCTGTCTAAGGACGGGGTAAACAGGTTTCTCCCCGTCCGGTTTTCAGTATGTGACCGTTCGTTCGTCCCCGAATATTTTTTGGGCTATTGATAATATATCATGCAATATATCCTTATTATATGTCACAAAGTTTGTAATTTGGTAACCCCCTTTCTAAAGTATGTCCGGCAGTCCCGTCCTTCATTAAATATTGCCGCTGTTACTACGATAGAAATTTCTTATATCTGCAAAACGGCTTTATCAATGAATATATTTGATTTATACTTTTGTCATATAATGAGATCTTTACATCTAAATTGTTGGAAATACCAGAAAATATTATGAACAGTGAAATGATATACTTTTTTCCATTGTTCACAGATTTTCCCTTCATTTCAACGGATAATGATTTCCTTGTCAACCCCTAGGGTACTGACAAGCTACACGCGCTATGGCATCACAATAACATTTATGATGCATGGTGTCCAGAATGCAGTGCGTAATGTCAAATTTTATTTGCGTAGATCTACATATACAGGCCTACTTGTATTTAAAACATGGGAGAAAAATAATCAACCCCAAACCGAGGGTTTGTCATTCAAGAATCTTACCCTCAGGTTGAGATTCCTTTGTCATACCCTCAAGGTAGAGGTAGATTCTATCAGTCGGAACGGTAAAAATAGTTGTTTCATTAGTGCAAGTATCACCCTAAAGATTAATAATGTTGATCATAAATAGCATCAATGTGTGAATGTGTTAATCACATTTAGACAAGAATCGCTAAAAATAACATTTTTATTCCACAATGGGCACTTAACGACAGAAGATGTGCCCTGTCCTAAAATCGAACAATCCTAATAAAAATAAATGCATGTTTCACCCGCGGAACCAGTGGTGTAAATTATTACAGAGATGTGTTGTCACATAGTGGCTTTGCTTGAGTTATGAAGTAGAGGTGTGTTTTCACTTAGTGGTGTGATTTATTAAATAGTGGTGTGTTATCACAGTGGTGTAAGTTATCACAGATATGTGTTCTCACATAGTGGCTTGGCTTGAGTTATGACGTAGAGGTGTGAATTATCGCATAGTGGTGTGTTGTCACAGTGGTATTAGTTATCACAGAGATATGTGCTGTCAAATAGTGACCTAGCTTGATTTATGACGTAGTTGTGTGTTGTTACATAGTGGTGTGAGTTATCAAATAGAGGTGTTATCACATAAAGGTGTGTTGTCACATAGTAGTGTGAGTTATCACATAGAGGTGTGTTGTCACAGAGTCTATTTTTACACAGTGGTGTGAGTTATCATATAGAGGTGTTTTATTACACATAAGTGTGTTATCACGTAGTGTGTTATTACATAGTGGTGTCAGTTATCACATAGAGGTGTTATATTACATAGAAGTGTGTTATCACGTAGTGTGTTGTTACATAGTTGTGTGAGTTATCACATAAAGGTGTGTTATCACGTAGTGTGTTATTACATAGTGGTGTGAGTTATCACATACAGGTATTTTATTACACAGAAGTGTGTTATCACATAGTGTGTTATTACACAGTGGTTTGAGTTATCACACAGGTCACATGTTGTGTTATAACATAGTGGTGTGAGTTATCACATAAAGGTATGTTATCACATAGAGGTGTGTTGTCACATTGTGTTGTGAGTTATCACATAGAAGTGTGAAGTGTTACTACATAGTGTTTTGAATTATCACAAACAGGTGTGCTCTCACAGTGGCGTAAGTTATCACGGATATGCGTTGTTACATAGTGGTTTTGCTTCAGTTATGGTATGTTTTGACAGTGGTGTGAGATATCACATAGAGGTGTATTATTACATGGTATGTTGTCATATAGAGGTGTGCTATCACATAGTGGGTGTTATCACATGGTGGTGTGACTTATCATATATTGATGTGTTATCTATAATGTGGTGAATTATAACAAAGATGTTATTACATTGTGTGTTTTATTACATAGTGGTGTTAGTTATTAAATTGTATTGTGAGTTGCCCCGCCAAGTTTTGTGAATTGGACTATAGATACGATTACTCCGCCCCTCCAAGTTCTGTGAAGCTGGACATCAGGTGTGATTACTCCGCCACTCTAAATTATATAAATTGGACAATAGATATTATTATTCCACCCCTCCAAGTTATGTGAATTGGACCATAGATATAATTACTCCGCCCCGCCAAGTTATAGATCCGTTGTGTTTATAAACATGTGTCAATAGATATTGTAAATGCAATAAAACAAGCCATGAGTTATCTCATTTTTTGTGATTTAATCTCAAAACATTTAAAATAGTAAGACCAAAAACAAATATAAACTTGTGATCATAACACCAATGAGATACAACAAAAACAACAGCAACAAGAACGAAACATGTATAACGCATTTCATTGCGTACGTGCATGCCTGCGTGCGTGCGTGTGTATATGGTATGTCAAACGGTAGTAGAGAGAATACGTAAACTGTTAAAGATTCATTCTTGTCAACCTACAAATGGCAGTTCTACGAATGAAAAACCAAGCTCTTTACTATAGAGTCATCAACAAGGGACATAATTCTTACATTCGAAGTGTGTATATGAAGCCAGGAGACGTACGTGTGTATCTGTGTACCATGTAAAACCAATATCATCCCCTGTGTAAGTCTTATCAAGACATTAGCTAACGGAATAATATTCATCAATATCTTCTTTACATCCTGTTATCTCTTGATGTAAACTATGTATATTTTGCATTATTTTAATCAAAACTGTTTTATCATTACATAATTACATTTTATTCCTGATTGGACGCTCTGAGTGTCTGGATTTCGTGTCCATATCGTTGATATTAAGACTTTTGTCTCGTTTATCTTCATCAATTGGCTTCTATTAATCATGCCTTCGTCATACATTCTATCATTGTCAACTCCAACAACAAAAAATCCTTTAATATGTGTAGACAGATATTGCAAACGAGAGAGAGAGGTCTTTTTGTGTCATTTCGTTCTGTTTTCACTTCCTTATCCCCGTTTATTCTATTTTATTTTTCAATCCCTCTGTCTCTGGTTTGATTCGGTAATGATATTTGATTAGTTTTGCTGTAAATTCCTAAATTGGGTCAATTAAATTAAATTGCTTTTTCGTCCTATATAAGTATAATTACTGAGAAATCTCCTAAATAACAGTACATTTGGTTCGGTAATTTGACATGGAGGGGGTGCATGTCAGTTTTATATACTATATAGATTTTCTTTTGCCTTTCTCTATGGCAGTTTAGAGTACTAGTAGTATTAAACGCTGTCTTTGCAACATTTAAATCCCTTGAGCATGATACGTACTGTATAACAATGAACACTAGGAGTATCAAGGGACAAGGGATATTTTATCTACATCTGCCTCATATTTTGTGGAGCCCAGAGGGTTATGCGGTTACGTAGTAATAAAATATGTCGTGTTGAAATTGTTTTATTTGAAGGAAGTATGGGAGAATATTTTGATCGATTTTTTTTTCAAATGAAGGTAGACCAGTAACAGAAACAAAATACTTGCGTTCAGCGTATGATTTATTGGTAAATCACACCATATATTGTTTATAAATGTACCAGCATAATATAATTATATCTTAATATATAATCTCTCTCTCTCCCTCTGTCTATATCTGTCTGTCTGTCTATCTATCCAGCTATTTATCTGTGTCTGACTGTCTGTCTGCGTAATATGTATTTAATTGTCTGTCTGTCTATCTATCTATATAACTATCTATCTGTTTGTCTATTTATCTGTGCCTGCGTATCTTTCTATCTATCTACATATCTATCTGTCTGTGTCTGTTTGTCTA
The DNA here is from genome assembly GCA_030159075.1 of Atrina japonica. Lineage (NCBI taxonomy): Eukaryota > Metazoa > Mollusca > Bivalvia > Pterioida > Pinnidae > Atrina > Atrina japonica. The sequence goes on along the minus strand of BROG01000430.1, from coordinate 455,421 downwards.
TTTGTACATCCATCTATCTATCTATCTATCTATCTATCTATATATATCTATCTATCTATCTATCTGTGGTTAAAGATTCACACATTTTGTTGATGGCTTAACATAGGAATTATAGCTAATATTATCACGGATTCTGGATACACAATGCGTTTCTTTTGTCAAGGCAAAATTATTGATTTTTTCTACAAATTTCTTGCTATCGTTGACTTCTAGGACTGAATTATGAATTCATTTGATCGCTAAATTCTTTCATTGCTCTATTCAAAGCGATTAAGTGTTCTGCATCTTACTACAGGAGGCAAAAGTGAGGAAATAGATTGAACATTAAATATTCAAGTCGATGAATATTCATGAGAAAAAACTGTTTTAAGCAGAATTTTACGGGTATGTTATTTATGCCTATACACATTTAAAAGTCTTCAAAACTCGAAAAAAAATCCCAAGGTCGAAAAAGTAAGATAGAAAGAAAGACAATATACAAATCGATAAATAAATGGAATAATAGAAAATCAATTGACTTGCATATGTTCGCACATTAAAGAGTTATGTCCCCTGAGAGTTGCCGTGTATCAGATGTTAGTTCCGGTAAGTTGTTACTGGAGATAATTATTGAGGCGACACCAACTGCAGTAGCTCCCAGCCTTTATTGTTATATTTCACTGTTGCTATTCGTTTTCAACAGTATGTTGAATCTGTCCCCTAATCTTCGTTTACCCCCACAAGCAATGAAAAGATCTAAACATCTGCAAATGAAAAAAAACATAAATTGGCAATAAGAACGTATGAATCGAGTAACGTAGTAAACTACAAAACAAATCATATAAGAAATCATTACCATGTGTGGAGAGAGAGAGAGAGAAAGAGAGAGAGAGAGAGAGAGAGAGAGAGAGATGGTTTCTGAATTACACCAAGTAAATCACTGCCTGAACTTAGATGCCCAATGCTTAGAAGCTCATGACTTGTGGCGACGTATCTCTAGTCAGCGAGGGCTCAAACCAGGTACTTTAAAACAAGGTTTTCTCCTTTGCCTTTAAAAACTTTTGAACAAGACTTATCTCCTGGTGTGTCACAATTGTTGACAACTTTTTCTTTGTTTAAATGTTGTTTTATACACATTGGCAACATATGATTCTGCTACATTATGTACCCTGTTACAGCACTCGTTTTTTTTACTACAAATATACGAGTTCACGGAATTTGAGAAGACATATCTCAATCTGTCACCAGTGTTCTAGACGATTAACCTACAGCAGTTTGTTTGGTAGGTTCACTATCTATCGAATCGCTAGATATATACAAATTAGTGCATGTGAGTATATTTTGAGTACTTGAAGTACAAGCCCACGCTAGTTGATATTCTAAACAGAGTGTTCCTTTTCCTTGCGAATCTAAATCACCGAATTCACAAAGGGAATTACATGTAATTGAAATAGAAGAATGCTACACCTTTCGCTTAAAGCGTATCGCATAACTGCTTGCATTCCTGCACACCGCGTTATCAGTTTATTACGCAAAATAAAATAAAAAGATACATGCAAATTGATTGTACCATGTTTTTCGTTCAAGCAAGAGAAAAGCAAGGCTTTACCAAGAGTTTCAAAAATCAAATAACTATCGTACCATATAAAGTATGTAATTATTCTTAGCACATCACTTGTCCACAAAACAGGAAATGAAACAAGTCTATGCATATTGTTTCGTCATTAAACATCTAAAGTTACTGAACGTATAGGTTGATTACAAATGCGCTCTCTGATATAAATTTTCCCCACAATTCTGATACATTACATACTTTCATCATGACCAGAGATAAACCGCATTTCGTCTATACTTCTGTTTGATGTTGAACATAAAACACACTTGTATGTACTGACAGCTTACTCACAAACTTCTCGTCTGCCCGAGCCCCTGGAGATTCATGCGCACTGCCGCAATTAGCACGTGTCAGGCAACCCAAGACTTCCGGCTTAGCTATGATAGATGACAGTCCCGAGGGAAATATCCATTAGCATTGTAAACTGCTAAAACGTATTCGCTGCAGGCAGCAGGCATTATATTTCTTTTCAACATTAATAAAGAAAAAAAAATATTTCAGCCAGGTCATTCTCACAATTGTGGACTCGTTAAATACGATGTGACTAACGTCCATAACAGTATGGGTTGCATACTGATCCTAACAGGAACCACCTAGTCTATAGCTTGTGTTATATACTATTCGGACTTTTATAACCTAATTCAATTTACCCAATTAAACAATTTTATAGCAAAAGAAATAATATTTCATAACCGATTAGTATAAGAATCGAAAAGGAGATATGAAAATATTTACATACCGACTGCAATCCCTTCATTGCAAGTATAAAGAGCGATGTAATGCATACTCAAGTAATCGTAGTCACGTGGCACGTTAACCGCTTTCCTGTTTGGCGTAGGAATGCATGAACGGATCAATAAACAATAGAATATCACATACAACATGTATTTGTTTCTTATTTAAATAATTGTAAAATTCATACATGCACATTACCACAAAACAAAAACAAAATCATAGAAAGAAATCGAAAACACAAGACTATATCTACAAAGAGACTAATTCATGCACCGCTTTATACCCGATAACGTTTGTGCAGGACTATTGTTTCTATTAGTGATGGAATGACGCTACAAGACGATATTCCGCACTAAGGTCATTTTAGCGGGAAAATTACGTAAACTTACGTCCCATCACCATTGGAGATAGTAGTACTGCACAAACGTTATCGGGTATCACGTGGTACATAGATTGGTCCCATTGTAGGACACTGCACAGCCTACAGGCCCATATCGCGATATATCTAGGTCATGTTATGACCAGAACCACAGATCACCGAATTGAAACAAGTGTAACTATTCTGTAGAACAGTAAAAAGAGAGCTAGTGCCACTTTGTCAAGCATTTCTGATAAACAAGTCGATTTGTTTGCCTTCATCAGATATTCTTGTCAGAAACAGGTCGTCACTCGCATCATGTGAAATCAGGCCGTGTGAAATACTTATGTAAGTATCGTGCGAATCAGTCATCATGGCTCCCAGCTGATTGGTAAAAAATGGCTATTTTCAGTTATCATGAATGAATATTTGCTGTCTCCCTTCTCGTAAGTCTCACTCAAACTTTCTTTGTTATATCCATTTAATAATATATCAGAATTCAAACGCAAATTTGATGTAAATACATTATCCAGTATAAGTATGGGCGCAGCCATTTGCACATTGACACATTTAACTTTCCTGCACCAAGCAGTCGAATATTTCAAATAACCTCAAAACAAATCTGACACGTATTCATAATTTTCTGTATCACTATTTTCTATCAAATTGATACGAAAATAAGAAAATAAACCTTATTTCTATTTTGTATTTCCGGGCAGAAAACGGGAACTACTTCTTGTTTCATACAGCTGTTTAGCTGTTATATATAATGAATTTCGTAACAGGCTGAGTAAAGATTCACAGAAAATGGTAATATATCTTAATATAAGGATTGTTCTTTTTATTTTTTGAAAAGCATGTATTATATATGCAATGGATCATGAAAAAATGCAGCATATACTCCATGCTTTTCAAAAAATGAAAAACAATCCTTCAGAAAAACCCGGAACGAAAATTACGTAATCCGAAAATTACAAAAATACAACAACACAAGGAGACCACACACACACACACACACACACACACACACACACACACACACACACACACACACACACACACACACGCACATCTCCACACACACGATAAACGAAAGTTAAGTTTTTAATGGTGATAAGTCCCATAACTCTGACAATAGTTGCAATATGCGTTTGGTCATAGACGAATTCTTATGAGATCTCATTGGTTATTATCAATCAACGAAATCATACTTTATAAACCAAATATAATTGATAGAAACAGAAGTATTGCAAACGGTCAAACAGATAGAAAAAATATTTGCATTCCGCGAATTTTGAAACCGAGTACAATAAATAAACCACACAAATAAACTGTTATCCACGGGTAACATTAGTTTTATGTAAGAAATTGCGCCATCATTACCATCGTTCTTAATCGTTCTGATCATCATAATCCACGGCATCACCACCTCATCAAAATCATCATCGACCTCATCGTCTCAATTTTCATGTCATATGATCATCGTCAGCGTCACCCTGTTTATCTTTGATATAATCACCAATGCATTTCACCTCTGAAGCATGCGGAATTCATATTAACAAATCCGGCATCTACTCGGTCAATGTAGACAATGAAAAGTCGCAAACAAGAAAAGTCTACGCTCATGGAGTGTTGCCGACAACAGCGGAATAGATTAATTAAGTAATAAAAGCTTAATTTGCGAGTGTAATTCGAAACTTTTATTGAAGTGTCAATCATAATCGATTTCTGCCCCCAACAGGAACGACAAGGTCGAACCAGCAGCAAGGAAATATTGAACCGAGTGTAAAACTACCAAACGCTTTATGACTGGGATGCTAATGATGTGTACCATTAACGTTCATTAGAATTATTTTGAATTAATTAGTGAAGATACTTGTGAAAAAAGTATAAAACAAAAGGATGATTTGTGTACATGTTTCAAAAACTCTTTAACAAAATGAATTATTAATATTATCTACCGAAAATATGTGCGGTATTATCCGAAATAGAAAATGTACAGTCCTTTTACACAAACTCAAGATACTGCTAGACTAGTTATAACCTACTGTTACAGAGATTAAGGTGAGTTTTTGAACATTATAATTTATAGGAATGTGTGTTATTAAAGTGCTACAGAATACTGACAAACTCTTTGAATTTTAAAGAGAAATCATCTCTCTGTTATATATTCTGGTAATCTACCTGGATTCTCATCGTGAGAACGCGTTAAGCTCCCTGTGATACTGAAAGCCTAGGCAACAACTGGCCGTATGTGTTTGGGGATAGTACCTGCTCTGCGATGTTTTGTCTGTCCTGGTTGCAACGCTGATAATACAGAAGCATGTCTGACAATCGAGTTTCATAGAACACGCACGATATTCTTTGATACCGTTATACGAACATTCTACTTACGAAGTGCGAATTCCCGCGGAATCGTACTAGCTTCTTATTTTTGTCTTGCATTCGTCGTGCGTTAGCAATATGAATTGTACAATCAACGTGCACATTATGTCTTACTTGCAAGACGTTTTACTTTGATCAAGAAGTATTCGTTCGCGCTTATGTCAGTTTCATCTGAGTACTAATATCGATAAGGAATTGTCATCATTTGGTCTAAATACAAATGAAGCTTAGACATCTTTAAAAATGAAGATCGTGATTCTGCAGCTGTTAATATATAAAAATCATCAGATACAAAAATTTAGCCTTCAGAATATATATACAAATGTGGTAAAAAATGGGCAAACACGGACCTCTTTAAATCAAGGGTTGTGATCAGGTGCCATGGAGGAGTAAGCATCCCCTGGTGACTAATCATACTCACCTTGAATCCAAAGGAAATAAGTGAGGAACACATTCCCATCACAAATGGTACATGTAACTCAACATTTCATTTAGTGATACAGAGTAAGACTACCACACCGATCGTAAAATTTGCGGAACGTTAATCTGAGCAATCAATGAGCCTAGATCGGTGAGACCGAAAGGCTTAAGTTGGCGAGTTAGGCCATTACCCCAAAGACAACGATTGCGAGGAGGGACTTTCTGGTGGCCGTTCCTTGAGTCCTTTTGACGACAAAATGTATTGTGATCCTGAGATAGATTTAAATGCATCTGTGTAGGACCCTGGGTACGACTCTGACATTGATATATTCGTGTCAGCCTTTCTGGTTTTGGACAAGACTATAGTGTTTTATTAACGTGAAGAGTTTTTAAATATAAAAGTCATGAGCTATTTTACAAGTGCTTGAAAAAGTTACATATTTTTGCGTATTTTTGCATTTGATGTAGCAGCACATAACTTTAATCAGCTACTAATTACCAATCTATAAAAGTATATACTATTTAGAATTTTGTCGTATACAACATATTTCTTATTACATATACATTCTTTTCTTTACATTCACAATGCCGCATTGCTGGAAAATATATTACAAATTAATGGTTATCATATACATACGGATTAAATCTTGCTCTACATGAGGCATAGCTATATTTCAAACATATATGTCCTATCCATACTCCTGTACACGTGTAAAGCTGGCGTGTTTCAGGAGAACCATCTCCTTACAGCTGACATGATGTTATCTAACTCTAAACAGGGTCTTGTTATCACAGGGCTGACTACGTTGTACAAATGTACATGTGCATTAATATTTTCTACTTGTGCATATCAACAACATAAGCTTATCTGATAAACACAAGTATACAGATGTAAGTCATGCAGCTATTTGTTGAAGGTTGTAAGAATTTGTTATGTAAAAGAATGGGAACTCTGAATTATCGTGTTTAATATATTTAAAGAGTGGTTAGAGCATTGCGCTTTAAATCACACGGCCTCTCACCTCTGGTTCGAATCCCGCTAGGGTCATTTCGAATTAAGTGGGAAAAGTTTGCCAGTTTTCTTGCGGAAGGTCGGTGGTCTTTACCCGGGTAACCGGGGTTTCTCCTCCACCAATAAAAACTGGACGCCATCATATGACTGAAAAATTGTTGAGTATGGCGTAAAACAAAAAATAAAATTAAATAAATTAAACTCAAGACCACCTAACTGACTAGCTCAAAGCGGTCTTATGTAATATATAGTGAAACTTCGCTCTTAAGACCACCTAACTGACTGGCTCAAAGCGGTCTTCTGAAATATATAGTGAAACTTCGCTCTTAAGACAAACCTAACTGACTGGCTCAAAGCGGTCTTCTGAAATATATAGTGAAACTTCGCTCTTAAGACCACCTAACTGACAGACTCAAAGTGGTCTTATGAAATATATAGTAAACCCTCACTCTTAAGACCACCTAACTGACTGGCTCAAAGTGGTCTTATGAAATATATAGTAAACCCTCACTCTTAAGAACTCCTAACTGACTGGCTCAAGGTGGTCTAATGAAATATATAGTAAAACCTGACTCCTACGACCACCTAACTGACTGGCTCAAAGTGGTCTTATGAAATATATAGTAAACCCCCACTCTTAAGACCACCTAACTGACTGGCTCAAGGTGGTCTTATCTTGGAAATATATAGTAAACCCTCACTCTTAAGACCACCTAACTGACTGGCTCAAAGTGGTCTTATGAAATATATAGTAAATCCTGACTCCTACGACCACCTAACTGACTAGCTCAAAGTGGTCTTATGAAATATACAGTAAAACCTTACTCATACTTAACTGACAGACTCAACGTGGTCTTATGTAACATATAGTGAAACTTCACTCTTAAGACCATCTAACTGACATATGGTTCAAGACATATTCAATAAACTTTCAATTTACGGTGTAAAAAACGAGATGGTCCATAATCTAGGTGGTATTTTAGAACACACACACACACACACACACACACACACACTCTCTCTCTCTCTCTCTCTCTCTCTCTCTCTCTCTCTCTCTCAAGACAACTTTCAGACGGTAGGTTAGTTGGTTTTGATAGCGAGGTTCATCATATAGAAGATAACTTTGTATGAGAATCATAAATATTTTTATAAAACTTTCCCTAGTTGCCTTAAATAAACTAAACGTGGAATCCACATTCGTACGAAAATGATTTAGTCTAAATAACTGTCAAGCAAAATGTTTTCTGAAACCCGATGAATGCTTCGGGTAGTATTGTTGGAGGCTAAAATTCAAGAAAACAAACTTAGTTTAAATTGTATAAAATTAATATTCTTTGCGCTCTCTCTGTGCGTTTATTCATCTCTCTTTCAATCTCTCTCAAATACAAATGTCTTTTACCTACAATTGATATACATGATATTTATTCAGACTTTGTAAGTAAAACATTTCAGAAGTGAAGAACCTTTCATGGCGTTGACAGAGTGTTGACGAGTAAGGATTTATAATGTACAAACAGACAGACATGAAATTGATGTTCTTTGCAGAGAAAAATACATTGCAATATGTATATCGCTGTTAAGACATTAGCTTCTGCAAAATGTGGTTTAGATCATCTCGCAGTTAAATTAAAGATATTTCCCATTACATGCTAGTTTTATTTCCTCTAATTTGCTGTAATATTTAAGACGGTGTTCTGCATTTTGACTTTTGCTTTCAATTTCCCGAGTAAATCGGACAGATCAGTTCATTTTGTATATGCCTTTGCCCCCTCTATTACCTTTTGGATTAGACAGAACTATTAAACCAGACGTGTATTGAAACACACCTGTTGATCATCTTACACGAACACACACATATATATATATATGTATATATATATATATATATATATATATATATATATATATATATATATATATATATATATATATATATATATATATATATATATATATATATATATATATATCTGTGTGTGTTGTGTATGTATGTGTGTGTGTGTGTGTGTGTGTGTTGTTTTGTAAGTCAATTATGTACGTTAACTTTCGATTCTATACAACATACAGCAAATGTTCAGAAGACGATATAAATAAACGTTACACAAAACAGTAGCTAATTTCATAGGCGATAATCAAATAAATGTTGTACACATTTTGACTGAAGTCAATATAGATCAACGCAGTCGTTATAACATGAATATCATTAAAAGCAGATTGCTAATAGGTGTCACAGAGGTACACATAGCACGTTTTGACCGGCATATCCACTTTTATCCGCAGTCAATATATATTTTTAACACGAATGTCACCAGTTAGTGTCCCATGTTGATCAAACACGCAAACATTTAGCCCTCTGACAATATATATCAATGTTGCAGTTAGCACATGAACTTCATAAAAATCAGAGATGGTAAAAGGTATCACGTTTTGGTCCGACACATCTGTCATTAGTCAAAAGTCAATTATAAATGAATAACTGTCTAAATTAGTATAGGTAGATCTATCAATAGTTGAAATACAAGTTATAGACCAATTCAAAACGTAGGAAGATATGACGGCAAATAAGTCATTATATGGTCCGACTTTAAATGATAAATAAGTCATTATAAGGTCCGACTTTAAATGATAAATAGTGTATATATATATAATGATTCCTTGCTAAAAGCTCAAAAGTTCAGTAAAATTTCGTTCACCTCTTTTCTCTCTTTGATTTGAATTAAAATAAAAAATTTGAGATACGGAGATATAAATCTTAATAATTTCCAGGAAACATATACAAATATGTTGAATATTGGATGAACACGGACCTCCGGAAATCCAGAGGTGGGATAAGATGCAATGGAGGAGTCCCCATGCCTTTTCGACCGGTTGCAACCGCCGTGACGACACAATCAAATTCAAATGAAATAGGTGAAACTGCGTTCGCGCTGCCGTTCGCCACTTTTGCATTTGGTGAACTGAGTCCTTTTAAATTTGGCGAATGAAATTCTCTTTTGCCGAATATCTCTGATAAATGAAAATTTTGTTTTCAAACATTCTTTTAAGTATTTGAAATTTATAATTCTCTGGAAATACGCATCTCTCATCTCATTACTGGTGTCCGCTCAGGCCTAATTCTCAGGTTTATTTCACACATGTGCGTTGCTTTAATAGTACCTAGGCCTCCGTCGATATGGACAATAGGTAAACTGCTAAAAAAGGACTATTAAGTACTATTCCCGAGGTGTGATAAGATGCAATGGAGAAGTCCCCATGCCTTTTCGACCGGTTGCAACCGCCGTGACGACGCAGTCAAATTCAAATGAAATAGGTGAAACTGCGTTCGCGCTGCCGTTCGCCACATTCGTATTTGGTGAACTGAGTCTTTTTAAAAGTTGGTGAATGAAATTCTCTTTTGCGAATATCTCTGATAAATGAAAATTTTGTTTTCAAATATTCTTTTAATTATTTGAAATTTATAATTCTCTGGAAATACGCATCTCTCATCTCATTACTTGTATACGCATAGGCCTAATTCTCAGGTTTATTTCACGCATGTGCGTTGTTTTAATAGTACCTAGGCCTCCGGCGATATGGATAATAGGTAAACTGGTAATAAAGTACTATTAAGTACTATTTGTCAGTAATAAGTTTACCTCTGTATATGCAATCGTCATATGTTGAACACGTTCAGGCATACCGGATCATTTGCAATATATATTGCAAATGGTCCGATATGCATACCATATATCATATGAAAGCGATTTAAGGATATTACTACATAAATGTGAAAACTTTCCGATGGGAAAACCGAAATCGTCCAGTTTGTCTGGTTGGCAATATCCCATCTGTGTCTATAGTAAGTAGAAAGTCCAAGGAGCTATAATTCTACTTCAGATACAATAAACAAAACAATGCAAATTTAAAAACCAGAATATACATACATAATCCAAATATATCTTATCTCTATCTTATCTCTAACTTTGAAATATCGAACCCCTCCTAGTCTGCCTTTTTTGGTAATACATCTAATTAGATACACACAGTGAATATGATCTGATATTTGAATATGTATTACATCTGTACATATTGTACATTTAGTATGCATAATAAACATGTTGAAAACCAAAAAACAAATAATAATAATTAAATAAAATACATAAAATAAATAAAATGTATTAATTTAAAAAATCGCTGAAATTAATAAAAGACTCCATTTCAATAATGAACTGTTCTTAATCTCAACATCACACACATTCATTTAAATTTAAACACTATTATACATAATTTAACAATACTAACAAACTAAAACTACAATATCTATTTCAAAGATCACGTTTACCTGACGAACCAATGCACTAATGGAAGTCTTCTACATTCATACATGTAAGAGCCCAATTTCTGAGGAAAATAATAAAATAATATAAAAAAGAATGTGCTTGGGCTTTTGTGTCTTTAAATTCTAGTTCGTTTGGATATATAACGCATTGACATTTATATGAAAATTGTCATTATTAATTGACAAAACTTATATCTAAATGTAAAATTAAAGGTAATCGCTAATTTTCTTTTCCTTTCATTAAGAATTTCTAAAACACTTTAATTGAAAAAAAAACCATTTGTGGATGATACAAAAAATCTTTTAATTCTTAATCGTACATATTGATTCTACGAAATTGAGAAAAATGAGGCGTCTTGAAATTTTCTATAACATTGAACCGAGGCTCCGGATTATAAGTAATCCACGCGTGATCATGTATTATGTAAGTATTGTTTAATAGAATATTAACGATATTATTCATTTTTATGGAGACGCAGACAGCGATAAATAAAATATACATAACAAATATATATATATACATAACAATAAATTGTATTTTTTTATTCGCACGTACATCGTTAGAAAATTGCTATGGCAGATAGTGCATAAATTTGCATACAAAAATAGTTTTTCAGATGAAATGTCGATAGATATCAAATTATTTGAAATGATTAAAAAATTTTTTTTTTCTTCTTGTAAACATTCCGAATTTATTTACGAACACAAATGTCAAGATGGCGACTATGTTATAGCTTTAGATATTTAGAATTTCTATATAACTGATCCAAAACGACGACCACATTTTTACTGATGAGAGTACTGATGAAGCCTTTTTAGTATCATAGAATAATCGATTTTTGTATGCCAAGACACTGTCGAGTATTTTTATCTCTTCTGTCAAACACAGATGGAGACTTTGATGAGAATGACATTGTCAATGAAAGCTAACCAAACGGAAGTTTCGTACAATGTTGATGATAATAGATGAAGACAAGTGAAACCAGTGTATTTATTTTCGTATACTGACCAAGGTCACTGTAATGTCAAACTATCAGATAGTTCTCTGTGTGATATCTAAATAACAGAGCTACAGAGAATTATTTTTAGCATACTTTGTATTCTCACAATTATTATAAATGAACGAAATACTTTAGATTTGTTTTGCATATATTGAATGGTCGCTTGGTAAAAATGCATATTTGATAGGTCATCAGCGACCTAACCAAGCCAGTAACCAAAAATATAATTCAGAAATATAATATCGTGTTTTCACGTTTTGATTTAATTAAAGTTACACCAAAACGTGAAAAAAATGATAAAACCTGTATCATTAAATGTCTCTGTCCGCTGACATTATCAAGTGCACTGATTGCATTCCGAAATAAGAAGCATGATGTTAAAATTACAGCCTTTTTATCAATGATGACACGTCAATACGGTCAATAATAGCCAAGACATTAGTTCAAGTTAAAATAAAAATGTGAACCCTAAGAGGGAAGTATGCGAAGGAGCACCAAAAATTAGGGAACACCTATTGGTGGTTATTCTCTTTATATTTAAATTGCTTATTCAAATGCCACCTTTTATTTAAAGGATTCGAATTATAAATAATACACGTCTTCCAGTTTTAGTCAAATATGTTGAACATAAGAACATTCAAATTTGCTATTTACATAACAACTACAGAACACACACACACACACACACACACACACACACACACACACACACACACACACACACACACACACACACACACACACTTCCTTCATTATGGTTGATACTTTGGAAACAGGGAGACGTATATTTGAATAAATTCCTATAACAAGTATCTTTTGAATACTTAAATGTTTTTGTAAAACCTATTCTTCCATTCTGTTAGCTTTTAAATATATCATAAGTTCATAGAGGTCGCTTTGATGGTAATAGTGTAACGTCTTCACTACTATCTCTGTAAACGGAAGGTGATGCTATCGTGGAATAAACTCTCTGAGAATGTTACGTGAATCGAATGACTTCAATCTTGATAATCTCTACATTCATGTTTTTAAATATTCAAACTTCTTCAATTACTGACCTTGGGTCGTATGATTATATATGGACGTGGAACATAGTTTAGGTTTGTATTCCTTGACGTAGTCACTTGCTGTCGAAATCCGGTTATAACATCTTATGATATTTACCAAAGTGTTCCAAACAATTTGACTCTTCGTAGTCACTCAAAACTATGAATTGAAAGAGGTGTGTGTGTGTGTGTGTGTGTGTGTGTGTGTGTGTGTGTGTGTGTGTGTGTGTGTGTGTGTGTGTGTGTGTGTGTGTGTGTGTGTCCATATAGGTTACCTTCTTAACACCCCATATTCTGCTGCGAATGTGAACATTTCATGATACAGAATCACAACAAAAAAATGCGCTAAATCTTATCGGGACACTCACCGTCGTTTTGTTTTCCTGTTTTCTATCATTTCTGAAAAGATGAATTTTTAACATTGTACTATACCGATCTACTGTGTAATAAGGTCGTACAATATGTGTCTATAATTTGTCAACAGACATCAAACTGAGTGCTAAGAATCAGTAGTTTAAAACGTTCGCCTTATATAGGTCTACCTAGGTATACTGGCACATGTTTACGAACACAACGGGTCGAAATTAATTCATAACAGGGTGATAGGCTTCTTCTTGATCCAAAAATATTTGAGCTTCAGTAATACATAGAATCTAAGCAAGGAAATATAGTCTAGCTGTATAACCTATTTTTGAAAAATTTGTTTTTTTTACAGAACCCGGATTTGCCATTTTACCTTGGTAGACCTGTAAGTGTAATTACATTGGTTTGTTTCTCTGTATCGGACCAAACCTACAAAACGCCTGTTATATCGGATAGTGACTGTTCCCCTCGCCAAGAACTTGTCACATTTTAATTGTATTAAAATTGCCCCGGCATTACAATCCCTGTACGTCGCTTTAGCATTAGTGGTATATCTATGTAAGTGATAAAACTTCATCACAATTCATTGTAACGTCAATCGACGTCACACGTTAAACCTGTCATCTACATCTCGTTATTGTTTTGTTGTGGTCCAGTAATCGTATAATCAGTTTCAGTTATAGCACAACATAGGTTCATTATCGTGTTAATCAAGCCTCTATCCAATCGATAAGGCACCAATTTCGTAATTATAAGACAAGTAAGTTCGCCCTGATTACGTAATTTCAGCGTTGTTAATTGTTATTGGTTTCGTTTTGGTTAACATAACAAACTCATTGTAATAGTAGTACAACAGATTTATTTTCCTAACACACGGTAAAAAGAGATCTTTTATTATTTTTTTCAGGTTGATCAAACTTGCAACATTTAGGTTAATCTGTTTTCTTCACTTAATTTGCATGGAAGTTATTACAATTATCTTAATTCTTATTTTGACACTATTCTTGTTTGAAGTAATCCGTCGTTAAGACTTCTTAAAACCCTCAAAATTACAATATTATTGATTAAAGACCATTGCAATAATTGTAAGAAAAAATACCCTATCTAAGATTGAATATTGGTCTACATTCTTCCATAATGGTATCGATTCCATTCATTGCCAAAACTTGAAATTAGAGCATAGGGTATATACATGTATATGCATGTGAACATTCTTATTTACAATATAAAAACACGGATACCAAATTATTATTTCAAAGAGGGATCACCAGTCAATAATCAAATTAGATGAAAATAGGACACATATGGACATATGAATATCCAGAGATGGGGTCTCATACCATTTTGGAGGCGACATCCCCTATCAACCGGTTGACCCGTCGTGCGTCCACAGTTAAATTCAAATTGAATGATTAAAGAATGAATGCTCGCAATAAAATGTTAAAGCAATTTATAAACCACTATGAAACAGAAAATTTAGCAAATTACTAAATGAAATACTATTATCCAACATTATACAAACCGTAATATTTGGGATCTTAATTATGTTATAACAATGGGAACATAATGTTCCGCGCTACTTTTCAGTTACATTTTACTTTGATATATATATATATATAAATTTCTATCCAATGTATTTATGTTTTAGTATGATGAAAATCATTTGATTCTATGAAAAGTGAAATATTTGTATAATATTCACTTGATGCCACTGAAGAATCTTTATTTCATATGGAGACTTCACCAAATGCCGATGAAAGTCTTAAAATTTTGGCCTATCCTCGGTACTTACGGCCATTAAACATCACTGCTGGCTATTTAACGTACCGACACCTACTTTGAAACGGGTCCTATGTTTTTACTTTCTCATCCGAAGGACAGAAAAAGCCTTCGCCGATGCTCGAACACGCGATCCTCCGGTTGCGAATCGAACACTCTACCGCGGAGCCACGACGGATTTCGCCTGTAGTATTATGTAAAGCGATAACGTGATGTGGTCTAGTGATACAGCGTTCAACTATCAAACGGAAGGTCCCGAGGTCTATCCCAGGTACTGACCAACAACTATATAAGGAAGTGATTTTCGCCAGTCGCTCGGTATTCAACACAGGTCATTCGGACGAGACTATGACAGCAATAAACCATGTACATGGATACAAAATGAAAATAACAGATACCTAAGTATCAAAAGTTAAAAGTTCAGGAGACAATATACGAATCTAGGGAACTACAAAAGTTAATGCATAAGGAAAAATGAAAAAATTGGTTTGTTTAAATTTAAAACAACAAGTTTAAATTTTAAAATTTAATCGACATGCTTTATGTTGCAGCCCACCCTCGTCCATTAACGAATTTTCGAAGACAGTGTCTTTATTCCGTTTCTTATTATTAATTCTTCTTCCGGCAGTACTTTTTTCTATGCTAAAAGAAAACGACTGCTGGAGCCTTGTGGTACTCTATTATAGTAATTTGCAAGTGCAGATGCGCCTTTTGTTTAGATTTGCAAACATAGATTTCATTCTTCTGATTGGTTGGCATTCGTCGGACATATTTCTCAAAAATCATTTTGCCGGATCCTGGCCTTCAGGAATTTTATCAATTAAGTGGAGTGTGCCTTTTGGGTACGTTTCGCGAATGCAAACCGTTATATATCCCATACATTTGTTTCATTTCTGATCTACATCACAAAGATACAGTCCAGTTAGTCATTTTTATACGGGAGAATAAAAACTGGATACAAGTATTCGTGAGAAGAGCAGGTATGACCCGTCAACAGGGGAACGTTACTCCTCCATAGCACCTGATCACACTTCTAGATTTTCAGAGGATCATGTCTGTCCAATGCCACCAAATTTGTAGATGTATACTTTTTTTTATCTGTGATTTTATATATTCCGATTCAACAAACGTCCCTATTTATTTACTTATTATGTTCTAGCGAGGATTGAACCTATGTTGACAAGATGTGAGCGACTGCATTGTTCACTGCTGTATTGTTATGGTGGAGTCTCCTCGTTTGAAGTGAATTGTTGAATATATACAAGCTCTGATAACTTGAGTTCCTGATAAACAAACATCAGTTGACATCTGTTGCTCCATCAGTATATTTTACAATACGTATCCTCTTAAAGCAATGGCTTCATGTTGTATCTTGATATTAAAAGACGCTTTGGAATTTTTACGGCTTCAGAAAAGAATAGATATGTCCTTGATATGATGACATCTGAAACAAATGTTCATGATTGAGATTTTCATATCAATAACAATCAAAGTAAATCTTTGAACTCATTTTCGTTATAATATTACAAAATAATGGATGCGTATTTCTGAGTATTTATGTCACTGACATTTTTTGAAAAGGATCAATATCACCACTATCTCACCAGTACGTGATGTCAAGCACTTTAACACCTTTTACATACGTATATACAACACACAGAAAGAAAAGAGAATATAATTATGGCTACAGTTTGCACAGATTCTTAGTTTGGGCATCGATTTTCGACGTCTAAGTTTATTGGATTTTAATATGTTTTGTTGTTGTTGTTGTTGTTGTTAAAACGCAATTTACATTGCGTAGAGCTTGAAGTAGGGACATTGCGTAGAACTTTAAGTAGGGAATGTCAGGATGTGTGTATAGTATTTTATAATCAGTAACATTTGATTTCTAAATGCAAACGGTCCATCAGCGGGATGTCGAGATAGTGTGAAAAGTACAAATCCTGGATGCTGCAAGCGATAATCTGATATAACTCAAAATACACGGGAGAAATAGACAGAGGTATTTCTCGGGATTCCTTGAACGATATGGCGATTATGAGATGCTTCCAGACATTGTATGGTAACCTTATTCTATGATAATACAATTACTGATGATTGTTTATTTTAAATTAGGAACTCATAAAGCATTTTTGGCGGTTTAGGTTTGGCATGTCCAAACACCCGTACATCTAAATAGGATACTTCAGGATATGGAAATATTTTATGTAAGAAAATACACCTTTGATAACCATGTTTCACCACCTTCACAGAAATAGGAAGAAAGAATGAGAAAGGGAAAAACATAACATCAAACACATTACTGTATTACATGCTTATCAAGTTTATGATTCCGACACAAGTAGGATTATATTTTATGCATACAAATACTGGAACATCTTGAAGATAATTAATAGCAGATACGTGGTTGACGGGAAAAACTTAGACTAATGTACTTCAAATAATGAATGAATAATAATAAAATATGAATAAAAGAGCAAAAAGTGCAAGTTTAATTCATCAACTATCAGAAATAGTTCTCCTTCGTTATCAACGAGCAACAGTATCGCTGTCGAGTTTGACGTCATCATCTTTCAAACGTACTGTGTGTGATTGTGTGTTTGTCCTATTCCAATGGAATTAAATTTTATGAGATACATAATACTGTGATTCATATTTATAAGAACGGGACTCTGGATATTTCCCTCATTAGTCAGGGATTTGCTGTAATTTAGTTAGTAGTATTAAGAAATCTGCATGGTATCTTTTTTCCGAACATTCATAGAATAAAACAATAAATATCTTGAAATAGATATTTGAATTGAAACAAGAAATAAATCAAACAAAATTTGATGAGAAATCATAATGTGGTCTACCTTTAGTGAAGAAGACAGCACATATTATTTCATTGAGGTGGGCAATACCTTATCACAGCATTAGTATACGAACATAAAATTCATGTTCTTTTCAGAAACCGGTCCATGAAATTATTTTGCCACAACAATATGTGCATGTTACAATTTTATAAGAGAACAACATAGTAGGGGAAGTATATGTCAAAGCATTGATTTATGTAAAGTATTTTTATTTGTCGGAAATAACCATGACGTTAGCAAAATCCTTTGAAGTATAATTTTTTTCAGTAATTATATCTTAAGCTCATCTGTGCCAAAGGATCAGAAAGCGCTAAAGTGATAACTCCACATTCATTGTCCATCAGTCAGTGAACATTTTACTTATTCGACTTCTCTGACACTACAGAAAAATATTTTGACACATCTTTACAGGGAAAAAGTAGTCAAGGTCTTTGTCAAGTCAGGTTGGTCCAGGGATGGGTCTAGGGTGGGACAATGGGGTCCTGACGGTAGCCCCCTTTAAAATGTTCTCCTCCAGGACTGGCTTGCCTTATACCTTGTCATACTGGACTGAAGCTGATCAATGTTAAAGCAATAAGCTAATCAGAGGTTAAGTTTGACAATGTATTGTGCAACCCGGTATAGAAACGCTACATGAAACGACAAACAAAATGCATCTGAAAGTTGTACATGAATATATTCGTCCCCTCTTGATTGACTATGGTCCAATCAATAAATATATTGTACCTATACAATATAGATTATTGTGAAAGAATTTACTGAAATAAATTTTTTCGAATTTTGCTTATTATTATTTTTTTGTTTAATCTCTAAAACTACTGAACGAATTTTGAGAAAACCTAACAGAAAGCAAGTATTCAAGGGTTCTCTACCATATTGATGATTTATTCATATCAACCTATATATTTGTCTTGATATTCTTTTATCATTTGTAGATGGCGTTCGTCTGAGCGATTTAGACCCACTGAGGCATCTTGATAATCATCTCTTGATAACATAACTTTGATTTTACTAGAAGCACACCTTTACTAGAAAAACATATTCCATCCCATATATATGATCTTCATATAATTGCTGGTTTATACTTATCTTCAGTTGTCAAAGAGAATACCGCCAACCTCTAGCATTAATTACACTCAATGACGTTTCCAGTTCCTCACATTAATTTTTGTCAAAATGATAAATCAATAAACGAGGCTTTGCAATAGCGAATTACCGTGCTGTTAGGACAAAATGTTGTCAACTGACTTCTGATGCCAACGCAACCTGAACTCAATAGTAATTAATACGCCAAAAACCGCCAAAAGTACGTGCATCTGTTTAGATAATCAGAAGTCTTTTTAAAATAGGTACAGATATAAAGCTTGTGTAACAGAATTGGGATAGGAAAAAGTCTGTTAAAGTGGTTCTGTTCTGTGTTTCGCTGACTCATCCCCCACATTAGAGTGCAGTTATGGTATCCGAATTTATATACTGGCACTTACCGTTTCTCCGTCTGTGCAGTATATAAATAGGTGATATTAATATACCTACTTATGTTTCTAGTTTGTTAATTTTGTTCCTTGTCTATTTCTAATATGTTTTCTTGTCAACTTGCAGATATTTTAGATCAGAAGTGTTTTCTTAGAAGTAACGACATATGATTTAATGATTAAATGTGAGTGTTCAGTGTTTCCATTTCACCAAAGAATGTTTCTGACGTCCTACGTGTCTTATAATGTCATATATCAATATAGAAATGAGCACTTTCATATTGGTTAATATTGTTCAAATTGTTGAAATTGAAACATTAAACAGATGAAAATGCCAAATATATCTAGTTTTATTTACGGGCAGAAAATCTACGTTTGTACTAACTACATGTATTCTAACGTTATTTGGACAGCTTACGCTTTGTAAACCGCAAAGTTATCTTATATCGTATAACGTAACATTTGTTTTTATTCCTTAAAATATGATATTGCAATACATAAGTAACTCATATATAGACTGTCATTAAGATTATTTTGTCAACAATGAATTTTAATTATTAAATGATTTAACAATTATCAGCACGTGACTCAGCTTTGTCGTGGCGAGGTCATTTTGTGTATATAGTAATGATATCAGTAGATTTACTTGTCAAATTTGAAAACACAGTCATTAAATGTGTACTCATGAATACAGAAGACAGGAAGTGTGAGGAATTAAATACTTCCGGCTGCCGGATGTCAAGGAGTGATGCCCTTACAAAGTTACGTCATAGTATATGATAAATGATTCATGTTACTGAACCATGTTAACCAATCAAAACACTGGATACATTATGAATACAATATTGATGTATTGACAGAGAGAGGGAACCAATACTGCCTATAAACTTAATTTGCAACATCGTGATGGCATAGAACTTTATTGCTAAAAAGCCATCAAATAATGCCATATTTATCGGTGCCTGATATTTGACGCACAGAGCGGGCACCGACCCTGAATTTTATATTTCTTGCTATTTTATTGCATTACAAGACATGGCAGGAAAATTGAGATGACATTTCTCGAGAGATGAATTATCCTGCCAGATAAAATTGTAGAAATAGAAATTATCGAACTGATTAATCCAAAATATTTATTCAAGCTACTGTGTCTGACAAAAGTAGATGGTCGATGTTTCCACTGTAACAATGTTTGCACATCATTTAATCATATTTTCACCTATAGCTGCGACATGAGTTATATTCAAAGTCAGAAATCTATAATTTTACACTCTTTCGTAGCAAATGTTTTCCCCTATGACAGAGACGTAGTTTTGTCTGTCAACCTGTTTTCTCATACCAGATGAGGTACAGTTCGAAAGTATGCCATCAATTCTCTGGATAACAAGAATGACGTCATTGTTAATTAGTGTGCACAAATATATCTATATTCATATTCCTTTGATGATGGTTAAGGAAATTATGGTTAACCGTCTAATTTTGGCTTTTAAATATATCACAATATACAATTAGTGGAAAAAAACTCAACTATATTCCGGAAATGCTGTTCTCAACTGTAGTCATTGTGGGCTAGAGGTGGTTAGTAAAATTAAAGAAGTATCAATGGATAATGGAAACTCCAAGTCCATTAGAATATGACAAATTAGACATAAAAATGGTCTCAACATGACGAACACTACAAGTTTTATGAAGCTGAGCACGACCATATACAGTGACTCGCTATCATTGGAAACTCAAGACAGAAAGGGGTAGAAGAAAAGGCGACATTTCCTCTGATAACAACAGAAGTTTCATACACATGTACTGATACTACGGCTACTATGAAGATCGGAAAATCGTCCACAGTTCTTTTATTATATCACATATGACGTAAGTTTCACCCTCCTAATTAAGAAAGTTGTCTAAATGCAGTCCTCAAACCTGTTTTTTTTTAATTGAGGCCTCCATTATATACTATTATTTCGTTGCATTCGAAATATCGAAGATATTATATTTTCGAAGTGAGCCGCGCGGACAGTAGGTTTAAATAATAGATGATTATCATTTTGGGTAACTGATATAACAAAATGTGTGATGAGTAAATGCATAATGTTTATATGGAACAATCACTTACAATTTACACCTATGTAAACACATTTTGAGTACTTAGTTTGCTGTATATACACTGGTAGATAATAATTTGTCATATGAAGACAATTCGTTGTAAATACATTTGGTATTTAAAAGACGGCACAGTACCATGTCTGTGATACAGCCCAATGGAAAAGTAACTGATAACATCTGCTGCATGAAGATGCATACTTTGATGCAGATCGCATATTTAGTATTTTCGTCCCTTTTATAGGATCTGTAATCTTTATAGTAATACACGTATTTGAAACACACATGTATCTGTTTCTTGTATAATTTTCTGTCTAAATCTGGAGTGTGAATTTCAATACCACTGCGGCCAACAGGTAGCTACAAACTTCTACTATGTTAAAACCTGCAATTCACATTTCTTTATACTTGGGTATTTAGCAAAATACGTATAATTTATTATTCTTAGGTCTTATATGACTCGACTCATGCTTTTGAAATATCATATACAGTAGAATATTCAGAATAAATAGAATCTCATTACAATTTTTTACAAATGATGTTATTTTTTATACTAGGTAGGAACATATATATCGTATGCCCTTCTTTTCACAATGCATTTTGTTTGTGTTTTTTCACACACACACACACACACACACACACACACACACTCTCTCTCTCTCTCTCTCTCTCTCTCTCTCTCTCTCTCTCTCTCTCTCTCTCTCTCTCTCTCTTGGTTTTACGACACAGGAGCAAACCATAAACTAACACAATAATAAAAAAAACACAGATACTAAAGTGTTTATTGTTATTGCGTATTGAAGACAATATGGAAATGTATTGGAGAAACACAATCCTCTGTAAAAACAGAGGAGGGAATTTATGCCATAGAGCAAGCAGATATTTTATTGTTAAAAGAAGTTTTGACTGTAAACTTCGATTAGTATATATATATATATATATATATATATATATATATATATATATATATATATATATATATATATATATATATATATATATATATATATATGTATATAATGTTTTTTTATAATTTTGAAGTGTTTTACGCCTCGCTAAAAAAATTTGCAATTCTATTTGGTGAGGGAGGAAACCCGGTTACAATGTATATACACTCACAAAACTTTAGGTATGGATCCCATGGTCATTGAAGTAAATGAACACATACCTCTAGTCAATACATGTTCCGGTTGATTGCATGGGACAGTTGACCAGTTTCAATTTGACTGGACTCACGGCTGGTGTGACCGATCAACAGGGGATACTTCCTTCTCCACATTGCCTGATCCTACCTCTAGATTTCCAAAGGTTCGTATTTGTCCAGTATTCACCAGATTTGTTTATGCATACTGGACATCCTGAATATTTATACTTCGGTATCTGAAATTTCTATATAAACTTGTATGCCAGTGTTTTATTTGTAACTGTGATTTTTCCTTGTTATATATGCCGAGAGTTGCGTCAACTACAAACAATAAAAAGATAATGTATTGAAGATAATCAAAATAAGGAAAGCAAAAGATATTGAAGAATTCTGAAGAAAATAAAATTCAATGAAAAAATTTGATAACATAAATCAGACACCCCTCTCTCTCTAGAAATCGCAACGCAACTTAGAAATCCACTTACGTATTTTGTGAAATAAAAAAGGTATTGCAATTTAAGTGCGATATTTCACCTACTTGTTAGTACAACCACTTGCCAAAAGTTTAAACACTAAACATTATCATTTTACTATATATTTCATATAAAATCGCGTTTCTAAAACAAATATTGTGAAGCTATTTCTTATCGCATTTGAATCGAATTTTCACTGTTGCACAGAATGTTTCCAAGTTTCATTAACTATTTGGATGTATTTTTTTTAATTTGTAATTAAAATAAATTGTTAACTTTAACAAAAATTAAAAATTAGAAATTTAGACATTAGAAAATGTTTAAATTGATGACATTTTTATGTCTAATTCGGAAAATTAAGATAAAAATATATAATGAAACTATATCCAATTCTTTTGAAATGTAATAAGAAATGAATTCACAATATTTCTTTTTTTAATATGGTTTGATGTGAAAAATATAATAAATATGATAATTAACCTTTTGGCAGGTGGCTGTACATGTAGGCTATTTAAAACCCGAGCACGACTGATGTACGGTAGTATGTTATATACATATCTTAGCTTTATGTTTTGTGTTCTGTATCGATATTGTAAACATAATACCATAGCTAGAGTTTTGCAAAAGGCCAAAAGCAAATGATCCACTCACTGAACATGAATGGTAATATTTGTAAAATATCAGGTAAGAATTGCCCTACAATTCAAAGATTATTTAATCACTAGCGTAGATCTATAATACAAGATTCTACATATGTCTGTATCCTCTTTTCCTTGTAGAAATCAAGATATCAGAATTAGGAACAGTTGGGAAGTAGTTATCATTTCCAAATTCTTACGTATTGTGTATTGCAGATTTGAAGAATATAAAATTTTGCGAAACCATGCAGCGCTATCTGTTTCAATAATCGTGTAAATCATGACAGGTGTAAGACATAAAAATCTATACCAAATGCTTACATTCATGTTCAGTTTTTCAATGTAATAAATGTTATAATTAGATATGAAGGATGTAGATGTATTCCAGGTTTAACCTTGTCTATTCAAATTACATTTATAACTGTATAGTAGTTTTCTTTGAAGCGAATACGATTAATTTGCTAACTACTGACTGTTCGGTCCATAAAAAGACTGATGATGTGTATTGTCTGTTTCTAATTATTTTGCTTCACGTGTATATTTCTGTATGAAATGGTGTAAATATTTGTATCTATCGGGATCGTGGACTAAGATATACCACTGATAATCTAACTAATCCGGAACACAGCTAACGAAACGGATATATGATAATAAGGAAGCTGTTAGTTTGATGTCTGTTTTTTATTGAGGGGATCATATAATTTTTGATTTTTAACTTCGTGAAATGCAGTGTATGACATTTGTTTTGTGCTTGTTGATGTAAAATATTGGCATATAACAAAATATTAGATACTTCACGAGTTGAATTGACTGTTGAATGGTGTTTGAGAAAAGCGAAAAGCACCTGTTGATCACAGACATGCAAACAAGACCAGAAACAGAATTAAACAAAATAAGCTTCTGCCACGTTTAAAACACATTCTAATGTATATGTCTAGACAGAAAAGTCTTGGTTGTTGAGTTATTTTGACTTTTATTTGATTTTCTACATACGAGGTTCACCTCTGTAAAATTAACTTTTCCTAGCGAGCTTTTTTTCAGAGGACACTAAGATCAAATTTGAAACCAATATATACAACTGTAACTAAATCTAAACAAATCTGCTCCAGCGTTAGTAGTTACATAGAAAATATAGTCATAAACTCTGCCATGATATCATGAAAAGGGGTGATACCTCGGTAAATAATGAAGGTTTCGAAAAATAAATCTTTGGAAACCATTTCATTTTAACATTAGATAATTGCACAAATGGATAAGCGTAGAACTCATCCCTTGTAAGGCCCAAAAAGTAAAAATATTGTTGTTGAATTGCCGATATAACTGTAATATCGAGGGTAATGCCGGGAAAATAACCGAGAATAAACACGAGGAACAAAACACTGTTTAAATGGTTGAAATGTAAAGTTGTTGATAAAACTATATCAGATTAGTAAACGTGACAGAGCAACGAATAGGAATTATGTCCACTCAGTTATTCAGAGGTGAAATTGATTTGTAATATACTGTTGAGGATCAGTGGGCAATTTAATTTGCATATTCGATTTTATTATTTTTTCTTGTTAACTTTTGATGATCACTTATTGTGAGAATTTTCGACGAGAGTGCTTGAGAATGATACAAAGGGCACTTTAACTCATCAACTTGTGTGATCACATTTACACTAACCTGAATCAATAAATAATATGGTCTAATGTCACAATCTGGGATTGAACAAGTTATTATTGCCTGTAAAATTATTACAGAATTTTGATTTTAAATAACACACTCCTTAATTCTGCCATTTGGACTTTATCGTTCTTTGAAATGGGGGAAGCTAGTTGTGGCTATAGGGGGTTAATGGGTTAAGCAGGACCAGCCACTACATATTGGTCATCATTTTTATAGTTGTTGTTCATGTACAAAAATGTAAAATTAGATTGTGTATATATTTATATGTTTTCAAGTTAGCCATGCATAACAGTATAAGTCACCGTCGGCTTTTTTCTCTTTCATAACAATGTGGCTATTGAAATTCAAAAATATGAAAAATTATATACATGTAGTAAAAGATATACCTTTATAGCCATATATAACAGTGGGAAATACCTTAACAATCCTTGATAGATTTATATCCCCAATTTATCTGAATGCAGCCAATATTCGGAATAAATGTTCGTATTCACTGTCACAGTACACTTCATTGGTACTAAAATTAAAATTGATGAATGTCTGAAATACTATGAATGAATCAGTTGCATAGGGGCATTTTAGTACATTTTGGAGTTCGGTTATCCAGTTAAATAGATTTTATAACCATTTTTGTAAGAAGTTTAGCCAGCATTCGCATACTGTTAACAGTTTATAACTAATATATTCAACATTTTAGTTTCATCTGTGAAATATGCATTTGTCTTTGTATACCTAAAAGATGTGACGTTGACATGCGACATTCATTACTCCCGCATATTTTATCCCACCATATAATTTCCGGAGTTTCGTGTTTGTCAAATATTCATTTTTGATGTCTTCTTGGTCCGGAATTACCACATTTACTCAGTACTCAAGCTCAAATTTAATTTTACCATTTTTACTAAAAAGTTGTTTGTAAAACGTCCGGGTGTGACTGAATTAAACTGAAATGTCGGTTTATAATTTCTCAATATTTAAAGTTTATTACTGAAAAATATTTTTTAAACTTATATTTAACCAGCGATATATATTTTAATCTTACCTACTGTTCTGGCATTATTCTTCTGTGATAGAGTAACAAGATTTTTATGCCATTTGAAAAAAAGATTTTCTGCATTTTGTGCAAACGATGAGTGGTAGTTCAGGTCAATTAATCGACCAACAAAGGATTTTTTCTTTTGACCTTGCTTCATGCTTTTATGGCAATGCAATGAGTATGCATTCCTTCCAGTCCGAACGTAGCCGGGTATTTATACAGTATATATGCATGATGACAAAGACTCTTGCATTTAGTGGATTGATTTCTTTAATACCTAGAAATAAAATAATGAAATTACAAGCATATGATAATTAAAATTAATTTCATTATTGTCATAAGATATGTAACCAATATGTACAGAAATACAATCATTGTAACTTTATTAAGCGAATAATATTTGACTTACATTCGAACTTGGAGATGTGGTTTACTAGATAACTGCTACACTTCTTATCAATACCATTTAGTTCACAATACGTAGATTATATCATTCTGACACTTACGGATGCCTCTTTTTTGACACTTTCACCCTAATTATCTCTGCACTTTTGTATTGTCTGAGACAAGTCTATTATGGTCTTCAATGAAGAAAAGATGAATTATGCATTTAGATTTATAATTTCGCCTTGTAAGATACCATTTTCCCTATAGAAAATCTATTTTAATTTGGAGCTCAGCTGATGAAGTCTAATTGTTACTTTGGTATTATGTTTATAATATTTAGAGCACAAATCAAATGATAATCGGTACACTTCACTCTCCAATGTCAGTATCTGACCTTTTTACTTCATACTGCAATATCAGTATCTGACGTTTATACTTCACTGCAATATCAGTATCTTACCTTTATACTTCACACTGCAATGTCAGTTTCTGACTTTTATACTTCACACTACAATGTCAGTTTCTGACCTTTATACTTCACACTACAATGTCAGTTTCTGACCTTTTTACCTCACACTGCAATATCAGTATCTGACGTTTATACTTCACTGCAATATCAGTATCTTACCTTTATACTTCAAACTGCAATGTCAGTTTCTGACCTTTATACTTCACACTACAATGTCAGTTTCTGACCTTTATACTTCACTACAATGTCAGTTTCTGGCCTTTTTACTTCACACTGCAATATCAGTATATGACGTTTATACTTCACTGCAATATCAGTATCTGACGTTTATACTTCACTGCAATATCAGTATCTGACCTTTACACTTCACACTGCAATGTCAGTTTCTGACTTTTATACTTCACACTACAATGTCAGTTTCTGGCCTTTATACTTCACACTACAATGTCAGTTTCTGACTTTAATACTTCAAACTACAATGTCAGTTTCTGACCTTAATACTTCACATTACAATGTCAGTTTCTGACCTTTATACTTCATACTACAATGTCATTTTCTGACCTTTATACTTCACACTACAATATCAGTTTCTGACCTTTATACTTCACATTACAATGTCAGTTTCTGACCTTTATACTTCACACTACAATGTCAGTATCTGACCTTTATACTTCACACTGCAATATCAGTATCTGACCTTTATACTTCACACTACAATGTCAGTTTCTGACCTTTATACTTCACACTACAATGTCAGTTTCTGACCTTTATACTTCACACTACAATGTCAGTTTCTGACCTTTATACTTCACACTACAATGTCAGTTTCTGACCTTTATACTTCACACTACAATATCAGTTTCTGACCTTTATACTTCACACTACAATTATAGTATCTGACCTTTATACTTCACACTGCAATATCCGTTTCTGACCTTTATACTACACACTACAACGTCAGTTTCTGACCTTTGTACTTCACACTGCAATGTCAGTGTCTGACCTTTATACTTCACACTGCAATGTCAGTTTCTGACCTTTATACTTCTTACTACAATTATAGTGTCTGACCTTAATACTTTACACTCTAATGTCAGTATCTGGCCTTTATACTTCAGATTACAATGTCAGTTTCTGAACTTTATACTTCACAATACCATGTCAGTCTTTGACCTTTATACTTTACACTCTAGTGTCAGTATCGGACCTTTATACTTTACACTAAAATATCATTCTCTGACCTTTGTACTTCACACTCTAATGTCAGTATCTGGCCTCTATACTCCACACTACAGTGGCAGTTTCTGACCTTTATATTTCACATTGCAATGTCAGTATCTGTTTTATTTGTAACAAGGGATATTTAAAAGCTGTATACCTGAATTTTGTAAAACTGATATGATTATAAACAGCTAGTACAGATCAAATATTTAATCCCAATACACTGACAGCTGTTGTTAATATCTAAAGCATTGTTATATTTGCTCTTTCAATACAGGTCTATCATTAGCACCGAATCGGATCATGGTTAAATTTCTATATGTTAGTTAACCCAAAATGTCATTGAAACACATTTAGGATTGGCTGAAAAATTACAAATTGTTTTAAAGTTATGAACTTTGATATCGGGACTTAATTTTTAAATGTTGGCCTAGGGGCGGTGATATGTTATTTCATATTTTCTATACTTAATATATTTACATACATTCGCGTTGTAAGTGTTTCATAAAGGTAAATGATACCAGATAATAACTCGTTGTTTTGAGGGTTATCGATTGTTATACTTATATAATTATCATTATATACGTTATTGTTGTACTTGATGCTGCTCTTAATAATAATAATAATAATAATAAAAATAAAAATGATAATAATAATAATAATAATAAGAAGAAGAAGAACAAGAATAAGAATAATACAAGGTAACAGTAGTAGTAGTAGTAGTAGTAGAAGTGGTGGTAGCAGTAGTAGTAGCAGTAGTAATACTAGTAGAAGTAGTAGTAGTAGTAGTAGTAGTAGTAGTAGTAGTAGTAGTAGTAGTAGTAGTAGTAGTATAAAAGTAGTAGTGGTGGTTGTGGTGGTGGTGGTAGCAGTAGCAGTATTTGTACATGTAGTAGTAGTAGTAGTAGAAGTAGTAGCAGTAGCAGCAGCAGCAGCAGTAGTAGTAGTAGTAGTAGTAGTAGTAGTTGTAGTAGTAATAGTTGTAGTAGAAATAGTAGTAGTAGTAGTAGTGTTGGTGGAAGTGGTGATGGTGGTACTAGTATTTAGTAAACATATCTCCACGATAACATTGGCTTTTCTTTTCAGAAAATATTTTCTTCACGTGTATCTCACGAGGGATGTGAAATGTAGTGTTCAATATGATGTCATCTAGTCCAAACACAGATTTTATCTCCTAAAGTTTTACTATACATTGCTGCATGGATAAAATAGACTGATCCCAAAATGATATCAAGAACCACATTTGTATGCATTGATATATAAGAAAGGTGTAAGAAATGGTTTAAGGATCATTGCGAGTAAACTGCATGGTCTTTGGATCAAAGATCAAAGGAACAGAAAATCGAATTAGGTATAACGTAAAAGTGTCTATGCATATTATAAACTCCAAGTCTAATATAACATAGCAACGGTCTCAACACAATTTCGAATCCCAAAAGAAATGGCGCCGGGTGTCCGAAAGAAGTCAGCGTCCCTGTTAGCATGTTACACTCGCCGTAAATGTTCAGTGGAAACCTCTCGAGTTCGGTTTAAAGGTCAGGTTAGTTATTTTATACTTATTTATTTTACAACGATTAAAAAACAAGTTTAAACAATTTATTTTAATGTCTCTCGTTGGCTCTGATGTTGGCGTTATGCGGTGTTTGCTGTGGGAGGAGACCGGAATACCCGGAGAAAACCCACGTGTCCAACATGGCGACCGCCATTCCATCTCATATACTCCCCAGTCCAATCCGAGGTCGAACCCGGGTCGCATTGGTGAAAAGCGAGTGCACTAACCACTGCGCTAATCGGACACCCTTAGCGGTCTCAACAAGGTCTAGTTCGGTAAAACGTCATGCTAGGTGAAAAGATCAACGGTCAGCGATCTGATTGGCGGAAGGAAGTCACTGTGTATGGTCGTGCTCCAGAATTCTATCTAACATTCGTGAGAGGTGGATGTCATATTGTTTATCAAGATTCCCGCCGTATCGACCATAAAACTTCCTTAGTGATGATATTAAGAATGTATTTTATTTTAGTAGTTTATTGGCGAGTCGTTTGGCTCTCAGAATAACACTCATAAGGGGACAACACGTTTTGGTTTGAAATATCAGTTTTACGTCAATTTAAAATATATTTGTTTTCCTGCCAAGAACAAATGATTCAATTTAAACGCACTTAGTTCGAACTATCCCCATGTGAAGGTAGATAAATTTTGCGAATAAAACCCGTTCGTAAAATATTGCCAAGCCATGATACATCGCTAAAACTTCGAATGTACTAATGTATAGTCCGATTGTAATCATGATTTCACTCAGGTTACCAATAAAGCTCAATGGTCATTTTGTTCGCCTTTTTGTACTTCATCTCACAGCAGATCATTTCTCTACATAATTGGTATGTAGTACCTTTCGGGTTCGGGAAAGTTTCATAATTTCTTGTTTTGTCGGGATTCGCGTAACACATAATGTCCTCCGTTGCCTGTAGTCTGTAAGAGCGATGTGCACTGTTCATGTTGAGGTGTATTATTGAATATTACTCTGGGTGATTACGTAAAATGCGGTATCATAATTGGCTGTTATCAAACATTAGAGGTACATTCCGTATATTGCATTATTTTAGAATAGCTTCTATTCATTGAAAAGAACACCTGTAGTATACGCTAAAATAGAAAACAAAATTGCTTCCTTTGCAGTGCTAATGGTTAACCACCAACAAGCATTTTCAGCAAATAGTGGAAATCTGAAAGTATTGATGGCCAGTGAATTCTACTTTGAAGAAAGTAAAAACACGTTTAAACCAATAAATCGAGAGCAAATATATAAATGTGTTAAACACAGTGTGCAGATTGGCAGTTTGATCACAAGCCTTATGAAAAATTCATGAACGCAATCCCATAAGATAACCCGTAAAGGCGCCATTACGCAGTGTAGGATATTGGGTACTGACCTTGTTGAACATGCTCTATGTTGTTACGTTATATAATTATGCTCAGAAAAATAGGTTTCATTACTTGTTGTAAAATAAATGTCGCCGTATAAATCTATCTCGGTCTTAGAATAACGGCCATTGACACGGAAAATTATGCTCATCGTAAAAGCCAAAAATGTCAGAGTTCCCATATTTCAAAGTCAAACGCTGTCAATAGATGATCTCACTAAGACATGTGATGAATTAACTACAAGTCGCTGTGATTAATTTGGATTTTGTTATGGCCAGTGACACAATGCTTGAAAGATAAAACGGACATAGAACAGATAAACGTCGTACTGTAAAACCTGCTTTAGCGAGCACCTGTGTATAAAGATCACCTAGTCATAAAGACCGATAGTACCATCTGCGTAAAAAATCAACCGCTTTATAAAGACCACCTCCCTTTTAAAAAGTGTTTTTTGTTGTGTACCTTAGGGGATCTCTTTATACAAGTTTTAAAGTAGTTAATTGAAGTCATCACTACATCGTAAGTGTAGGAATATAATATTTTGTGTATAAGGTTTTGTTTGTAGTTACTAGGTAACACTTCATATTCAAACTTTGTATACCCCTGGATTGAATATCGTAGGATATTGTATTTGAACTGCCTATATATCTATCCAACCGTTATCTGTGTATAAACAAAAGTTTCACCAAGGATATTTTAACCAAAATTTGTATTATATGACATATCGGAGGAGATAACGGTCAACTTAAAAGTTTTTTGCGTTATTAACTCATGTACCCCCCAAAAACAATGGATCCTTCTGTAAATCAATGACTTACACCAGTCCAAATGTGTCTTTAGAGTTACTACAACCTTCATGAATGACTTCTCACGCTAAAATGGCATAGTGTTAAGATTGTTTTGACTGTACGCCATACTCACCTTTTTCAGTTACATGCCGGCTGTAAGTTTCAAAAGGTGCATGAGAGAACCTGAATGCAATTAACCTGGAAAGAGAATCTATCAACGAAATAATATTTGGCATTGATATCATACTGCAAAATACAATCGTTTTACTTACTTGTGGACAGCAGAGGTCAAAATGTGTTGCACTTCGTCTATAGATGTTGAGGTATCCGTATAAGTAACTCGAATAATTCAAGCCCACTCTGTTTCCGACTCTGTCCTTCCTACAAGGGTTTAAAATCTCGATACGATAAAATCACGTCAGTTGTTCCCTGTCACATGAAACGAATCTAGGAGTCGTATTCATTTCAGTATGCGCAATGGGTATATTCGGTGAAAATTGAAAATTGGGAAGCATTCACGTTATTTACACCAAACAATGCTGACGATTCTTACAATTGGAGTATTTTTCATATCGCACCATTACAAAAGTAGTACAGCTTTATTTACATTTACTTTGAATCCCTCTTATTTTCCCGCCAGCTGTAATACTGTATACAAATCCCACAATGCAACATGAAGTTATTTCCGGTCTGACGCGTTTCGAATGTAAATGCATTCAGGAGTTAATGCAGCGATAGTTGGTAACGGAATATAACAACTGAATTATTTGGTTTACTGTAAAACCTACTTAGGGGATACTTACCTCTCAATATTGTCCGATCTCAACTCTTTATCTTCCGGAGGTCCGTCCATATCTAATCATCTCTAGATTTGTATACTATCTTGTTGACCTGTTGGCGATTATTACTTCGGTATATTTGCATTTAACGAATTTTGCTAACATTTTGTGATGTATGCTAAACGATAGCGACACAATTAACGACAACGTCCACATAGTATATTGAATATGTGATATCTTACAAAAGCGAGTGTAGCAAGTTCTGAGATACAATGGGAAATATGTTTCTCGATCACATACTTCATGCTTTATTTTCTCAATAACAAAACTGTAATTTAACATTTTAAGTATCTACAATGACTCCCATTCGCCAATGATATCTAAAACTGATGGCATATTCACCGAAATTGACCTTTTCACCGAACTAGAGAGGTTTCCATGTAGCATTTGCAACGGGTGTGTTGCATGCTGGCAGAGGACACTGACTCATTCTGGACACCTGGTCCTATTCTCGTTTGGGATTCGCAATTGTTCTTCATAATGAAACCATTTTTATATCTAATGCGCCGTATTCTAATGGACTTTAAATTTCCATTATCAATAGGTACTTTTTACTTTGGATGGCATGCATCTGTCAGAATATACAAACATAAAATTTTAAGTGTGACATTGACTTCTAAATGACTTCTAAATGACCACTGCAGCGATCGCATAATTATATGCTCGTGGTATCTATTATACAAAACTCTTTTTATTCAAAAAAATAAATATTTGGTGTTTAGTCATGAAGAACCTTATTTTGTCAAGGAACACTCTGATTCCAATAACAAGTACACTGAAGACGGTAATATCAAGATGCTGAGGTTTCTAGTAGACAACATCTTCGTGGTTTTTGCGGGAAAAGTTTTCCAACAGATTTTAGGCATTCCAATGGGTGCCAATTGTGCACCTCTCTTGGCTGACATATTTTTGTATTCATATGAAGCGGATATATACAGACTCTGCTCTCTAAAGGAGACAAACAGTTAGCATCTCGGTTCAGTTTTACTTACAGGTATATCGACGATGTTCTGTCCATAAATAATTCAGAAATTCAGAATTACCTCGGCCAGATGTATCCTGTTGAGCTAGAGATCTGTGAGACGACAGAGAGCAACACATCTGCTTCTCACCTTGATTTACTCCTGTCGATTGGAAAAGACGGTCAACTTCACACATCCCTCTATGACAAACCAGAAAATTATCATTTCAACAACTTCCCGTTTCTAAGTAGTAATATCTTCTCCTGCCTATGGCGTTTTCATTTCACAACTAATACGTTATGCCAGGGCATGTTCTTCTTATGAAAGTTTTATTCTGAGAGCTAAACGACTAACCAATAAACTACCTACACAAGGTAACGTTGTTGGACGCTTGGAGTCGTCGTTTAATACGTTTTATGGTCGATGGTTTATTGAGATCTTATTAAACATTATGAAGTCCCCCTCTCAGAGATATTAGATAGTATTTTGGATCACGGTCACAGACAGTGACTCCGTTTCACAAATCATGCTTTTCACCGAACTTGACCTCATCACCAAACTTGACCTTTTTACCGAATTTGACCCATCCATCGAACTAGAATGGTTACTATAGAACATTTGCGACGGGTGTGGCATGCCAGCAAGTCCTGTATGTATTCCAATCAATTTCATATTCTGTAATATTATAAGACTCAATTGATAAACTTATTTTCTATTTTATTTTGCAAAGTCAAATATAGTAAAAGACAACTTTACAATCTCCCATGAACTCTATTTTCGAATATATGAAGAAAAGTAAATAAAGTAAAGATTAAACTGAATTTGCAGTTTTACAGGGGTAAAGTCAGATCTCAGTGGGTTGAAGTTCTCTTTCATGCTCCGATGAGACAGTTTGTAGTATTCACACTTTCCAAAAATAAAAATGGTAAATTGAAAATTGCACTTCTTCGGCGAACAGCCATTTTATGTTTCATGCCAACTAAACAAAGTGACTGACGTCACCTGGTAAAATGGATACCTGTGTAGTGGTTAATAAAGTTGTTACCTTATATTTGTTCAGGTGTTTCCAGTTGTATATATGACACGATACGTATAGACACAATACGTATCAGCTGGTGCTATATTTCACAATTAACATTTTATCAGTACTAGTTTTTTTTATATAAATAAATTGAGACTACACATGCCACGGTTACGTATTGGCTGCAACTTCACCAGAAAACCACAGGACAAGTGCCAGGTGCATTATAATACGTAGGAGGTGTTTTAGATTTGTATCATATTAAAAGAATCTGATCCCATTTCTGTATTTTCAAGAATAATATTTCCGTCTTCCTGGATATTGATGGCTATGTCTTTATGCCTTGTATAGTATTACCCATATATCAATATTTTGTGATGAACACCTGAGAAGAAACCACTCTTTGTATGTCATCAGCAGTTTTAGACAACATTAATATCTAATAGGTAATGTATTGATAAATGTGAAATGATTTATAAGCCATAACTGTTTACCTAACATCATGAGTAATGTTCTTTCTCTATGTCAATATAAAAGATATTGACTTGCCTATAAAACCGCTAATGATATTAGAGGTAATATTTCACAAATTGTCATAAATCATGGATAGGTTTTGGTGTGTTTTTGCTACCATAATATATAATTCTGTTAACTGTAAAAATATAATGTTGCTCTTGTCTAAATATTACATCCCACAATATAAACGCAACGGGTTCATATTGAGTTTGAGGGTATTGGACTCTTTGTGAGTTATTTATGATTACTGTATTAATTCCTTGCAGAAAACTACCAGGATTAATGTTTTGAGTAGATGTAGTCTAATTCAGATCATATGTTTTTTTTCTCGAGAAGTAATAAAACCACATAAATAACAAAAATTAACACCAACAACAACTACAACATCAACAAAATAAAAAAATACACAACAGGTGATGCTGATTACTCCCGGACACCTGGTCCCATCCCGTTTTGGGATTCGCCATTGTTCTTCATGTTAACCATTTGTATATCAGATTTGTCGTATTATGATGGACTTGGAATGTCAATTATCCATTGGTACTTCTCTTCATTTTACTTCACACGATCATTATGTTCGACCTAGCTACCTGCCAATATATAAAAGAGTACATGCAAACGTTTGCATCATTTGTGTAGTTATATTATAGAACATTTATAGCACTCCAAAATGACAAAGGTTTTCTCGAAAAAAAAAAGAATTGGTTAAATACTATGTTGGACTAAGAATAAAGTTGGTATGACTCATTAACGTGATTTTGGATTGCCATAAATATCGGCAGAATTGGTTGTTTTTATTTCGTGAAAAATAAAATGTCTATATATAATTGCTTGTAGGGTTCGAGTGTGAAGAGCATCATGCTTGAAACTACTATTTTCCTTATTGCTGTTCTGCCCGGTGTTAATGTAAACAGAAATATAGTTTGAGTATGTGAAATTGCTTATAAGACTTGCTAACAGCGGTCCAGTAGTTTACCTTCTTGTGTTTATTTTTACACGACAACTGAAAGTACTGTCACAACCGTAATGTTGGATTTGGACGAAAACAATATTAAAACGAATAAAAAATATAGCTATAGATCAAGATAGTTCGAAAAGTGTTTTCTTGAATTCTGTGTTTTCCAGAGGTTCGTATTTAGCCAATCAGGTCCGTGATTGTCCAATCAGCTCTGTGTTTGTTCAGTCAGGTCCGTGTTTGTCCAATCAGGTCCGTGTTTGTCCAATCAGATCCATAATTATCAGATGTACTTCTTCAAATATTCATTTGTATATGCAACAAGGACGTGCTGAAGATTTTTAATTTGGTATCTGAGATTTTAATTTTTCAAAGGGTGAAATTATTACTAAACAGTGATCCGTCAACCCTAATCTTGGCTGCATGAACACACCTATTGTTACAATGAGCGGATTAGAATGGCAAAATGAATGTGTATTGGATGCTCTGTTTGAGAATGATATTAAACGGAACACACTCTGAGTCTACAAATAAATAAACTGAAGTTGATATAAAAAAACATGCAGGAATTTCTAATAGACAATATATTTGTAATGTTCGGAGATGTGGTCTTTCAACAAACTGTCGGCATTTCTATGGGAACCAATTGTTCACTTTTATTGGCCGACCTGTTCCTTTATTCATACAAAGCAGACTTCATTCAGAAACTGCTGAATCAAAAGAAGAAAAAGTTAGTGGTGTCTTTAATTTGACATTTAGATATATCGATAACGTTTTGTCAATTAATAATGACAATCAATTTTCATACATATGTCAATGCGATATATCCCAGCGAACTAGAAATTAAAGATACATCAGAATCAAGCACACACGCTTCATACTTACTTACATTTAACTTAATATAGACACAGAAGGGAAATTAGCAACTAAGCTATACGACAAACGTTTAAGTAATAATATCCCTCAGTCACCCACATATGGAGTTTATATTTCTTAAATGATCCTATATGCCAGGGCGTGTACAACATATGAAGATTTCATATACAGAGGTAAACTACTCACTGACAAATTATTGACACAGGGATGTCGAAAACAGCGTTTATTGTCAACGTTCCGCAAATTTTACCGTCGGTATAATAGTCTTGTTTGCGACTACTCTGTTTCACTAGGTGAAATGTTGAGTTGCCTTTTCGTTGGCGGTTATTGAGACGTCTGTACCAATTGTGACGAGGATTCACTTCTCACGTATTTCATTGGACTTGACTGTGGACTCACGGCGGGTGTGACCAGTCGACAGGGGTGCTTACTGCTCCTTGGCAACTGATCCCACCTCTTGGTTTCCAGAGGTCCGTGTTTGTCCACTTTTACCGGTTTTTATCTATGTCCTGGGCATTCTATTGATTTTTACTTTGGTATCTGAGAGTTTTTCATATTACAAATTTTCCTTTCGGATACATACATAAATATAAATTTCTGGCTCAACTGATGAAGTTTTGTTGCCAAAACCTTTTTGTTTGTTCTCTTTTCTTAAATTCTAACTTTGTATTCTATACATTATTAACCATAGTTTATTAACCATTTTTCGATTTGACTGTTTTACAATTTATTTGTCTTCAAATCGAAATACATCATAACTTTGGTATTATGTTTATAATATACTAAATTGATACACAATCAAAACGTAGGAAACGTTTGCGGCTGTTCTATGTGTGCATCATTACTGTCTGATATTCATTGGTTTTTGGGCTGGCTTTCTTTTCAAAATGACAAAATGTTCATTGTGGCAAAGTGTATTGATAAACTTTTTTTATATTTTAAAATTTTCGCTAGCTTTCAGATATCAATACATCCTTCTCTAATTATAATTTTGAAGGTGGCGTTCTGATGTGATCAAGATTTATATTAATTCTAAGGAACTTCTGCATGTAGGTTGTACGGAAGCATATTACTGCCAAAAGAAAAATGACTAAAACATTCGAGTCACTAAGTTGTACCTATAACTCACTAGTGACATAATACTCTTTTAAAATATATCCAGAATATAACTAGATGAGCTGTGAGGGACGCCAATGTGTTTGAAATTGCCTTATGAACACTAAACCATTCTTATACAATTAAAAATATGACTGGATATGAAATTACCCACATCTATCATGATTAAAATCCTAACTGTTTCCGGCATGAAATAAAGACTGTATTGCAACAAAGTAATTCCTTGGCATATTCATAATATACAAAATACTGCTTGGTCAAAGACAAGGAGGACAGTTACTTTGTATGCTCAAATATTTGTTGAAGATGAAATAATTTTGGAAAACATGATCCTTATTAATTACATGTAATAATTACTTTTTGCCCCGTAAACTATACCGAATATTCATTTATTATGGCGGATTCAAAGCAACAGCTACAACAAATTGTGGTTGGAAAATCCATTCTAATATTACGCTTGCATTTGTTCTTTTGACCACCAGGAGATATTGTTTGAATGTATATGAGATAAAGATTTGTATAAAATCGTCATGTAAAATTTCCCTTTGATGTATTGGGAATGGGTCGGTTATGCCATATGTACGTGATACTATATAGTATTTACGGTATTATCTAATGGTACATACGAAATATGGTTGCGTTAACAAGGTTATGACTCTCGAAGTCTTTCGTGAAACTCATCAGTTCACATGTTCAACATGATATTATACATTTTATAAAGTACGTGCTACACAGCAATTCAAAGTTACACTAATCCTTATCATACTTTATACTTACTTACCACGCCGTACATACGACTTAACGACGTATTTTCTACTGATAATATCGTACAGTCGTATGAAGTGCATAACGATATCAACAATGCCGTAGAAATAATGACTTAGTTCTATGAAACGTTTCCGATTCGTGTTGCATGCTGACATGAGATTGATTACTTCCGGACACCTGATCCCATCCCCGTTTGGGATATGCAATAGTTCTTCATGTTTTTCTTCGTGTTGTTATATCTGATTTGTCGTACTCTAATGGACTTGAAGATTCAAATGTATGTAGGTACGTCTTCATTATACTTAGTATGTATGACTAAGTGTACCATTCGTATTACGTAATACAGCCACCATAGGTCTTAATATGACTTGTTGTGACTTAAAATGAAATGACGTACATACAACTTAGTATCTCGTACGTATGACTCATCATATCCTACTACTGACGTAGTATAGCAACCATAGAACAAGTATTACTTGATATGTACTTATTTTTACACACAGTTGGCAGAAACGTGCTTCCGTAATGTCCTCATACGTTAAGATTTTATTACAAACACGGTGTAAGGTGTTCTGTTATTACAAAATTATATGATATATGAAACACTTCAAAGACAAACATCCTAGGGAATTAATTTTTCTGCAATAATAAAAAATCGTCAAATTAAACAAGTCGTGATGATTATGATTCATGTTCATCCACTATCGTTGCTGTTTAACGTCCCAGTCAAGAATCTTGCACTATATACCGGTGAAGGGCTTCACATTTTTGCTTATGATCGGCACTTACGGTCATTGAGCTGTGAGGGCGTCCCGACACCTACTTTGACATGAGCTCGAACCCGGGTCCCTGCGTTTGCGAATCGATCACTCTACCGTAGAGCCACCACGGCTCTCCCACTATCAACACATTATAAAATTAAAAGATATAATTGATATAATTAAAACATACTTCCGGCATCTTTATAATCAGAAGAAAAGTTCATGAAAGC
This sequence comes from Atrina japonica, assembly GCA_030159075.1. Taxonomy (NCBI): domain Eukaryota; kingdom Metazoa; phylum Mollusca; class Bivalvia; order Pterioida; family Pinnidae; genus Atrina; species Atrina japonica. Next base: position 415,192 of record BROG01000430.1, on the reverse strand, counting down.
GTAGAATTATCATTAAACAAACCTCGTTTGAAATATGAATACAGTAAACTTGCATTATGCAGAGCGAATTAAAGGAAACGAAAGAATTATAGATCTGTAAATGTTCATTTTAAACGTTAGTATTAAAATAATACTAATTAGTCCAGATTTTAAGTGTTCTCACGGAAGAGATAAGCTTTCCGATGAAATTGAAATGTTAGTACGTTAAATTATATATCTACGTCATACCCACAATCCTATCATTTTAATTGGATAAATCCGCTGTTCTTTCAAATTCCCCAATATGTACAAGTCAATGAATCTCAGGCTTGTATTGAAGTGAATAACAAATATAAACTTGCAAGAATTTGAGTCTAATTACGTGTTGTTAGCATAAATACGACATTGGTGATGGAAAACATGATACATTTGACTGTGGACTCACGGCGGGTGTACTTACTCCTCCATGGCACCTGATCCCACCTTTTGATTTCAAGAGGTCCGTGTTTGTCCATTTTCTACCAGATTTTTACCTATATCCTGGACATCATAATGATTTATACCTTGATATCTGAGACTTTTTATATACGTGTATATGCTAGATATCGTTTGTATGTATGTATGTATGTATGTATGTATGTATGTATGTATGTATGTATGTATGTATGTATGTATGTATGTATGTTTGGATGTATGTATGTATGTGTGTGTATGTATGTATGTATTCGAAACATTTGGTTGTAATCTACAACCATTTATCGGCTGTTTTGCCCTTGCACAATATTTGCCTTTTCTGAAAATGGAATTCGAATTTCGTAATGTTACTGAAAATTATAATTGTGTAACTGAAGTAAGAGATTATTAAATATAAACTCAGAATAAAAGATAAGAGGCGCCGTGGTATAAAATACGATACACCAAGTGTCTACTGCTGGGTATATATTCCGAAAACACTAAACTTTATAGCAAAATAGGAAAATATATTGGATAAGGATAATAGAAATGAGCATCATATTTCAGCAGAAACAAGATCCCGTCTTTATTTGGTAATGCGTTGTAATCAATTGTCAATAGGTTTTAGCATTATTCGTACTAATATGGCAATGAAAACTATTTTAGCTTTGTATGAAGTTACGCGTGTTTCTGTTCCGTTTATTTGTATTTGCTCTATCTCTTATATATGTACAATTGTAAATGTATATATAATCGTAAATATATCATTAGTTATTAGTTATTATTAGTAATATTGTATATGGTGTTTATACCCCATAAATGATTCCATATGCCAGGGCGTGTCGGCATATGAACATTTCATTTGCAGAAGTTATCTACTTACCAACAATTTGTTTCACGGGAATATCGAAACTTTTAATGTCAACGTTCCAAAAACTTTACAGTCGTAATAACAGACTCATTTGCGATGACTCTATTCTACAATATAAAAATGAGTTAACTTTTTAATAGCGGATGTTGAGTCGTCTATACCATTTGTGACGAGGATTTGTTCCTCTCTTATATCACTTAAATTTGAATATAAACTCACGGCGGATGTGACCGGTCAACAGGGTTGCTTTCTCCTCCATGACACCTGATCCCACCTGTTGATGTCAAGAGGTCCATATTTGCCCAGTATTAACCAGATTTGCATATGTATCCTTGACATTCTGAATATCTATACCTTTGTATTTGATGATATATATATATATATATATATATATATATATATATATATATATATATATATATATATATATATATATATATATAGTTTATTGTATATTCTACCATATTTGACAATGTGTTTGTGTGTATTACTTTCGGTGTTTTATATGTTACATAAATGTAATTGCCTGTACTTAAAACGCTCTTTTGATGCCACAAAATTTTAATTAGGTAAGAGTCTAGCTAATTATAAATAAACGTTTCACTTAAACACTCACAGGTTCATAATGATTGTTGTAAATTACTGCTTTTAAATTTGTTCCTGCTACTCTCATCATCTTCTTTGCTCTGCCACACATATCACTGTTTCAAAACCTATCTAGTTTATATATTTAAGAGCACGTAGAAACATGGAGAGTCCTAAATGTTTTTATTATTGATTTTAAGTAACTTCTAAGAGGAGCCAATTGCTCGTTGCAATTACATTTAAAACACATTTAACGGAGTCATTGTGTTAGACATCTTTACAAAATCGTGTAAACTGTTCAATAAAATTGAATAAGCAGACCGTCTCGACAGAGATTATTTTCTCTAAATTCGAGGTATTTATTGTTACTCCAATTTATATACATAAAAAGATAGGTAAACCTACTTCCGTAATTCATAGAGCTATCAATGATACATACGTTTTACGTATTTTGGATGTATGAAATATACATCACTGTTGTTTGTTGTAACAATTTTATAGGAATCCAATTACACTTGTCATGCTCGTAAATATTATTTATTCGTATACATATAAAAACCAATATGCACTACCTATTGTTTGAAGGGCTAAAGCATCGTGTTTTAAGCCCAGAAGCCTCTAACCTTTGTCAGCTTGTATCCGAGTGAGGACATTTGTCGGTTTACTGAAGACTTGTGGTCTCTTACTTGCACATTGTTTCCTGGGTTCTCTTCTACACAAATAAAACCTGGCTGTGACCACATGAGTGAAAGAAAATGTTCAGTGTGTCGTAAAACACAATTCAAACACAAACATTTCCTATAATTTGAAATTTAAAAATACGATGGGAATACTAGAGATCGATTTTGTAACCTAAACCTCTCCAAATGTTTCTTTTAAAGTTGAAAATTATGTGAATTATTAAGATAATCATTTTAAACATAGTTTAATATCCTAAAGAATTAAGAACTATGTGTTACTCTCCAGCGCCCCTACCAAAATGTAGAGGTAATCCGGTCTCTATACCGTGGAGGGTTTTGAATGAAACATATCGAATTTATCGGAATAAGCAGAAATATACTTTTGTCGGTAGAGCTGCTTCAGAGATATGAGGTCGGTTTTATAACCGAAAATTCACATAATTATTGCTGAGTTGCCTAATTAATATTCATAAAAACTCTTTTTATTCTTATACTGAACTTATTGATAAGAGATTAGTAGATGTTGATTTAAAGTATATTGTAAACAATTTTTAAATTATTATTTTAATTTAGTTTTATCATATTTTTGCTACATACCGACTCTTGATTAGAAATAAATAGGTGAACATGTCTAAGCAACAAACTCCACACATATATATACATATATATATATATATATATATGTTAAAAAAAATATATATATATATATAAAGAGAGAAAGAGAGAGAGAGTGTGTGTGTGTGTGTGTTCGTATATTTAGGAATACAGTGTATTTTCTATAAATACGAAAATTTGCATGTCGTTAGCTTGTGTTTTAGGATGGATCGCATATAAGTTTTATATACTGTTTAACATCGACGTTGCCTAAGAAACTTTACAAAATTGCGCACGTTAAGATAATAGTCATTTAAGTATATAAACCAATCAGTTCGGAAAATAAACTGATATTTAAAATAAGTTAAGAAACGAAGCGGTATCTTTGAAATCATTACTTAGTGCCAGATTTGTGTACATTTATTGTTTATTTATTGTATTCCCAAGTACATATATATTGTACGAAAATACATACACAAATGTCATTTAAATAAACTTGGCATATCTTCTAGTTCGTAAAATGGCAGTAACATTCATTTCATTATTTTGTTATATCGACGCCCTTGGATTTAAGTAATGTTTTAGAATTCGTCATTGTCTGTTATTCGTTTTCCTTTTAGTTACGATTTTAAATGTAAAATTTGCTCTTTAATTCTTTTTGCTGATGTTAAAATTGCACACAAAGAAAATGAAGAAAAAAAACATTTTTGATTGTTGGCACATTTGCAATTTTAATAAAACAGTCGATGAACTAGGGGGCATTTCGATACTACGTGTATCGCAACGTGTCAAACACATATATACACATGTGTAAACACTAACACAAACACATACACACTTTTTCTCTTTTTAAAATGTGTATTGAGTTAGATAAAAAGTTTTATACTATTTGTTACTGTTAGACATGTACTGAATATTATTCATAGATGTTAATTCAATATACGGTTTTTAAATTTTATTAACAAATTACATACTAATAGTGGTACTTTTATCAGCATCATGTCTGCTTATAAAAAAGTCAATAACCTTACATCAATTAGAATATATCGCCATAAATCATTGAAAGACTACCAAAATGAAAAAAAAAATGCGTGTTTTAAAAATCGCAATCATAAACGTGATTGCATTTCCATTCCGCATCTCTTGTTGGATACGAATTGAAAATTATCCCCCTTCTCTCTCTCTCTCTCTCTCTCTCTCTCTCTCTCTCTCTCTCTCTCTCTCTCTCTCTCTCTCTCTCTCTCTCTCTCTCTATATATATATATATATATATATATATATATATATATATATATATATATATATATATATATATATATATATATATATATATATATATATGTGTGTGTGTGTGTGTGTGTGTGTGTGTATATATATACCGATTGGATATTCTTATGTCTTATACATTGACTAATGTATGAAGCAGTAAGTGATTACCGAATTATTTATTACAATATTTATATATATATAGGTGTTTCTCACAATTTTATTCATGACTTATTCTGAAATACATCTCTCATTAATTGTTTGTTTAAAACAGAATTGTCATGATCTCTTTGTATAAAGTATATCCTTTCACGGTTTGTGTCGGATGAGACAAACAAAATGGTGTCTGAGATCAATAAATAACGGTCTCTCATGTGCTTCACTGCATATCTTGACTTTTGTATTTGATGAAAACACAGATAAGACCAAGATCAATACATTGACAAATGTAGAATCATCATCGATAGCCACGTGCCGTATGCATAATATAATTTGGCATTTAGACTGGAAGTGTGTGAAACCGTTGCAAAACTGATTTATTCTTTCTAGGATACGGTAACGAAATATTGCCCATCATAATACGATATTTTGAATTATCAATGTAGCAGTTAACACCCTGAGTTCTACTTCAAACCTTCTTTATATATTTGCTTGAGAGTTTAATTTGTTTTGGCCGAAGAGTGAACTTTCGCTTCCCATAAAAGAGATCAGGTATAATTTGTTCCACTTGTAAGTCATGTCTACAGTCTGTCTGGTTCATTATTTTTACTGTATATACGTTATCAAGCTTTCTAAGATCATCCAAATATTAGAATCCTTTGTATGAAGTTCAAGATCAGTTTTAGCTCACCTGTAGCTTACCTGTCCCAATTCATGTGTTTTCTCGTTCTTTGTGTTGAGAGAGATTTGTGGTTGTTTAACAAACTTCCCCTTGGGTCATTTTTAACGCCACCCTTTCAGTACTAATAAAATATATCCCTATACCATATTTTCCCTGATTATTGTGTTATTTTGTGAAGCATAGCAGAAATCTTCAGGGTCATTCCGAGCCTCCCCGATCAACAATGGTCTACTTCTTTGAGAGATATTGAGACAGTCTACTCCAAACAGTGTTTTCTTGTGAGTTTACCATTACCGAAGAATTCTTCTAACCGGAACCAGACCGTTGAGTTCTTGTATGGTTCACGGAATAAATGAATTGAATCGTTAGTTTTTCTCACGTAAGCATTATATATATATATATTTGTAAGGAAATATTTGATAGCACACAAACACTTACACCTATGAAAATCAGAGATAGGGAAATATACTTTAAGTTACAAAATCAAACTATTTTTCACGATGTTGAATGTCTTAAAGATACAATAAAAACTGAAAAAATTTATTGTTAATCTAGTTTGAAAATTATAAATATGAAAAATATGAAAAAAATGATCCAATGTTTTAATTTCCAAAGTTTTTATCTGAATTTCCTTCGGTAATTTTTCATATTTGTTTTGTTTCCCATGTCGGTATCACGTTAATTCCTATATAAAGGGATACAAATTGAAGCAAAACGCAGCACCGGTGCCAGGGTCCCATTGACATATATCTGACGGACCTTGTCCTGCTATAAGAAATACGCTTATATCTATAACGTCATGAAAATGGCATACCTGAAAATTAGGAAACCTGGAAAAAATTAATATTCAAATAAAGTGCTCTATTGCACAATCACATGTGTTATAGGTAAAGTTACATTTATAAACGGAAATACATAACGAATTATATTAACCTGTTGTGCGTCGGTTATATACATAACGTGTATAATGCATATAAGGCATTACTCATAATATATAAGACAAAAGAAGAAAAACTCGTCTTACCTTATATCAGATTTGTCCTGGATGTGTCGCTTTGTGGTAAATGAGTCTCATTAATGTCGCCTTCAGCTTGCAGACGTACATATCTCCTGTCAGTGTGGGAAACACGCTTACGTCATTATGTGATCGATTTTTTTTAATTATTATTATGTTTTTCTTTACATCAAATCATACTAATTTAAGATATTTTCCTTACTTTATTGGAATTTTTATCATAATTTAATTATGACATTTACATTTCTTTTCAGATGTAGAACATCTTTACACAGGAGAGCTGGCATGTGTTTCGGTTGTTATATAAATGCTCAATATTTACCAAAAAATGAAAAATATGGTCATGCACATTTGAAGTGCATTCGTTATATACTTTAAATCCGGGAATATGATTCTTTTTTTCATGAAAGAGAATAAATACTCTCGTCTTTGATTTGGACCCATGGAAATAACAGTCACCTGATATTCTACCTCATTTAACCGTTTGTGATTGTGATAAATTTTTAGGATATTCATAAAATTGTGTATTTATTTTGTGAATCATTTGATTTCCTTGGCTGCTGATTCGATATTGAAATATAAGCTTGCATTGAAAGGAAACTTTCTTCTAATCTTACCGAATTCTTGTGACCTGTCACATGAAATCCAAAATTTGTATTGCTGAATACGCTCTGAAGCGGTTGAACTGTGATATTGTGCGAATATTTTCAAAATAGGAACTGAAAGTCAAAGAATGTTCAATAATTTACTACCTGGTTTTTCATAAGTATACTTCGGGCAATGGGTAGGTGGCGCACTTGGATATGAAGAAACAGAACGTCCGAACTTTATCATTGATCGTCTGTACCTTAACCTATTTGCTCATTGGAGCTGCAGTGTTTGACGCACTTGAGTCCGAATACGAAATGGAATATTCCAGAAAATACAAAGACGAGGAAATGTTGTTTAAAAGTAAATATAATATGTCATCAGATGACTATGAAATCTTACGAAAAACGGTTTGGAAAGTTCAACCGTACAAAAATGGTGTTCAGTGGAAGTTTACTGGTGCTTTTTATTTCTCCCTTACAGTTGTCACAACAATTGGTAAGTATTTGATATACATTGTTCATAATAAGATCCACAATACAGCCGTTCATACTCAAATTAGGCACTCAGTCCCACTAAATATTAAAATTGTTCAAGGAATTCAACGACTGTTTAAACCATTGTATAAAGAACACCTATTATCAAGTGACAAGATAGTTTGATCCAAAAAATGGAATATTCCATAAAATACAAACACGAGAAAATATTGTTTAAAAGTAAATTTAATATGACGTCAGACAATTAAGAACTCTTGAGAAAGTTGGACCGGGATTGTTTTTGTTTTGTTTTGTTTTTTTCCTTTTGTTTTATTTTTATTTATTTTTTTTTGGGGGGGGGGTTATTATTAATTTTTTATTTGTTTCGACACAATTGGATCAGTAACTGAGTAATGCTGACACTACACACGTTCTGTTGATTGTTTTACTTGATTACCATTATCTTTATATTTTTATCAGGGCCTTCGTGGCCGAGTCGTTCGAGCACCGCGCTTTGAACCATGGAGTTTCTCACTTCTGGTCAGCTCAGGTTCGAGTCCTGTTGAAGCCTAAGCTGATTTTGTCAGTAAATTTGCCAGTTTACTTGAGGGTACATTACTCACTCCTCCACCATTAAAAACACACGGCCGGAATATAACTGTAACATGGTTAAGTATGACGTAAACACAAAATTCAAAATCAATATCATCTTTATCATCATTAATTTACCAATATTAACCTCCATATTTAGTCTGATCATAAGTGTGCCACATTTATTGGGTATATGTTTTACAATCTACACGACCAAGTCAAATATTTCCAGCTGTGATCAAAAGTGTTAATGGTATTGGCTAACTTCAGAAAGCCTAGATGGTAGGGAAAAGGTATAGGGTTAGTAGTTTCAGTAGTGATAATTGTAGAGGTAGTTGGAGAAGAGTGATTAGGGATTACTCTGTTACTGACATACAAAAACTCACTCAGTATCGACTTGTAAAACAGTCATACGAGAATCCCTTTAAAATGTCTGCACATCTGAAATTATCATGTTGATGACACAAACTACCACAACATACGCTTATTCCTGTCCCAAGTTTATCAATGAGCAAATTACTGTACTTAAAGCGTTTAAGAATTGAGTTAAACGTCGATTTATTGCCAAAAGCAGTGAAACGATATATTTGATGTTTTGCATTTGCAACAGTTAATTGTAGACATTGAACAAATGTTTCGAAACACCGTAAACATATATAACCATGAAAATCAACAAGTGCACCGGGTTGTTTTGTAGAAGTAGCAGCAGCCGTGCTAAACAGTTGTGAAAATAGAGGATCCATGGTGTCCGGCTTGCTATAGGTAGCTTTATTAATTAGGTAGAGTAGTGGTTAGAAGAGCGTTAAAATTCATCAAATCAACAGTACAAATGTGATATTTATGCTTTCAGAAGTGTTACTGTCAGGCCATTCTTTATCCGGAAGACCGATGGTCCCTTACTGAGTATATTGTAACTGGGTTCTTTTCTCTATTTTTGAGACCATATAACTGAAATATTGGTGATTCAACCCTTTCACCTCTGGGTATCTAGATGGTTTGCTGTTTTCTATTGTTGAGATCAGTCTATTATACCTTGTAGGGTTGAAAAGGTTAAACAAAAAATTAATTGTGGGTATTGGCAAGTGGGTAAGGAACATTGTTATAAACTCCTATAAGTAGTGCTTGCAAGTGTTGCAATTGTACTAACATTAAAACCAATAAAACCGTTAGTTGTGGATGAAAAGTATACAAAATATGTTCTGAACCATAAGAATAACCCATTACTAACACTCTCCCAGAATTGCGGTGTTTCGGATAATCAAATATATTTCTTCAATTCTCACAGAGAATTTACTTTATTGATTTTCTGACGGTTTGTAGATATAAATGAACGTCGGTCTGTGAAGAAGTCAACCGGACGAATCAAGAAACTGAATTACCACCGCTTCACGTCTAAATATTCTGATAAGTTGTCGATAATGCGACAAAGATAACGCCCGACAGATTATACGACTTTCGGTAGAGTGCATGCATGAATGTGACAAAGCAGGAATATTCTCATGATTATGTATAGAAGATCTGACGTACGTTAACAATATAATGCCTTTGTTGATCAGAATCTTTAATATTATTATTATTGTTATTACTATTATTATTATTATTGTTATTATTATTATTATTATTATTATTATTATTGTTGTTGTTGTTGTTGTTGTTATTATTATTATTATTATTATTATTATTATTATTATTATTATTATTATTATTATTATTATTATTATTATTAACATTTTTATTATTATTATTATTTACCTTAAAATAAAATAACTTCACTAACAAAAATAACGAAATGTAATAGTTTCGCTCTATCTATTCTTTCCGTTGTCATTATTTCGTCTGTCAATGTTACGTTATTCATAATATAATAAACATTATATAAAAAGATAACGATCAAATTCGGGGTTTAAAGGATTTTTGGGGTGTTTTGTTTTTTGTCTTTTATTTTTTAGCTCACCTCAGCCGAAGGCCAAAGCTCAGGTTAGCTACTGTGATCACTCCCGTCCGTCGTCCGGCGTTCGTCCGTAAACTTTTCATATTTTCGACTTGACAGGAAACAAGTGCTCAAGGTCCCTTACCAAGTTTGTAGTTTGCCAGATTGGCCCAGGGGTGGATCCAGGGTGGGACAGAATAGGTCCCATAAGATACCCCTCTTTAAAACTCTTCCTCTCCAGAATATCTGCATGAATTGAAAAACGGAGTGATCTACATAGATGTATGATTCCAGTTTGTGTTTTTCATAAATATCGGAATATTAATTTTTGATGCATTTGTTGAGGTCTTTGAAGACTTTGTCATTTTCATTAATCTTTGCATGATTTCCTCAATTATCTCCCCTGGCATTCACTTTAACGCAGTCAGTTAATGTGTTTTACTTGTAATTAGTCGAAGAAATGTTTTTGTGCAAGAATTTTGCCAAAATTTAATTTCTAGAACTTTTTATCAGTTTCTTAAAACAGCAATATTTATGTTCCTTGGCCAGATCAGCCTACATGTACATATTCTTCTTGGTCGTCTTTCCACATTTGTAGATGGTTCTCAGATGAGCGATTGAGGTCTTCTATTCTCCCTTGTTTTTTTTGTTTTTGTTGTTTGTTTGTTTGTTTTTTGTTTTTTGTTGTTGTTGTATATTTTGCTTTTTTTGTTTTTGTTTTTTGTTTTTGTTTATTTTTTTATTTTTTTTTTTTTTTTTGGGGGGTTTTTTTTTTTGCTACAGAGAAGTATTGGAATTGGTAATTAAAATTTAGTGTACGAATGTATGAGTTCTTGCTTGTTTCGTTGAAGACTTTAGTCACATAAAACAGCTCCTAACACTCTTGATATTTTGACAGATGACATTTAAATTGTTTGAATTGTTGACGAAATACAAAGAGTCACTTGTTACATTTGACATATTCTTGACGGCGCTCATGCAGTGCACAGATAGGAAATAAAAGGATAATTAAAAAGGAAATGTGAAATCTTCATGAATACTCTTGAAATATTGGACGTGTTATGATTTATATGAATTTCTGTACATGAATATTTCAATAGACCTTTTCATGATCACCTGTAGGGTAATTTTAGACGACTGATTAAACATTGCTAGGAGCTTTCTTTGCATACATTTATATACACATGTACCCGTAATTTTTGTTTTACATATTTAAAATACAGTAAAACCTCCTTTAGTGACCACCTGTGTTTAAAGACCACCTGGTCACAAATACCGTTTTTGCTGTCCCAAAATAGTACCATTTGTGTACAATTCAACCTCTATATAAAGACCACCTCCCTATCAAGAACGGTTTTTGTGTCCTTAAAGAGGTTGTAATATACAAGTTTCACTGTATTAGCTAGACCTTAACGAACTTTGAGACTAACAAGCAATCTATCAAATTTTGTACTTATTGGCAATGCCAACTCTATGTTTCTACGTATTTTTCAATAGCTTTTGACCACAGGATTACACATCCTTGTATCGCCGCACGTGGATGTATTTATTCGGTACAGTATGTATACCTTAATTGATCTTCGTGTCGGTAAATATGGCGGAAGTGAATTGGATTACACTGGAATGTAATTAGACTCAGTGATTAATTATTTATGGTTTATTGATGTATCAACAAGGTACCTAATTACAGGATTAATTAATTGCTTAATCAATCGGGAAAACTAGAAGTGAAACAAGCTCCTTTCATTAGTATCCCATGTATATCAAATATCAATGATTCTCATACATTGATACAGAATCGAAGGTTATTGTGCTCGATAAAATGGTCAAACACGTTTACTACTTCTGTACAGAAGGAAATAAGATATTCATAAATTCATGAATTTAAGAAGTTTTTGAATTAAGTTTTTGTTTTTGAAAGACCTGATATTATTTCAAATCATTCTTATCTGCGAAGTAAAAAAAAACCGCGGACGTTTCAGGAGTGGGCAAAACGTGAAAATTACAACACGAGAAATTGAACTCCTGTTCAGAAATCATTTAGTCCTGTTCGACACAGCGGGCAAATATTTTGTAACATTAAATATTTCGAAGATAATGAAGATATGTACTTCGTTCTTGCTCGTAATGCCACTGGTTTTCAAGGATAGTGAATATAATATTAATATAATATAATATTATGCATTATTAGATATGCAAAGTGGATAGTTTCAACATAGACACATGGTTTTCAAAAACTTTAACTTCAGTATGATTTTTATAATTTGATCAGTGTACTCAACAATTATATATAGTTACCTGCCATACACGTGTTTCCTAAGATATCAACAATACACGAAACACTTTAATACAGGCGTAAAGAGCATTTTATCAATCCACATTTGTATCTGGGCCGTTCGGCTAGGGTTATTACTATTTTATACATTGAACGTCCATGACCCATTCACAACTTGGTTGATTGTGGGGTCAAATGTTAAAGCAGATATTTCTCAAGGTTTGTTACCACGGGAAATGTTCAGTCCTCGATTAAATGTATTTGTAAAATGAAATGCTTTTTTCTTATTTATTCGACGAAAATTTGAAGTCATATACTTATGTACAAATTACACAAGAATACAGGAAGATGTTTTACGCACTTGTTTAAATGTCAATCAAAAAAGCATAAACGATGATGGCGAGACATTGTGTAATATAAACTCGTCTAGAGGATACACTGTCAGGAACGATTTGGTAAATCTAGAGTTTGGGTGAAACATTTGTTTTAGATTTGCTTTTGCATTCTCCTTTCGGTGTCTGAAGCTGTAAATTATTTATTAAAAAAAATATTTCGATTTTTTCTACTTGTACTTGATGTACAATAACAAAAAGAGCATATAAAGACATGGAAATCTTATATTCCTATATATTTTATTGAAATAAGGTCAAGTGTTGTATTTATACACAAAAAGTAAGGTTGGGGTAATCAATTGTAAGTGAAACAGTGACAAACTTGTATTTCTCGAGCAATTTTCACAAGATATATAAGGATTTAAAATGTTTATGCCTTTTTATGTCTTTTATTGTGCTTGTATATCAATCTACGTTGTACCAAATGCAAAAAAGCAACCTATTGCCCCTTTAAGGATATGATTTTCATAACGGAAGATCTAATTCCGTTTTGTACTAGGTGTTATTCATATAACTCGAAATATTTGGTTGCTTATTGTTCAGAAAAAAACAACAATGCATTGACTTATATTATTAAAATCATGTTTTGAACGTTTTTAATAAAGTGATTCTCAAAACTAGAACGTTATGAGGTAGAAACATGAACATAACGAACATTGTATGGTTTTACTTTCACTCAGTATTACGAATTAATAATTTTCGTAATGTAGCTAATTGAAAGTTTGGATAGTTCAAATTCGCTATATTCTGTATATATAGTCTATTGCTAGTAATGAATTGTCTTACTTTTAATTAGCTTATAAAGCAAAATAGTATATCCCTGTGACATATGCAGGTCAACAGTTTTGAACAGTGTTGCTATTTACAGTAAAGATGAAACCTCAATCAGATATCGAGATATCGTATGGAAACACGCGGGTGTGTTCAGAAATGCATACCAAATATATTGCTTATGACGCAAAGCAATAACTTATTATGAAAGAGTTCGGTCAATTATTTTTCTTGTGTTTTCACATTATGATCAAAGTTCCTTATCTCAAATCACACTTACTCTCACTTACTTTTCTTGAACGTTTTCTGTCTGATCATATGCAGTCTTCCAGATCGCGTTAAGTTTCTTTTTATTTCCTTCAAGAAAAAAAACTTGATAATATTGATATTCAGAAACATGGTGGTATGTTTTGGAAAGATATCACATCAGATATTTCTATGAGATAGATGCCGACGTCATAACAGACACTTTCACTGATGGATTCTTTTAATGTATTTCGATCATACTAACTTCACCCCTTCCTCATCACTTTTGGTTTTGCTCTGTTGAAAAGAATGGGTTTTTGATATTTTCAAACATGTTGGTATTTTGTCACAATATGACAGTATCAATATTAGCCGGTGCTATATGCATGCCCTGTATAAAACATCTTAGGTCGATTAAGAATAAACTTCAACATGCATGCATGTTTTGATCAATATAATAAACATATTACTAAATATATAGTTTTAAAAAAGGCCAAAATAAATGTTCAATGCAAACGTTTCTGTCAACAAGACTTTAGTCGAGATCGTATTTGAAATCAGTGTAATATTCCGAAAGAGAAAAAAAATATATCAGAAAGTGGTACCATATGAGGTTATTTTCAAATTATAAATGTACTATCAATTTCGTCTAAGGGAAACAAGTTTAAACAATTTACTATTTTGACTTCTACAAAAAGTAGAACCTTTACTTAACTTCGTGAAATATTAGTTTAGCATAGGATGATCAGGATCAGCTGATACCGAAATACCCGTTACTGAGTTTACCTTACTGAGCTTATGTTACTGGGTTTATGTTACTAGGTTCAAGTTACTGCGTTTACGTTACTGGGTTTATGTTACTAGGTTTAAATTACTGGGTTTATGTTACTGGGTTTATGTTACTAGGTTTAAGTTACTGCGTTTATGTTACTAGGTTTATATTACTGTCATTACGTATATGTTACTGGGTTTATGTTATTGGGTTTATGTTACTAGGTTTAAGTAAATGCGTTTATGTTACTGGGTTTATGTTACTGGGTTTATATTACTGTCATTACGTTTATGATACTGGGTTTATGTCACTAGGTTTAAGTAACTGCGTTTATGTTACTGCGTTTATGTTACTAGGTTTAAGTTATTGCGTTTATGTTACTGGGTTCATGTTACTGGGTTTATGTTACTAGGTTTAAGTTAATGCATTTTTGTTACTGGGTTTATGTTACTGGGTTTAAGTAACTGCGTTTACGTTACTGGGTTTATGTTTATGTTACTAGGTTTAAGTTACTGCGTTTATGTTACTGGGTTTATGTTACTGCGTTTATGTTACTGGGTTTATGTTACTAGGTCTAAGTTACTGGGTTTATGTTACTGGGTTCATGTTACTAGGTTTAAGTTACTGCGTTTATGTTACTGGGTTTATGTTACTGGGTTTATGTTACTGGGTTTATGTTACTAGGTTTAAGTTACTGCGTTTATGTTACTGGGTTTATGTTACTGCGTTTATGTTACTGGGTTTATGTTACTAGGTCTAAGTTACTGGGTTTATGTTACTGGGTTCATGTTACTAGGTTTAAGTTACTGCGTTTATGTTACTGCGTTTATGTTACTGGGTTCATGTTACTGGGGTTTATGTTACTGGGTTTATGTTACTGGGTTCATGTTACTAGGTTTATGTTACTGGGTTTCATGTTACTGCGTTTATGTTACTGCGTTTATGTTACTGGGTTCATGTTACTAGGTTTATGTTACTGGGTTTATGTTACTAGGTCTAAGTTACTGGGTTTATGTTACTGGGTTCATGTTACTAGGTTTAAGTTACTGCGTTTATGTTACTGCGTTTATGTTACTGGGTTTATGTTACTAGGTCTAAGTTACTGGGTTTATGTTACTGGGTTCATGTTACTAGGTTTAAGTTACTGCGTTTATGTTACTGCGTTTATGTTACTGGGTTTATGTTACTAGGTCTAAGTTACTGCGTTTATGTTACTGCGTTTATGTTACTGCGTTTATGTTACTGGGTTTATGTTACTAGGTTTATGTTACTGCGTTTATGTTACTAGGTTTATGTTACTGGGTTTATGTTACTGCGTTTATGTTACTGGGTTTATGTTACTGCGTTTATGTTACTGCGTTTATGTTACTGGGTTTATGTTACTGGGTTTATGTTACTGCGTTTATGTTACTGCGTTTATGTTACTGGGTTTATGTTACTAGGTTTAAGTTACTGCGTTTATGTTACTGGGTTTATGTTACTGGGTTCATGTTACTAGGTTTAAGTTACTGGGTTTATGTTACTGCGTTTATGTTACTGGGTTTATGTTACTGGGTTTATGTTACTGGGTTTATGAGGTTTAAGTTACTGCGTTTATGTTACTGGGTTTATGTTACTGCGTTTATGTTACTGGGTTTATGTTACTAGGTCTAAGTTACTGGGTTTATGTTACTGGGTTCATGTTACTAGGTTTAAGTTACTGCGTTTATGTTACTGCGTTTATGTTACTGGGTTCATGTTACTAGGTTTATGTTACTAGGTTTATGTTACTGGGTTCATGTTACTAGGTTTATGTTACTGGGTTTATGTTACTGCGTTTATGTTACTGCGTTTATGTTACTGGGTTCATGTTACTAGGTTTATGTTACTGGGTTTATGTTACTAGGTCTAAGTTACTGGGTTTATGTTACTGGGTTCATGTTACTAGGTTTAAGTTACTGCGTTTATGTTACTGCGTTTATGTTACTGGGTTTATGTTACTAGGTCTAAGTTACTGCGTTTATGTTACTGCGTTTATGTTACTGGGTTTATGTTACTAGGTTTATGTTACTGTGTTTATGTTACTAGGTTTATGTTACTGGGTTTACGTTACTGCGTTTATGTTACTGGGTTTATGTTACTGGGTTTATGTTACTGCGTTTATGTTACTGGGTTTATGTTACTGGGTTTATGTTACTGCGTTTATGTTACTGCGTTTATGTTACTGGGTTTATGTTACTAGGTTTAAATTACTGCGTTTATGTTACTGGGTTTATGTTACTGCGTTTATGTTACTGGGTTTATGTTACTGCGTTTATGTTACTGGGTTTATGTTACTGCGTTTATGTTACTGGGTTCATGTTACTAGGTTTAAGTTACTGGGTTTATGTTACTGCGTTTATGTTACGGGTTTATGTTACTAGGTTTAAGTTACTGGGTTTATGTTACTGGGTTCATGTTACTAGGTTTAAGTTACTGCGTTTATGTTACTGGGTTTATGTTACTAGGTTTAAGTTACTGCGTTTATGTTACTGTGTTTATGTTACTGCGTTTATGTTACTGGGTTTATGTTACTAGGTTTAAGGTACTGGGTTTATATTACTGGGTTCATGTTACTAGGTTTAAGTTACTGCGTTTATGTTACTGGGTTTATGTTACTAGTCTTAAGTTACTGGGTTTATGTTACTGCGTTTATGTTACTGGGTTTATGTTACTAGATTTAAGTTACTGCGTTTATGTTACTGGGTTCATGTTACTGGGTTTAAGTTACTGCGTTTATGTTACTGGGTTTATGTTACTGCGTTTATGTTACTGGGTTTATGTTACTAGGTTTAAGGTACTGGGTTTATGTTACTGGGTTCATGTTACTAGGTTTAAGGTACTGGGTTTATATTACTGGGTTCATGTTACTAGGTTTAAGTTACTGCGTTTATGTTACTGGGTTTATGTTACTAGTCTTAAGTTACTGGGTTTATGTTACTGCGTTTATGTTACTGGGTTTATGTTACTAGATTTAAGTTACTGCGTTTATGTTACTGGGTTCATGTTACTAGGTTTAAGTTACTGCGTTTATGTTACTGGGTTTATGTTACTGCGTTTATGTTACTGGGTTTATGTTACTAGGTTTAAGGTACTGGGTTTATGTTACTGGGTTCATGTTACTAGGTTTAAGTTACTGCGTTTATGTTACTGGGTTCATGTTACTAGGTTTAAGTTACTGCGTTTATGTTACTGGGTTTATGTTACTGCGTTTATGTTACTGCGTTTATGTTACTGGGTTCATGTTACTAGGTTTAAGTTACTGCGTTTATGTTACTGGGTTTATGTTACTAGGTTTAAGTTACTGGGTTTATGTTTCTAGGTTTAAGTTACTGCGTTTATGTTACTGGGTTTATGTTACCAGGTTTAAGTTACTGGGTTTATGTTACTGGGTTAATGTTTACTCTTAACGAATGAAGAAGGCCCATCAGCAGTGCCAACGAATTGCTGATTTCAAATAACATAAACGTAACACCAGAGTTATAGTTGTGCTGAATGAAATTAAATTAGAAATACAAGAATGAAATTTCACAATTTTGAATGTGATGAGAGACATATATTTCATTAACCTGTATTTCCCAGTTATTTAAAGAGACCATCTAGTGGTTAGAATAGCAAAGGCATGCGTATAATGGCAACAATCTTGCGAAACGTAACCCGTAAAATCAGTTGTTTGTTTTGTCCGCCATTACATAGAGCATTGCAAATTAACTTTCGGTAATTTTTACGAAGATCACCGAGTGTCCAATAAGCACGTGCTATTTGCAGTTAATATACATTCTATTCTTATTACCCTTTGCATTTATTTTCGTACATCATCATTCTATAACTAATTCAGACAAAGTTGGTCTTTTCCGTCGTTTCAAAACAATCCAGTGCCAGTAATAACTTACGAATTGCGATTCTCGATATTCTCAAGACTATGGGTATTTACCCAGGTAATTATTTCAGTTTTCTTCTATGTGAGATCCCAAACTTCCATATGAGACCAATGTCCAAATTGTGCTGACCATTCAGTCATTTATTAAAGCATCCAAAAGGTTCTAATCCATCTAAGGACAACCATTGCAATCATATTCTCATTCTCTCTCTTTCTCTCTTTCTCTCTCTCTGTACAATGTGTATGTGTATGTATTTATGTTTGTGTATGTATGTATGTATGTATGTGTGTGTATGTATGTATAGCATACGAATTGTATGTTAGCTATGTCATCATGTGTTAAATTAATCATATACTGTATTATCTGGAGAAGACCTAGTCAGTTGTAAGAACTTGTGTCTAATCCATTTGTTATATCAATAAAATGTTTAAATCAATTGGGTGATCTCGACCCATTTTACTCGTCCCATTGCATTATCGGCTTTATCATTCTTAACACATATGAACTACCAAAGTCCATCTTACATGGAGGCACGATTATAAAACATGAGGTATGCATAGTTTCCACAGTTATATTGTTTTGATTTTGTCAGCATTCATTTAGGAAAGCATTAAAGTTGGAAAAATGTCTTTGAGTGACTTGATATTTTTATTCATATATTCATTTGATTTGCTTCAGGTACATAAAATAACGTTGAGAAGCACATATTTTACATAATACATCTACTGTCCAATAAAACTCGCGCCCTGTATTTTAAAAAATATATATAACATATAAAAATCGGCCGGCTTTAACATTCGCCGATTGTGTAAGGGGCCGAAATTGCTGATAGCCTGAGGACCGAGATCCCCCCTGACCGGATAACGAAGCACATTTGATATGGCGAAAGAGTTTATCTGAAAGGTCATTGCATACGGAAATACAGCTGGATTTTTTAAGGTTCTGGAAAACTTAAATTCTAATAAAAAAAAATAACTTCTAAAAGAACATCTTTTAAAACGTTTCACGCGTTTGATATTGTATTTGAATACACATTTTATCATATTCTCGTCTATATGCCTTTGTGACAGCTTGTAACGCTTAAAGGGAAATACCCTAAATATGACATTTGTTTTGTAACGATCATGTGTCATTTACATGGATACATATTATATGACAAATATTAGAACGAATGAGGCTTCTACAAACCGCCACGTATGTCTTGATATAAAAATCTCGGTTTAAAATAACCCGAATGACTTAGGGAAGGAATAGTGACAACCCATATCGGATCATATGATATCATATCATGTTATGTTATATCATGTCATGTCATATTATAGCATATGTCATATCATATCATGTCATGTTATATCATATTATATCATATCGTATATCATATTATATCCAAGAAACATGATGATAATTTACTGATTCTTATGATAGCCAGGCATTCACTGATTTTAAATCAAAGGTTTTATTCTCTTGCTACTGCTGCTGCTACTGCTGCTGCTGATGATGATGACGATGACGACGATGCATAACATACTTATGGCATGTAATTTTCGGATTCAAATTACTGATTGATATAACTTTTAAAACGAACTTAAAGGCATGTTACAAAATATAGATGCCTGAAACTTTGTAGCTGTGGAAAGTAATAGCACCAACTTTGTCAGAGGAGTAAGTGCTATGCACTGAGTCAACTGCTTGTCATCATTTTATGATCCTATGTACTAGGGATATATAGATAACAAAAATGCTGATTAAGCTAAAATGCATAAACTACTAAAAGTAACGCTACTGTCTGACTTTAAGAATCTGCCCCTTGTTTGATAAAATACGAAGACACCCAGCGTAGTCACGCCATTAACATAACTGCACGTAACTAGTATTACATGGCTTCATAATAACATCCGGTTTAATTATCACTTCAATTATCTATAATCCGTCCTGTCAGGTGCCAATCGTCGTGTGACAAACCATATGTTTGAATGACGTCACAAGTCCGAGTTTGTTAAGGTGCATTTGAATTGCGAGATTGACAACGATACAATGCTATGTATATTTACTTGTTGCAGAACAAACTTCAGAAAAATTGTGCCGTTACCCGATATTTTGTGTAAAAACCGACGCATAGTGTAAATATCTCCTATGTACACGACTCTATAGTTTTTTATTGACATACATCCACCTAGGACGTTTATGCATAAACCAACAGCGTTTTACTTTTTGTTGCATCTAATCAGCATAGTTTATATAGCTCTGCAAGAAATTAGATATCAATGTTGGAGCAATAATGGAATATTTGCTCATTTCTTTTCATCCTTGTTTAGTCTTGTTTCGTTCGTAGAGAAATTTCCACCAGAATCCTCCTAGGATATAAAGATAAAAGCTCTGAAACAACAATAATTGGATAATACACAATAAATCTATGGAAAATAACGTAAAATCGCAGTGATCTTAAAAGCTTCAAGTAATACGTTTTAGGAAAAACGATTCCGAACATTATCTGCACTAAGAATGAGTATGAAACATGGTTTTACCTCATCTTCTCTTCAGTTACTAACTTTGACCTGACGCTTATTTTCCTGATCGCATATTTATAATGTTTTACAAAGAAAAGGATATATAAGATAAGTATGAATCAGTGTACGTTGATCGTATGCTCTATAGAAAATGCGATTTTAATGCCGATAAACCACCTATTTCTCTGACTTTCAACGTGAGTTCGTTTTCCTGATATAAAGTTATATGCGCCATTTCATTCGGCTGCCTTGAGTTACAAAATTGGATATTCCCCTTAATTTTATACGGTAACTTGCTGTGTGAAATGTTAACTAATTTGCACAGAAATGGTTTTGCACTTTGTTCATAATATCCTTCACCAATCGATTTTCTATTACTTTAGTTTTACTATTTGCTGATGAGAGTTAAAATTGTATGAATTAATATAAGAGGTTTACTAAGTAAAGATTTTCAAATTTTTATCAATCGGAAAATATATTTTTGATAATGTTGAAAATATCAAGTGTTTCACACACACACACACACACACCAGAGAGAGCAAGCATATGACACCCAGATACACACATTTCTTGGTTACACATTATGGCTACACATTGGCATTTAAATCTAATGAACAGAAGATCAGAATAAGAAACAATACATATGCTCTGAATTGATAATGATTCACGTTTTAATAAACAAAAACTTCCCTTATCTATGTTTCACTTAACCCCCCTACCCAGCCGGGTAACTATGATCCATTAATATATATCCGTGACACTTTAAATAGCTACATTGAAGTAAAGATGAAAAGGATGAAATGGATAATTGAAACTTAAAGACAATTATAATAAGACAAACTGAATATACAAACGGTCTCAACGGGAAAAATAATTGCAAATCCCAAACGGGATGGGACCAGGTGCCCGGAAGTAGTTAGCGTCGCCCGTTAGTAGACCACATCTGTCACAAATGTTTCATGGAATCCTTTCAATTTGCGTGAATAGATCAAGCTTGGTAAATATAACAACGATCTCATCATGGAGAATAATTACGACTGTAGAACAGGATGGGACAAGGCGACCGGAAGGAGAAAGCGCCTGCTGTAAGCACGCCACATCCGCCACAAATGTCCCACAGAAAACCTTTCGTGTTCGGTTAAAGTATCAAGCTTGGAGAAAAAATCATCATAGCTTCGGATCTGATTGGCGAAAGGTTGTCACTGTATAGAGTCGTGATCAAGTACACGATCTGAGATTCCAAGTCTTCATATTGTTTAGCAAGATCCCCTTAATAACCATACCTCATTAGCGACGATTTCAACCGTTCAACAACGTAACCCCGTGTGAGTAATTTATTGGCGAATCGTTTCGCTCTAAGAATAAAACATTCATAGGAGTAAAATTGAACATAGATGTTAATTGTTTCGTTCCTGCGTAGAGCATGTATTGTATAAATTCCGCTACGAATGCGAAGATGCTGTATACTAGAAATATATATTGCAATATAGAAAACCTAAAACAAACAAAAGGTATTTTGGATAAGCATAGATGAAACCTTTTTCTGAGATATCAGTTCCAAATCGTACTTAGCTTTAGTAATTAAAAGTTAATAGTGTATTTTTCACATTTCTATAGGCAACGCCACCACGAATATGTCACGTACCTTGTGACGTCACAACTTCTATGTGAAGAACAATAATATCGAAATATGCTTTGTGATTTATTTTAATGACAATATGATATTTAA
Organism: Atrina japonica; assembly: GCA_030159075.1. Classification (NCBI taxonomy): domain Eukaryota; kingdom Metazoa; phylum Mollusca; class Bivalvia; order Pterioida; family Pinnidae; genus Atrina; species Atrina japonica. Next base: position 392,732 of record BROG01000430.1, on the reverse strand, counting down.
CCTACGTTAATTTATGACCTATGACTTTCCTTTGTTACGACGAGTGCTTAGTGAAGGAACAGTAACTGCTTTTCTTTTTAAAGAGTCTAAGTTCTGATCTGCTATTTGGAATCGAATTCCTTCACGTTCCGAGCCTTCCTTGACATAGAACATCCGTTTAAAATCTCGCGTTTCACTTTTTTTTATGCCGAGTGATTGGTGAGGGTACAAAGACTTTGGTATGACATAGTACCGGAAATCAAACCCGGAACCTTTCGCTCTACTACTAGATCACGGTAAGAAAAGAAAGTTTTCTTGTACCAATGTATAATATGCGATATGTACCCACCATAATACAGAAGGACGATGTAGACAAAGAGACATAAAAAATGCATAATCAAGGTTGAAACAGATTCTTGTTCTGACGATTAAGCTAATTAAATCCGTCCGAATGATGAATGATTGAATATAACTCCAAATAAATTTTATAAAAAGTCAATGCTACGTTTTATAAAATGTTTTAATTTTATCTAAATTGGTTACATATGCATTGTATCATCGTGGAAATGTATTAAATTTCTTTATATCGTCTATATATCTGCTCCAACAATGAGCAAGGTGCGTTACAGCTACGATGCGAATTATCCCCCAATAAAAACTGTTTAAAACTGGATACAAATTTGGACTCCCTTATGTAAATGCTATCACGTATAATTACCTTCATTTCAACATAAAACTAATTGTTGATGGTTTGTTTTGTGTCAAACTTAACTTAACTTAGGAAATTGATAATGATCTGTATACAACATATTTATCATAAAATGGGAAGCAAGTGGTTCCATTATTTCAGATAGAACACTTTGAATATCTGAGTAGTTGACGGCAAAGTGAGGTCTAGATATTAATTTGACCATTTTTTATTTTACACTTTTTAACAGTTCGTGACAGAGTCAGTCTCTTTGTTTTTGAGGAGTGCGCAGCAAAACAAAAGTGATGCTAAGGATATTTAACTTAGCTATACTTAATTTCAACATGCATAACAAGCACAGCATTACCTGTATTCGTGAAATAATAAAAGCAAAACGTTATCTCCGTTTGTAAGACAATGAAAGCACAGTGTTATCTGTATTTGTAAGACAAAGCAAGCACATTATCTGTCTGTGTAAGACACTACGACCACAGCGTTATCTGCATTTGTAAGATAAAGCAAGTAGATTGTCATTGTTGGAAATGTTGGATTTTAATCGATATTTTGGTGAAAAGCAAAATTTTCCACTAAAACCTTATTTCTACCAAGCAGAAAAATACAAAAAGTATTAATTGTCTTGATATACTAGGGGAAATACCGTTTGTAAGATTATACATGAAGATGCGGTAGTAGAATTGCTAAGATAAAGACCTATAGGAATGAATAAAACATATAAATTGATTAATTGACAATACCATTGAACAAACAGATAGATATATAGAAAGAAAAGAAAGATAGACAGACAGACGGATAGATAGATAAATAGATAGATTGAAAGAGAGACCGACAGATAGATAGATATGTTGATAGTTATATAGATAAAACAAGTTTGAAAATCGTAACTTTTTGAATGACAAACACGAGACATTACTCTTTATGACTACATTTATCACTGCTCTCCCTTAAATTCCATGGATGCTGTCTTCTCAAAGTCAAGTATTATCTTACTGATCATGATGTTAATTACCGTAATCTGTTTCCGTTGTGTATATCAGCCCAAATGCTCCCTCTCGAAAGGCATATCAAGTTTCTGTCAAAATATTACAATGTTAAGAATAGAAACATACAAATATGCATGATTTATGTTCGTTTCATTACGGCACCATGCGTATAATTAATTTTCTATTATTAGTATTTGATTTGAAAACAGTGCGTGTAAAAAACACTTTAGAGTAATTCTTGTAGATTGATTACATAATTCTGAAGAGAACATTAAATTTGAAATATATTTGATTATAATGCACCCTTAGTTTACATGCAGTGATTGAACGACCATATTACATTTCATAAACGGAGGTAACATGACATCAGAAAAGTGTATGAAAATGCTAACTGAAAAATAAATGTTTTAATTTGCAACTATTTTGCATTGGAATTTTCAATGAATATAATTTTTTTTTTACATCATATCACTTCAATATTGTATTACATTATACTGTTACTGCTTTTCTTCTCTCTTTGTTGTTTGAGCTCACCTGAGCAGAAGATTCTGACATGTTTCTGACCATCTGTTGTCTGGCGTCGTCTGATAACTTTTCACAAATTCGACTTCTCGGAAAGCACAAGGGAGTTTGACAACAAAGTTTGTATTTTTTGCCTAATAAGCCCAGGGCGGTCATTTACATTATTTTTTGTATATTTTATTTGATTTTCCTTCCTTTTATTCTATATGATGCGTTCATTGCACGTGCTTACCGAAAATTAGATCAAACTATGCTTTCGTAAGATGGTTTTGCTGAAATCTAATTGTTTGAATATTAATATTTTGATTAAAACTACTAGAGGGGTGCCATTTTGACACTGTTGAGGGACACTGTTCAGACAGAAATATACACAGATAACAATCTTCTGTGAAAATCTTCTCTGCATGAATTGAAAAACTAATTACATATGAGTGACCTACATGGATGTATATTTCGAGTGTAAATTTTTCATAGAATTGTAAAATACATTTTGACGCGTTTTGACGCCACGCAGACGTCATTTCTATTCATTTTAACACATCTCAACTCCTAAAGAGTGTTATCATAATTTGAAAAAAAAATAATCCAAATAACTGTCTGTCCCACGGTTGAGGATCGAGGGCATAAAGTATATTTCCCGTTGTCGTTTAGTCTGCCTAAATGACTCGAATATTTTAAATTTCCGTCTAAAATAAATGTCTGAGTGTTGTTAGTTTAGAAGTCCGTAACACCCGTAAAATCTAGATGTGGGAACGAATGCCAGTGAGAAGCAACCGGTCGTACCCACCATGGGGTCACAAATGACACAATGGAATATAGTAAGGTGATTAACATTTCCCCCGTTGGAGGTCTCACTTGTCCCAGATATACCAGTTCTTCCCCTACCCACTATGAAACAGATATCGATATTATTTGCTGAATAACCGCTCTGGAAACAAAATTCTGATACTAATGTTGATTTTTGATAGGTATTCGTTGCATTTAATTACGCCTACGCACACGCAGAGAATACATAGATATTTTTTGATTTGTACAAAGAGAACAGTCATCTATAAATTTGACTTGTTATTTCTTTCATTTTGAAAATGTAGATATAATTGATATAAACCGCATAATTCATATAAAAACCCATGCCTTGCAGTCCTACTTACCATTCTCTGTCAGTTGGGTGCTTTTCATTTCAGTAGATGATGATTAACACAGTAGATATAGTTTCAGTTCGTGACGTGAATTACTAGGATCTCATGATTTATAAATGTCACATAACACTAGGGAAGATAAAGAGAACTATTTTCTACCACAAAATCTCGCCATACATTTATCTAGATTTTAGATTAACCTTTCAACCCTAAATATTTAAATGTAATGCTTTCTATTGTAAGACCAGTCTGTTTTGGTCTGTAGGGTTGAAAGGGTTAAATATATTTTTATTCAATAAATACATTGAATAAGATTGGGCAACAAGTTTTACAACAGTAAGATAGCCTTCTCCCATAAGCAGATTGTATACTCAATAATGTCATAAGTGGTCTTTACATTGTTTTCAAATATATTTGCATATACTTTGAATACATTTATCTGAAAGCATCCATTGTGCAAATTTGTCGTAAATCTTGCAGATTATAACACGAATATCAATGCTATGATTGAACGCGAATAAGCCGATAATATCATTGAACAACGGTCCATTTCGGTTTGTATTTTTGTAGTAAATTGTCAATGTGATTCCAGATTTTTTATCAGCATGACATCTCTAACACATAGGTATTAAGACTTAATGGTGTATCCCGCTACTTCGATTTCAAAACGTTTAGCAATGGAACAATCAATGTCTTTGTTAATGTATCAGGTCTGACGTCTGACCTGGTAATGTGTCGGGATCGGAATTTGCTAGCATGGCAAACACTACATAATCGCAAGTAAATTTGCTAAGTAACAAGTAAAACTCTCCAAAATGTCTAGTTCTAAATGCGGTATAGTTAAGTGGCTCCAGGTTACTGATATCTGGTGATTAGTTGCAGGTTATAACGAAAATATAGTTAACAGGGATAGAAATTCATTTCATACGATACCAAATCTAACGCAGATATCTGAAAGTGTTACGTAACCACTAACCGTAGAGAAATTCAAAATAGTTCTTGTGCGGTTCATTAATCTCCGAAAACGATTGAAATTCCATTTATGTTCCCTCGAGGATATTGTGGAAGTAGATTGATATGTGCCAATATAATGGGTTTGCATAGTGAAATATCTCCCATCGTTTAATTAATTACCCTGTGTTTCAATCGAAATACAATTTGATCTCAGATAAAATTTAAAAAAGAGGAAAGCTGTTTGCATCTATTATCTATACTGAACGATGTTGTGTTTTGAAATAGCCTACGCGGCATTCAAAAACCAATTTCGATATCGCATGATCTCCAAACATCTTCATGTGTTTGTATTATTGAAATTTAAGCTGTATTTCTTCAGTCGTGTCGACTGCATCGTTTTATGGCATAACTTTACACTTAAAAAATCCCCAGAGAACACAAAATGACAAGATGATTTTGTCTTTGTCACAAAGTAATCAAAACTCCTATGCATTTTGGACCTCTAAATCATACAAATAATGATTGTGTTCGAGGTCATAAAAGTTCCCCCCTTTGTATTCAATAAGAAAGCGTCAGCAATGAGTATATTTGCAGATGTAATACGACATATGTTAATGTAGACACGGTAATTAAGAAGTTCCTAATAAGCAGAAAAAGAGCATTTTCCTGCTACAACCAATTTTGAAATATTGTATTCAGGTATTTTGTTTTACTAAATATTCACGAAGTAGTATTTTAAAGTTGTGAAAACAACACAGCCTTAACATCGGTACATATTGATATCGATATGATAAATATATAGCTCAGTTAACCGGAAACATTGTTATCCTTATCCTTATTTATATCCCCGATGATTAAACATCAACGGTGGTCCTTTCCTAAGATTTTAACCAAACTATGCAACCTGCATTATTATAAAAAAATATAAGATATATGCCGGAATCTGGGGTTCTCGGCGGTTCGTGTCCTAACTTGTGGTAATTAACCTATTGCCAACTGCCCGACAAGGCACCTTTTTGGCAAACTTCCCCATTATGACGTCACAATTAAATGGTCCGTCAAACACGTGTGACTGTGATATCGGAATCGAATTACGTCAAAAAAAAACACACGGACAACCATGTGTCAGACACTTGGCGTTAGGTTAATTAATTTCTCGTATTACAAAGACCGGAATCGAAACCGAAACATTTTGCATGGACTGTTTAATCTAACGGTCGAAAGCTGAGTGATTCTTTGATATAGAAAACATAATATAATCGTCAGTTTCCTTTCTGTTAAACTCGTATCAGAATAGCATGGGGTGAACATGTTGCCTTCAAGCTCTCGAAAAAAGGATAGTGGATAGAGGGCGCTGCATTTATTCGAGTTAAAATAACCCATTGTCGAAATTTACTTCTGCAACTTTGCCCTTCTGTATCAATCGTTAAAAACTATTCGATAGCCCATATAATCAATTTCATACGAAAGATGAAAAGCGAGAAATCGAATGCAGATTTCGTTAATAGTTTAATTTTCTGTTTAGTTCAATTCTTGTGAATGATAATGATAATGACATTGTTTTTATTTAAATGTACTTATATACATTAATATAGTAGTTTTGTCAATATGAGGGTTGATTGATAAGTTTCGAACTTAAACAATTAAGCAAGGTTGCCCATTTTCAGCTCTACTGTTCTTCGACTATGTAAGTATGTATGTGTAACCAACGAAAGGAAACATTTATTCATTTTTGTGGAAGAGGTAACACTCTAAATAAAGAGGAAAAGTGACCTAATCAAAATGCACAATATTGCCAAGAGAGCAGGGATTCAGTATGTATACAAGAAAGGTCTAGCATATATGGATATTTATGCTGACATGATATTTCCACTAGAAGAGAACGCCCTTTATATGCTACCGTAAAGATTTGAATGGCAGAATGTAAGCGTGGCAGGCAGATCGAACCTTCAGGATGACCACATCCTTAGAGGCCTATTACTATGGCAACTTCTGAAATGGTCAGTTAAACGCATGGTATTTTATGGGTGACATATTATGCATCACGTCTTAATCATTTAAAAGAACAGATTTAAACCAAGCGCCATGGACAGCTCAGAAAAGTTGTCTTCTTTCAACAGGACAATGCCCTGCTCACAAGTCTGTCATTACAAGACTGCCAATAATGATTGTGGTTTTCAATTGATTAAACATCCTTATTTACCTGTTTTCGATCTATAAAGCTTCCCTTGATTCCCAAAATTGAAAAAGGCCATTTCCGTACCCATTTCCAGACAGACGATGGCGTCATACATCGCTCGTAGAAGTGAATAAACACTGAAGAAGATTATATTGCAAAAATAGTGCAATACTTCTCCCTAACCTTCTATCCTTGCATATTAGGCTCAACAGCCATCAATCAACACTCTGAAGTAACAGATAACTGCCGTGGCTAGTAGTTTAGTGCATATATATTATGAAATATGCATTTCAACATTACACGGAGAGTCAATTTTTGTGTTCATTCACGGAATGTGGGAAAGAAAGTTTGGGATATTTTGGTCATGTGAATATCAGCAACCTGGTTAATGTTTGTAAACAATGGTCGATAACTAAACAACTTTAGATACAGTATTCGAAACAACAGATCTATTCAAATTTTGAAATCCAGAATTATCTTATTTTGGGGAACCTTTTCGAATAGCATTACATGTTTGGTCCTGATGTTTTATTGACTTCCCATTTATGAAAATATTCAGCCAGCCTGAGAGTCTGGCTAGATGACTGTTTTTTTTATTTGACTATAGATTTAACTGGGGTCAACAGGATATATTCCTATGTCCATGACACCTCTCTCCATGTAATATTCCCATGGGGTTTTGTTTGATAAATATTGACTGTTTGTGTATGTATCATCTCCTGGATTCTTTAACGGTAAACACTTTTGTACTTTCTGTAGCGTTACCTTTGTTTATTGGCCGATCACTTTGATATCCGTTATTCTATCATTGAATGCAATGTTTACTGCAATGAAAAATATAAAATTTAAATCTATTTCATTTACCAAAGCCAAGTTACAAAATTCCAGATGTTTGGATGTCTTATTTTTACACTGATATCAGCACACAAAAAACCGCTAATTGTTCTACATCGCCATCTCGCTTGTTCTTACAACATTCAGTTCTCTTTAGAATGTTTCTGAGCCAAACATATTGAGAGTCCTATCTGGTTCACACATTCAGAGATAGTGTTATCTTGTTGATACTTTAAAAAATGTCATAAGATCATGATGTTTTAGTCAATTATTAATCACATTGGAAATGTTTTATACGTATTTCCAGATATTTATCAAGGTAATATATTTCACACGTGACAAACACGTGCAAACTGTTTCGAACAAATAGTATCATTACAAAACTTATTTGTTAAGAGAAGCCAGTGATATTATTCATCTCCTGATAATGTATTCAGTAATAACTCAAACTTTTTAACGACCAATGGGAATGATTCATGTACCACGTGATAACCGATGACGTTTATGAGGTAGTAGTATCTCCAATGGTGCTGGAACGTAATTCTATGCCATCATCCCGCTGAAATAACGTTAGCGCGGAATATCGTCATTCCATCACTAATAGAAACAATAGTCCCGCACAAACGTTATCGGGTATCACGTGGTACATGTAATAGTCCCATTTATGAAATTGATATCCGTTACTACGTTATTTAGTAGAAGATTATCAGCTGGTGCTGAGATACCAGGTACTATCAATCATACACTGATCATCACAAACATCATATTCAGATCCTGAAATAGATGATACCCAGATCCTCACAAATACCATAGTGAAATCCTCACATAGATCATAGTGAAATCCTCACATAGATCATAGTGAAATCCTAATATAAATCATAGTGAACCCCTCACATAGATCATAGTTAAATCCTCACATAGATCATAGTGAAATCCTCACATATGTCATAGTGAAATCCTCACATAGATCATAGTGAACCCCTAACATAGATCATAGTGAAATCCTCAAATAGATCATAGTGAAATCCTCACATATATCATAGTGAACCCCTAACATAGATCATAGTGAAATCCTCAAATAGATCATAGTGAAATCCTCACATATGTCATAGTGAAATCCTCACATAGATCATAATGAAATCCTCACATAGATCATAGTGAACCCCTCACATAGATCATAGTGAAATCCTCACATACCATATTTAACAAAAATTCCGAATGTAATAACAACAAAGACGTAAGGTCAACTGAAATGCGGGGAAATCTGTCTTCATTTTGTTCTGAGCGAAGGGTTTGGAACACCTCGCTTTTTTCAGAAAAAAATCGCTCCTTGGCAACACAACTTGTTGATTGTATGACTAATAATACCAATTGTATTAAGATTGGCTGAAATTGGCGCTTATTTCTCATTAAGCGAAATGATTTGTGTCACTCCGTGTTCAGAGAATACCTGGATCCTAGATTAGAATTATATTCTTTGCTCGACTCCGATCTAATTTTCATACACGCCAATCAGATTCGTGTTAATGCCTGTCATAAGTAAAAGTCGGTTGAGAACAATTTTTGATTACGAATAAGTATGCCAATTAATTCTTCTGTTAAAGATTTATGACATACAGAATAGAATAAAATGACATGACCAATATATTTTCTCGGTCACTTAATCTATAAATGATTTTCCCTACTGCACAACAGAAATGATATCGCCAGGAAAACATGTTTCCTCTGCATCGTTTGATTTTTATGTAATATTGTTGAATATGGAAACATTTACAGTTTATATTACATATCAATAGTAGCATTTATTTCGTTTCTCAAGATCCCAATTACAAAAAGACTAATGGTATCACAAAAGCTAATATTAATAGATAATGCATACTTAACAGGTAATAAAAACTTATAATACCAACCGGCTAAAACTCTACAAAGTAGTTTAATTCTTTCAACTCCACAGACCTCAAACAACTTGCGTACTTCAACAGTTAGATAAGTCTTTTAGCCCTTTCGTCCCTAAATATCTAAATGGTATATACTTTTCTGTTGTTTAAACCAGTCTATTATGTCTGTAGGGATGAAAGGGTTTAGATATTTAGGCGTTAAAGGGTTAATTGATTAAGATAATATTTCATTTGCTAATGACTTACTCATGATTAATCAACCCGAACAAAAATATTATAGTTTACTTTACTCTAGCATCTATAACAAACTATAATAACTTATGTTTATTATATTAACTATAATTTACTATAGACTATTTTAGTCATTTAGCAAATATTATTTTAAATAGTAAATATTAAACGTTTTAATAGTGTATACAATTTCTGTTATGAGTCTAATTGACAGCAACGATCGTCTTTAGCTTTATAACTTTGGTATTATTTTTATAATATTTATAACCACTAAGTCGTTGCAACTGCTGGTGGACCGTTTGAGTCCCCGAAGCGTATTCATAAACCTAGTACCTGGTATTTTGGTATCAGCTGTAAATCTTACATCATTTAAATTCTAAACTCTTTAAACGATAAAATAGTCATCTTTTTACAATGGTTACTCTTAGACGGTTTTCGCTACACATTTAAATTTATTATTTGGCCTTGCATGATACCACTTTTCCTTTTAAAAAATATATTTAAAATTGAAGCTCAACGCATGAATGAATTCTAATTCACAGAAACGATCCTCCTCAGTATATTAAGTCTACGAAGTTTCTAAAGTGAATCTAAGTGTTTATCATAGTAAAAGTGATTGGATGAACAATGATAATTGTAAAAGAACCTAAAGTCATCAAAAGTATTAATTACTATATATGACCTTTCTATGATTTTAAGATAAAATTCTGATAATTAATGTAGCAACAGTGTGATTTTATAGATTTATGACCGGATATTGTTGTAAATTATTGTGAAAATTATTAATCATTCGAATAAAACCTAGACAAGTTTATTATTCAAATTTTCAGTGCCTTTTTCAAATTACACTTTTACGGGGTTTGACTTGTTAGGTTGATGTGACCTAGTAAACTTTGATTATTTATAGTAGCAGTTAACTATTATTAATCATATTTTTACCTTTAGATCTTTATATCTTTTATTTGCTACAGCAAACATTGTTCTATTCTGATTTTTTTAAAAACGTCTCATTTTTCATTTTATTTTCAATTTCATTTAAGTACAATGTTTATCTCCCATAAAAAGCTTTTATTAAAAGTATTGTTTACTATAGTTACTATGGTAACTTAAATAGCAACTTATAGTATTGTTTACTATAGTTACTATGGTAAACTGTAATTTAAATAGCAACTTATAGTATATTTAAGTATTTTCTAAAGGAAACAATCTATGTCCGACATTCTACAATTAATGTTAAAAGATTCCAATTAAAAAACTTCAATATTCAAATCTTTAAATAGATAAGAATCTTCTTATACTTAGAAATGTTAGTATCCAAGCGCATAGATTATGATAGAATTTAGAAAATCCCCAATCCACCTTTCTCTGTAGTACGTAATTAAGCAACACTTCGTACGAGTACATGTATAAGGAACTACAACGACAATACTGTTATAGCAATCCATATCTTGGTAAACATTACTAAAGTCTAGGTGAAATATCTGTTCGAAAGTCAAATCGACAATTCTGTTATTGCACTTCATGTTTTGGTAAACAAATAGTTGAAATATATCTATAGATTTTCCATAGATGTAATCATACTTTAAATGACAATAACAGCAGTGTGTGTTTGCTTAGAAACAAAAGAAAAATAGTTCAAATTTACAAATATATGATGAGAAAACACACACACACACACTCCTTAACTAGCAATAATTGCATTGTTTGTTGATGAGGTTTAATGGATAAAATGAAATTAAGTGACCTATAGAGAGTTGCAATGTGGCCATATATTGGAACACCCTTCATCTATATCGTTAAGAGGGCAAAACTAAGTCTTTCTATATATTTTGTATTTCATATAGAATATTTAAGAGGTACGGAAAATATCGACTGAATATGGATATGTATCTTCCCAAGTCACTCCGTTACTCACACACCTTGACAGATTTGGCCTGTATATTCTGATTTTGCGGCGTTTCCGGATTCGGAAACTGTTTCCTGAGCCAGTCAGAACGCATCTAACAATCGATCACGCATCGACCATATGATAGATGGGAAAGTACGTAAACACAGAATAATGGCGACGTGCAAGTTATTCCATGAGTGTTTTCACTGGTTAAAGTCAAGGGTCAGTGATGGGTCAATCTAAGTGAAATTTTAGATTGGCGGTAGATGTCGCAACCAATGACCGCCAAATATGAAATGTAATCTGTAAAGCTGTTTGAGGAACGACATGCATCAGAAAACCTAAACTTGGGAAGGTGATGGATATGTGAATTTGTGGTAAATGGTTTTGGATACAGACACAATCCGTAGACATATACAAGCTGGTGTAGGAACAACTGTAACAAATCATTCCCATGATACTTGTATGAACCTTGTACAAAATTTTTAGTTTAAGCTGAACAAAAGTACGTAAAATCCGAATGACACAATTTTACGTTCAAAATCGAATCATGTCCAACTAATTTGTAATTGTGTAGAAATGTATATATGCACTTTTGTGTAAATATTATTACAACCTCTGGTATTATACGTAAGCCAATATTGCCAATATAGTTGAGGTCATTGTGCTTCATGATAACTAGACTTACGTATATTTAGCAACGGTTGGAACCTTGCCTTAAACCTATACGTCTTAGCATATTTGTATAATCATTGAAATTCGGTGGGTTTCCTGCTGATACACAGGGCATGGGATCCATTTTATGAAATTATTGGAAACTTGGTCTTAAGACCAAATTTAACATTTAACATTTAACACTTGTGCTTTACCATCAAGTAAAGTCCTGTATAAATAACTAGCACGTGACGGAGTGTAGACCTAAATATTTCCTGAATGTAACATACAAATATTCATAAACTCTCAAGATATGATGTGCGAATATGAATTGAGATATTCGTATGGGGCTGTGTTGATAAAACGGCCTTAAGTTTTGTCTAAATGTCACTTGACTTAAGATTTTCGACATGGAACTTCTTGATAACATGCATCCCATGGTTTAATTTATTTCTCATATATTATAGAGATTGTTAGACGTCATTTAAATTGTTAGAAATTAGTTTGATGTACCGTATTTTACATCCCACTAAAGTAATTAGTTTTATGATGGCGACAAGTCTTTAAGGTTTGAGAGAATACTTTACTTGGGAAAATTCCACCTGCCATCAGAAAGTAAATTGGCAAACTTCCTCAGGTTGGAAACAAGTACTATAACTTCCATGCGTTGTACAGTTATAACGTATTAACGGTCATGTCGATCCTATCCTGTTTAGAGAAGTGTTAAAAAACTAGTAAATCAAAAACATAAAAAAACGAACGAATGTTACGTTTCAATTACAGAAACGACTTTCTTTCTCAGCATGAAATCGCACTTTCCTACTTTCGTTGATTTAGAGAAACTTTATTTCACAGCATGTAATCTCACTTCTGTTGTTTCGTAGAAAACATAAAACATTGTAAAAATCTGAACGTGTCTATAGTTTGGTTCGAGTTATTACCACGGTATAAACGTGTCCATAATTTGGTTCTTGTTATTACCACGGTATGAACGTGCCTCTAATTAGGTTCTAGTTGTGACCACGGTATGAACGTGACTCTAGTTTGTTTTAGTTATTACCACGGTATGAACGTTCCTCTAGTTAAGTTCTAGTGATACCAAGATATGAACGTGTCTCTAGTTTGTTTCTAGTTATTACCACGGTATGAACGTGCCTCTTGTAAAATTGATATTTCTTATTTTGAATATTTTCCCCAAAATCAGCATTTTCGGTAGTATGAACAACAGTAATTCAAATCTTTCCTTCGACGGATTTACTACGCTTTCAGTACTGATTACCATCTTAATCAATATTTCACATCTCAATGTGTGTATATTTCAAAGTACTGTATACAGTTTTACTTGTAGCCAAGCAATAACTATGGTTTTCTTCTGATCATTAAACGTACGGTACTATATTTTGTATACCACTTTTAATTTGCAACATGAAAATGAACTATGTGCACTTATTGATAATGTACGATCCCTCGGAATCACTCGATTTTATACTACCATACAGCAGTCGTCGAAACGATTAACTCCTCCAGCTTGGGAAACAATAAGTGAATCAACCGCTATACATATTTGCATATACACTAGCACAAGGAATGCAAGAAATTCCAATTCAATTTTATTAATATTACACAGTCAAAAACTAATTCAAATGTAGCATTTTAAAAAACAAAATATCATAATACTGTAAAAGACATAAGGCCAACTTTGTCTCGCGGTTATTAGGACAATACTATCTATTTAAATCATTCTAGAATTATATATTTAAGCCAGTTGATTTTTTTCTGAAATTCAAATATTTACATAGTTGCAAATTTTGATCATGAAGTTGAATTTTCATTGACAACAAATAAGAAAAGTAAATGCATTACCTGTAGACACCTATTTTAGTTGCCTTACAGAACCTGGATGTTCTTCGTAACCTTTGTATACCTGGAGTGTTGTCCGTGTACAAGTTGTTGTTGTTTTCTCTGACACGCCGATATTTATAATACTGATACGGAAACCCCATCTAACACATTTTGACGTGTGACGTGGACATCTCTATACAGGTTGATGGTAACTTGGTTTTAAGTCATTAGATTCGTGACTCATACATCTTTTAAAGATAAATGACGAAAGAAAAAGTTCCAAGTTCCATCCCAAAAATAATTCGACAGAAATATATATATATATATATATATATATATATATATATATATATATATATATATATATATATATATATATATATATATATATATATATATATTAATTGGTTACACAAAGTTGTACTTTTTAAGTTCAAATGATTATAATTCTTTTTTAATTCTAAGTCAAGCATATTCCCACACTTCTGAACTAACTGACATCATGTTCTCTGTGCAATGTCGATCATTGGAACGGTGGTGGAAACAAACTAAATTGAGTATGGCAATATGATTTCTTCTTACATCATATAGATAGTTTGTGATTAATGATTTTCATTTTGGCATGGATTCAAGATACGTTCTGCCTTACACGTTGTACAGCGGGGATATTCTATAAAGATTTTATGTAGAATGTTTCTGAAATTATGTTTTAAATATTTGTCCCATTTCCGTTATCTGCAAATCTAATCGCCTTTGTGAACATTACTCGTTCTATTTACGTTGCAAACTTTATATCTATTTTCATTACAACTTTTTTGAAGCTGTAGTGTGTCCAGGGAGCAAGATAATTATTGCGTGTTACACTCTGTTTTCTTCTGTATTGTTTATTGAATTGCGCCCGTTCATTGTCATGTTTTACCATCTAATGATCCCCATCGCCCTATATTAGATGTAGAATACATTTTGTTGTGTTAATATTTGAATCTTCATGATCAAGTCACTAAAGCAAAGTATTGAAAACATAATGACTCTCGTTACTAAGTGTTTGCGTCTCCATAGATCCTAAGCTTACAATGTCTTACCTCCCAGGACCAATGATCTCTTCTCGGGTACATTGAATCAGGATGGACTCAAACAAGAGTATTACATAGTTGTTATAGGGTTTTGGTTTTAGTGTAACTGACATGATATTAGCTGTGATTTGTCAGACCTTGGACATTCTGATGATTTATACATGTATACTGATTTCTGAGATTTTTCTGCACTTTGCACATGGCGTTTAGTCTCATGTTGTTTGGTTTCCTGATGTTTTGGGTTTTTTTTGGTTTTTGTTTTTGTTTATGTTTTGTGTGTGTGTGTGTGTGTGTGTGTGTGTGTGTATGTGTCTGTGTTTATACCAAACTCAGTAGTCTTACGGTTGTATTGTGACCCATTAATAATGGTGAGGAAAGAACCCAGATGCAATGTACACGGAGGGGGAGAGACCAATGACATTTCACGAGTAAACTGCGAAATCTCACAAAATCATCTTATATTCCAACGGGGCTTGAACCTTTGCTAACAAGAGGTAAGACTCCTTGGTAGTAAGCGCAATTTTCTAACCAATCGGACACAGAGGTACGTTTTACTGTTGTTTGCTCACGGGAAAATATCGTATGTAATAGAGTCGTCACTTTGTCCGCCCACCTATACTACAGTCCGTCTGTCGTTTTGTCTCCAGAACATAACTCTGTCCAGTTTAAGAGGGAACATAAAACTTGGTATGTATATTACTCATCTTAAGGATATGTGCATTTTACATTCAGAGCCTGAGTAACGTTTTTATCATCAAACGGATGGTTATACTCACATTTCGGTTGAGACAAGCTGAATGAGAAATGAATTTTCCCACTGGATACCGTAGTTCGGCGACATAGTAGGAATGGATACTCTTGGCAGTGTAATTTTAATGTCGTCATGATAAATTTAAAATTCGTCGGAGATTAGGGAAATTTTTAGGGGGTGACAAACATATGAAAGAGTAATGGCGTGAAACCATGCTAAATTAGGTAATGTTGTCCAGATGTATGTTATTATTTCATCATTGTATTGTATGAGAACCGATCATGGCAGATGTCCAAAGAATTTATTGATAGTCTGGGTAATAAAATATTTTTCCAAACAAAAAAATAATAGTTATTTGTGTGCGGTGGGTCTTATTGTGCCATAACAATGGTAAATTATTCTGATGTGAGGTTGACTTGAGTCAATGAGGTTCTGCAAAGCACGTGATTTATATTCATTTACATGGTGGTATATTTTTAATATGTTTCTTTTTATCACTTTGTGTGATAATGAATTCAAACAATTGATCCGAAACTGTTTCGGCATTTCATCCAAACAGTACCAACGTGTTTGGCGGGAATCATATTGTGCGAAGTAATTCTGCTCTCTCTCTCTCTCTCTCTCTCTCTCTCTCTCTCTCTCTCTCTCTCTCTCTCTCTCTCTCTCTCTCTCTCTCTCTCTCTCTCTCTCTCTCTCTCTGTATGTGTGTATGTATGTATATTCACACACACACATACACACACACACAGCGTGTGAGTGTATTGGCATATACTTTATAGCAGACAAGTATTAACGTTACAATTTATTTTCACAGCAACAAAAAATAAAATAATACAAAGTACATATAACCATATGTACCTTAAGGCCGCCCTCTTACGCATTTCAATTTCCCGTTGGTGATTATATCGTTTATAACATAATTTCGAAGACTTTGATTGTAGTGCTCATCCATTTAACTGAACTAATTTACAGACTGTACAAAGGGAGGCAACTCTTGTGTTTTCATTCTCCATATGTTGTTTTTCTTTGAGTACACGAACCGACTTGGCTCAGTCGGTAGCGCGCGCTCGATTCTTGATAGTGAGGTCGTGAGTTCGAGTCCAGTCAGCGGCAGGTTAGTTTCCTGTCTTTTAGAATAGTCAGTAAAAGCCGAGGTTTCGTGTCACAGTAAGGTTTCGGCACACTAAACACACCTCACTGCTCAATGACCGTAAGTGCCAAGCATAGACCAAAATTTGTAGCCTTTTAATGGCATTTGGTGACGTCTCCATATGAGTGACAGATTTTTTAGTTAAACATTAATAAACAAACAAACATCTTTGAGTATACGATATAAGGAATAAATCAAGTAAATGAGAGTGTGTCTATGCCATAGGGTGTAAGGATAACACAATTGTCGCTAATGCATATGGGACCTGAGGTACAGACTAAAATCAGTTTTGAGACCTGGGTCCGGATCCGTCATACCCGGGTCCGTCATAGCTTTTTATTGTATAGCCCAATATTCCATTATCAGCAACATAATATTTATCCATACTAATTCTATTTTTATTTATTTTCAGGTTACGGGCATAGCACACCACAAACCGTAGGAGGAAAAATATTTTGCATGATTTATGCTTTAGCTGGCATTCCGCTGTGTATTATAATGTTCCAGAGTGTCGGAGAGCGCTTGAATACGTTCGTCACATTCTTATTAAAACAAATCAAGAAGTGTTTCAAAATGAAAAATCCAGAGGTTTCCCAAACGAACTTGATAATAGTGGCAACAAATTTGTCCATCCTGGTCATAACTGCTGGAGCGGCTGCATTTCATTATTACGAAGGCTGGGATTACATCGATGCGCTTTACTTTTGTTTAATTACATTGACTACAATAGGATTTGGGGACTTTGTTGCTTTACAACAAGACCAAGCTCTTCAGAAGAGGCATGACTATGTTGCGTTTAGTTTGATATTCATTCTGTGTGGATTAATCGTAATAGCTGCAGCAATGAATTTATTGGTCCTACGATTTTTGACTATGAATACTGAGGATGAACGAAGGGATGAAATAGAGGCGGCAGCCGCAGCACAAACTGCTGTACGATTGGAAGGTGACGTCATAACGTCAAATGGAAATGTCGTCTCTGGTGCTCAAGAAAATCCTGAATTTAATGACGTCATGTCGGTGTGCTCGTGTTCATGTTATAACGTCGGTTCTAAAGATAAACATAGGTACAAAGTCACTAGGCTACCAGGTAAAATAGCTCACCTGTTGCCAATGCAAAGTATCAATTCAGGTAAAGAAGAAAACTATCCCTCGGAGATTGAGTCCAATTCTGTAATTAGCTTTCATCACGTCAATTCAAAAAGAGCATCTGTTTAATGAAAATCATAGTGTTATCATATTGTTTACGTGTGTATATTTGTTATTATTCGTATGGAGATGTGTTACATTTTGATGTTAATTGTTTTGAGACAAACATCAAATACCTACCATGGTACATTAGCTATTATATAGCATTGTTTATTTGGTAATTAAATTTTCAGAGGATCGGTATTTTTGTCTTTCTAATTTTGTTACCAGGAAAATATCAATGTTATCGGAGTGATTGTTTTGTCTATCAGGTAGTTTATTATGATAATTTTATTTCAGTAATAATAATTTGTACACCATAATAATGATTACTTGATAATGAGAAACGGTAGTTGGTATGTAACAGACTTTTAACCGGCGATAAAAACGTTATGCCTTAGATTATATCAGAAAACAAACATAGGATTAAACGTCAGTTCTCAAGTTACATGTATTCTTAAAGGTTCCAGAAAGAAATGTTATCTTGGCAGGGTTAATTCAAGCATGTCATACAACTGCGCTTAAGTAGGCCGTGGCGATCAGCTTCTATATCTTCATTATATCTTAATAATGTATATGTTTTTTTCACAGTGTATAAATACTTCATTTATAAATGGGTACATACTAATAATATGCGTACAATCTGTATGGCATATTTCACATTTCTATTTGACATTGCAATAAAATTGAATATATGCTTTTTAGAATGAAGTTATTCCTATTCTTCATGGGGCATTAGCTGTGTTTTTCCAACACATTTTCTTTCCCTTTTACTTCTTACATTGACATACAATAGCACAAAGATACAAACACATGTATAAAAATTCTTAAATTCCTATATATTTTGTAAAAATTGCCTGAGAAATCCAGGTTTGGCACTTTTTCAATTTCAAGTGATAATTCATTCTTAGTATTTGTATATGCATACCACACCTCACTGGGCCCGATCATATGTTCACAAAATATATAGGAATATAATATTGTTTATGCCTATATATAGTTCTTATATGTTATTCATTAAGTAGTAAAAGTAGAAAAAAACGAAATATTTTTTGTAAACACAGCTAATGCCCCTTTAATTATAGCACACGGTTTTATGCCTATACTATGATAAGTTGATACCTATAATAATGGTACTTACATTGATATGTTGATAGGAATGTAAGCTTGTTCATTGACTGAAAGTGATATTGGGCAGCTAAAACGTTGCAAATAAAAATGTGTTCTGCTGTAGCTGGGTTGACGCATTACAATATACGGCGTCTGTCTGTCAGTCATCAAAATTGACCATATAATTACATTTCACATGCAATAAATATTCATAGTGAGTTTTTCCTATTTATATTATTCAAAGGTAATGTCTCTGTTAAGGTCAATATTTGCCATGGTCAAGACAAATGATCATAATATGTGTGTTATAAGGCTAATATATAAGAAAACCATATATATACATTACAGCATAGTTATTTTGTTATTCAATTATACCTGGACTGAATTACTTTTGCTGTTGCAATAAGAAATAGTTTACTTGGTACTTGTATTGGTTTTAGTCCAATATCATCGGTATTATATACAATGCAATAAACATGTTATAATCTATGAATGTATGTGATGGTCACTTAGTTGGTTGTTGTCACATTTTTTTTTTTTACATTTTTGGTCATTCTAAAATAATTTACGTCTGTAATATTCTTACCATTTAACTTTGATTCAATGTTTTATTATCTTATGTGAAAAAAATGGTCTGTACTTGTTCTAAATACAAACCATTAAATTAGATCGCCGTGTTATGTAAGACGGTTTCGACTTACTGGCAACCATTGTGATAGCTGAAATCGAGTCGGCGAGTTCTGTATTGTCAAACTTAATTCTATTTTCTTTTCCCGTCTTCCCCCACTATAACTATTTTCATTTTTTATAAACTCCTTATAAATTTTCTAATCAAAATAAATGTCTGCGTATGTAAGAACTACTTTAAAGTTGATAAAAGAATGGTAATTTAATACGAATGTAATAAAAACGGTAAAATCATTAAATTTGTTATTTTGCATTTTATATGTATTTACCATTAAATTATAAAATTGTTCAATTTGATTTTTCAAAATTTATACTTACCTACCATAAATTTATAGAAGTATTTAATTTGATATTACCGATTCTTAGCATTACCCTTGTTTGTTGAAGTGGATAAAACTGAGTTACAAAAATATGAAAGTTTAGATAGTTGGAAAAGTCATATATAACATTCCACGTGCCAGAGTAATATTCTGTGCCCAAGTGAATAGCATATGTAGCAAGTAGTAATAAAAAAGAAGGTAAGATACTAACTAAACCTAAAAAGGCCCCCTGGGAAATTTATGGATGGGATCAGGTGCCATAAAGGAGTAAGCATCACCTTGACAACCATTAAATCGACAGTGTTCAGTGTTTACTCCAACAAAAACCAGAGGGGAAAAACTCTCAATTCTTTCTAATGCACGTTAGGAAAATGACCCCGATATTAATACAAATAATTTAATCAATCTATATTTCATGTTTATCGGTATGTTTTCCTCTACAGACGAATGGTAAAATGATTTTATTTCAATCATGTGCAATTTTGTTTGCGATGTAAATAAGGGATTGTTGTTATGTTGTTTACACTTATCAATATTAAAATCACCTCATTTAACCATGATTAATTTCCGTGATATTGTTGTCTGTTATTAAACCCACTTATTACTATTATATCCATTGCGGTTTTTTTATCGATTCTTAAATCTATATTGTGGTGTTAACTCATGACACACTTGCATCTGGCGTTTAATAACTCAATTTTAATGTATTTATAGATGATTTCATTGTTACATTGTCTTTGTTTAGACGTATCATGTATATCGTCGGCCACATTGAATGCTATTCCTAATATATATAATACTTTGGTTTGTTTGACTTAGATAGATTAGATATAGAACGCATCAATACATTATTTATTATTAGTGAATTTTCACTTCAGAACATTAATTCTATCGGTGCCCTTTCACAAGCTCTCATCATATTTCACAGTCTCCTTGATTCATTGAATTCAATTGTGAAATAGACTGTTATTGTACGCATCACTGGACAATTTTTTCAGTCTAGTGGTGGAGAACTTTTTTGCTAGCAAACTGGCAAATGTTTCTGTCAAAATCAGCTTAGATTCCGGTGGAACTCGAACCTGCGTGGACTAGAGGTGGTTGAAAATGCACTCGGTCACGATGAGAAATGGACACACATTGAATTTAAGACCACCTGCACAGCAGATCAAGATGCAGAAGAAAAAAGATTATGAGGTCACAATCAAATGACTTACAAAATGCAAAGTGAGAGGCAGGGTCAATTTTGGTCATATATATTTAAGTCAGTGTAGTTATGTCCATCAAGTATACAAGCGAAAATGACACGATGCAGTCTAGGGGAGGGTAAATTGGAAAATTTCAAAAAATATAATTTTTCTAATGAGCTGATTCTGGAATTTAATATGGCACGCGTGGTGTATGAAATATTTGTTAAAGGGAAGTAACTCGTACTCGACTATTTATACCACTTTAGACATTTGCAGCCTTTATCATTATTTTTGTTTATATTGACTGATTCAGCTTTCTTTACATTTCTTACTGTTATCAGACTGAAATTAAAACGTCCATCATGGTAATTAAATATAGAAGTTTTACAGTATCATTGATGTAATCTACCTAGACAGACCCAAACCTATGTCTTTATGACAAATATAATATATTGGCTTTTTATTAGTCAGTTGCCTGCAGGTCCTGACATCATAAAATTTGAGAATTTACTCAAGTTTGAGAATATTCTCTACTTGGCCTGTTCAGCCAATTAGATTTCAGGATTAGCCAAAGTTGACTAAAGTTTTTAGACTTTTATAGTGCCAGTTCCAGATTTCAGGATTAGCTAAAACTTATTACTCTTGTTAAACTTTAGTTATTCTGAAATTCTATGTTGTCAGGCACAGTTGTCTATCATTTTATCACATACACCATGTCAACCTATGTTTGAAATATTTATCAAAATCATGTTATGAAAAGGGTGCTTACCCATAATTCCCTCAAAAATGGAAACCAAAAACAGATTTGATTAATGCTGAAAAAAGGTAGGGTAAAATGTGGCAAATGAGTCCATGATCTGAAATTATGGTAAAATTCAGGATGTATAAGCTAAAATTAAGTCAGGAAGTATAAGCTAAAATTAAATCAGGAAGAATAAGCTAAAATTAAGCCAGGAAGTATATGGTTCATTGGTATTGAAGGGCTATATACTTGAATCGTCTGTAGGGAAATCGAAACATTCATTAATTAAGTTAATTATGTAGTGAAATAGAATTGTTTTGTCTGATCGCCAACTTTTAGATGTGATTACTATTCGTGATTTGTCTGTTTCTAGTATATTCATTTGCAGGTCCATTTAATAATTCGTATATTTTCATTAAATTGCATCAACGAAATTTAGTTTTTAGAGCTAACCATAAACAGCACCAGTAAATTGGCGGTTATGTTGTAAGAACCAGTGTTATGCGTGATTCACTTTCATATATATATATATATATATATATATATATATATATATATATATATATATATATATATATATATATATATATATATATATATATATATATATGAGTTCAAGAGCTAATGTACAATAATGTTAATGATTGTTATAATGTATATTTTCGTTTCAACAGGCCAGTTATTAGCAACCAAAGATATATAAACACCTGTTATAAGACATGTAAACCGCATTACATTGACCGTATTCACCATTGTTTGTTGTCTTACACATAGTCATATATTCCATCATTTTTCTCGTCACTTTATCTGTTTTCACATTTTTCAGAGGGTTATTTAATTAGTTATACAAGCTAAATGATATCAGATAGAGCTTGACAATTAGATACTCACTTTTAATTATTTTCCCGGATTTATGTAATGTTGATAAGAAGTTTTGAAATGTATCCGTTTGTGGTGTAATTATGTTACAGGTTGACGACGTTTTCTACATCACTATATGCGGTCTAATAGAGGTTTTATGTTGTCAAAGAATAAGATCCCTCAGACGGTATGTCATGTTTTTCATCGTTTATCAGAATTTTTTGTGGCTGAAATCTAAGATTATCTTTTAACGTTCGAATTGTTTTCGCGGTGTTTCTGTATAAGATAAGTTATTTTTGGTGAACACTATACGATTTACCTTCTGATTTATGGGCATCACTGATTGCGCTATTAGTCACCAGTTGATTCAGTTAATACAAAATGTGTGTTAGATTTCTATTTATAAATTTGTTGTATAAACACACAATGAAAGATGAAAAGTCTCGAACAAAATACAAAATGTGTTTATATATACGTGTTTAAATTAAACTGTTCAGTCGGTAGTGATCCTTAAGAAACTGTCAATTCAGCAAATTATTTATAGACGGAAATTGTAGTGGTACAAGTGGATCAGAAGTAGATATACTAGAATTAGTGATAGAAATTATAACAGAATAATAATAATCATAATAATAGCAGTAGTATTTAAAGTAGTGGTAATAGTTTTTATAGTAGTGGAAGTAGTAGTTATAGTAGTGGCGGTAGTAAGTATTTTAGTGGTAAAAGTAGTTATAGTAGTAGTATTATTAGGCAATTTAGTGGCAGTAGTAGTTAAAGCACTTGTAGTACTAGTGGTGGCAGCAGCTCCTATTCGTGTACGTTGTGTTCGTGTCACTTATCTTAAAACTTTTATGTTATGTAAATTTTAGTGATATGATATCACCATGACAATATTCATATTTCACTTTGATATTGACAAACGTGTTTGTCCCCAGTACAATTAACATATTATTTCAAAACAATAAAAATTGCATTATCTTCAAATCAATATCCATCATAAATTTATAGTCGCTTTATGTGTTGGGTTTTCCTTTAAAATTACAAAAATAGTTTTGCTAATTTTCGATGTTAGTTTTTCTCAAGATCTTATTTGCTATTTAGTTTTCGCATTATTTGTGTAATACCTTTCGACATATCAGATCATGCTTTGATAGTTTGTGGTTTTTTTAAATGTTACATACAGGTCGAAATGTATATCGTATATATATATATATATATATATATATATATATATATATATATATATATATATATATATATATATATATATATATATATATATATATATATATATATATCTTTGAATCTTTTTTGATGTGGCAATGGCAGTGTATAATGTTACTTGAACGTATATGCCGACGTAATGGTTCAATAAATGATACAACGTGTATTTATTAATATTTCAATTGTATATTGTTGTATATACTGTGTAAATTAATGAATCTATTCTAACAAATTTATTAATGGGAAACTGTACATTTGTTATAGCTGATTTAATTGTCTTAGATAGCTAGCTTTAATACTCCTCTGCTTTACTCGTAACTCCATTATACAATTTGAAAACGCTTAACTCTGGAATTGATTTCGGTATATAAGTTATTTGCATCCTTGTACCGTAAATTTGGATGTTTTGGCCAATGTTTAATTTTGGCCAATTTGGCCCCTATCAAATGGCCAAAATTAAACCGTCCAAAATATGTACACACCCTTTCTGTGTGAACGTTAGTCTTGATTAAGCACCACGTGACACACCAATTCCAATATTCTAGCTTCGTCAAAATATCCAAATTTACGGTATTTTATCAACTTATTTTTATCACAAAAATGCACTAATACATTTACTATCTGTCATAGCAAGATTTATAAAACCAACGTTTACCGTTTTATAAATATCATCATATACAGTCTAATATAATTTAAGTATTGTACTGGGCAATGTTTAGTAAAGTTATATAGCACCGACATTATACTATCGTCATCAATTCTATATTGACATCAGATAAACATTTTACAAAGCCTGATTGGTGATCTTATAATATTGTTTTCGCTTGTGCTTGTTTTAGTTTCAGGTTGACCATCCTTAGTGTTTTCTTTTGTCGTCATGGTTACATGTTTATCATTGTCAGCAGTGATATGTTATTGAAATATTCCAATGTTTTCGTAAAATTGTGGTTTTATAGGACACAATTGTTTGGAGCTAGCTATCTATGACTATCAGATATAGATTTTACGTTGATATCTAAGTCATTCCGTTCCTATGTTATCTTCCAAGAACATATGAAACAATCCATAATCTGAAACATGTATGAGTGAGAGAAATAATTATAAATATGATAAAAAGTATGAATGTTGTTTTTCATATTTTTGAAATCAAATAAAAATCTTACATTTCCAAACTGTATTTGTATTTACGTTTTTTGAATAATCGGTGTCATGACTTTAGTGTACTATTGACATGACCTTGAACTTTGACCTGTATACATTTTACAATGTGTCTAGACCATTTCTAGTATTAAAAGTAAAACTTGCATACACACATTGTGCTATGATATTGCATTCCAAATCTGCTTACGTGTCTCCGTGGTCAATGACATTGCAGTCTAAACCATGAATTTCATAACCTCTTGTCAGCGCGGGTTCTAGTCTTGATGGATTCTAAACTGAGTTTGTGAAAATGTTTTCCAGTTTACTTGCGGCAGTCCGGTGGTACCCTCATAGGTACATTGTATCCAGCTTTTCTCCTCCTCTGCCACTAACAATTGACAACAATTGTAGGACTGATTGATAGCTGATTGTTACGTAAACATTGATTACGAACAAAAACATCTGGCGCAACCCTATATAGTTAATGATTCATTCAGAAGTAGCTATACAACTACTGAATGATATTACATTTGCACGTGTTTCCGCATATGCAGTTGATACTAGAATCTTGTGTTGAATATATCTGGCAAATATTGACTGTATTGAAGAAATTTACACGACTAAAACCGTGAGCCATGTGTATTCCTGTTAAAAATGTAAACCGTTGCTTCGTGACAGTAAGGACATTTAAACGAATGTCTCATAGCTTCATCTTAATATCATAGCAATAGTTCATTTTGAACCTCACTTTCAGCGGTTGTAATTACAGAGGAGGATGTACGTTAAGGTGCTAAACAATAAAACCAAACTGATGTATGAAAAGGGACATGTTATTGAAAGGGACATGTTCTTGACTACTGCAGTATACAAGAAACCTCGTTAGTGTATTCTCGTTTGGCCATATTTCAGAAGTTATCTCATTACATATGGTGTTTAAATCTAACTGACGATCCGATATACAGGGCTTACTCAACGTACAATCAGTTCAAATATAGAATAAACATTACTGTATTATAAGTTGTTGTCGCAAAAAACGAATACTGACCTTTTTCACAATTACCATACTTAACTCTCTGAAGTTTTAGTTACTTGTTTTTATGGTATTTGACGCAACACCAAAATAATCCAGTTATCTGCTGGCGGTCAGATTTTACTGGTGGAGTAGAGACCCGGTTCGTCCCCATGTACCCGGGTCAAATTCGGGGAAAATGTCATCAGTTTAAGATCTGATTTGAAAGAGGGAGTCACTGTATATGGTCGTGCTCCAGAATACTATCTAACATTCCTGAGAGGGGGACTTCATATTGTTTAACAAGATCCCCGTATCGACCGTAAAACTTCCTTACTGGCGGCTTCAAGTGCTCAACAACGTAATCCTATGTGAATAGTCTATTGACGAATAGTTTGGCTCTCACAATAAAACATTCATAAGAGGAGCATGTCCTGGCATAACGTATGAGTTGTGAAATTAAAACGCCATAGGCAGGAGAATATTACTACTCAGGATCGGGAAGTTCGTGATATGGAAATTGAAATCGCAATGTTTGTCGTAAACGGATGTGGGACGTTGACCGTCCTTTCCAATCTAGGTTCGAAGCAGATATGTTGTTCTCTGCCGTCTCGTTTATCTCAAGCTTAACAGGATACATCTGGCCGAGGTAATTCTGAAATTCTAAATTATTTATAGACAGGACGTCGTTGATGTGCATGTAATCAAAATTAAACCGAGATGCTAACTTTTTCATTCCTGTGGAGAACGGAGACTATACGAATGTAAATGTATATCATCCAGGAGAGTCACACAATTGGTTCCCATAGGAATGCTGACTATTTGATGGAAAAACTTTCGCGCATACACCACGAAGATGTTGTCGACTAGAAACTCCAACACAGTGATGATGTCGTCTTAATTGTACATGGTTATTGGAATAAGAGTGTTCCTTTACAAAATAATGTTCTCCGTGACTTAACAATGAATATTTATATCTGCGATTTCCATTTTTTTTTTTTTTTTTTTGGATACAAAGGAATTTCGTATAATAGAAATGAGTCTGTCTTTAGGTTTCTGGTGAGGAATAGTTGCGCTAAGGGTCGAAAAATCAAAAGATGATTATTATATGTTTGAAATTTGGTGACTTTAGATGTTTCAACAACTCTTTAGAATCACATCTGATTCACTCCGCTTCTTGAGTAGACTGTTGTACATTACTTCTGAAGACCTTATTTTATCTGTATAAGAGATTGTTAATTAACATTATAAAGATTTTGCGGAACACCTAGATATTCCCGCAGTTAATGGGTGTGTATAGGGATTTTTTGTGCATCTCCAGAATCCAAAAAATGTATGGCAAGTCAAGCTCCGCCTAACTTGTCTGTATTCCAAACGAAGTGAAGACGGATTTATGGTTATCTAATATTTCAGAGACGGAAAAATCGGTTAGAGTGTATGTAGGGTTACCTGGAAGTGTATTGAATCCAAGTCCCTCTATTGGAATACTGAAGTAGTATTTCCTGCATACAAATGTAAAGTTGCTAAATGTTTTGTCGGCAGGGACGACGATAAAATTTTCATGGCGACGGATTGAAATGTGTCTGGTGGTGACAGAATGTTTAAGAACACCCTGATCAACTTAATTAACTCTCAAAGTGTGTCAAGTTTGACATAATCTGCCTTATGCCAACACATGTCTGTTCACGTGCGTCCATGATAAATTATGGCGCCATCTAAATGAGATAGGCTGTCTATTTATCGGGCGTTTACATAAAATATATCTCAGGGGTTTTTTTAGGGGGTGGGGTTGCGTACAGTGTTGAAATCATCTGTCACAACATGGCCACGTGCAGCACACACGAGCTGAGATGTAGAGCAGCTACAAGGTGACGAGATTTTACGAAAAGCTTTGTAGCGAGTTGCTGCAAACTTTGTAACAACGTTTTTGCAATGGTTTATCCTATATTTTTTGAAAAAGAAATACGGAAACAAGTGGGAAATAATAAGGTTAATTTGCGTGTCATACATATATTCAGTATATAAATTTAAAAAGGTTAGGTCTATTATGTGAACTGTTCTTGTTTGGCAATAAACAAAAAAAAGATAAGGACACTACACTAATGCGTCAAACATTGCGTGAAGGAGTGTTAAATGAGGAGATATCACGGAAATATGCAATTATGCAATAGATAACAAAGTAAAATTACAATATTCGCAGTTTCAATTTTCCCCCGACAACGAAGATGTTACAATTATGATTTAGGCACGGACCTGTGGGTGATGAAATTAGTAAATTTTAGATAATTATTGGCAATTTCTAAGTATTGTTATGTGTGCATGATAAACATTAAGAAATAACAGAAAACTCTTTCTTTCTCTCTTTCTCTCTCTCTCTGTGAATTAAAGTTTGAGGGAAGTGGTCTTTGGACGAAGTAAATATATATATAGTTTCTGATTGGATCGTTTCATACTTTCTATTCTCACAATCGTTATATTAAAACATAAATTGCTTCGCAGGTTGATATAACAATCCAACACATCGAGGTTGTACCCAAAAATAGCACAAGAGAATTCCCAAACTTTGACACTCTCAGCGTTCAACATATAGCCAATCATCGACGCTGTCTAGCTACATTTAGCGTCAAGGAGTGCATTCGATATGACAGACGACGAGAGTGTAATCAATTATATTTCACAAATGATCCGATATGCCAGACGTGTTTGAAAAATGAACATTTCATAAACAGAGGTAAACTACTCTCTGACAAATTATTGACACATGGATATCCGTAAACCGCTTTTGATGTCAACGTTCCGCAAATTTGACGGTCGGTAATCGGTATAATAGTCATGATTGCGATTAACCTGTTTCCCTAAGTGAAATATTGAGGTACCAATTGTGACGAGGGTTCGTTCCTCACGTATTTCATTTGGATTTGACTGTGGATTCACGACGGTTGTGACCTGTCGAAAGGGATGCTTACTGCTCCATGGCACTTGATCGCACCTCTTGATTTCCAGATGTCAGTGTTTGTACCTATATCCTGGTCATCCAAAAGATTTATACTTTGGTATCTGAGATTTTTTATATTAGTTGGCTTTGTATGATACCAATTTCTCTTTTGAAAGTATGCATCTTTTAAACATTGGACCTCAACTGATGAAGTGTACTAGACAGATAGTTTTGAACTTTGGTATTATATATATATATATATATATATATATATATATATATATATATATATATATATATATATATATATATATATATATATATATATATATATATATGTAAAAAGTGAATAAAGACATTTTGTAGGTCGGAGGTCATTTATTTTTTCATAAAAAAATCAATCCGATAGAGGGCGTTAAAATCATACATCAACAAGTGGTAAACTAGTAACATAAATATATATAATCATGAATGGTTAAACAAATATTAGTCAGCCTTTTATGCATTCGTTAAATAACTACTTCTATAAATCTAGAAAACTTTGTAAAAAAGTTTAAAAACGAGCTCAAAGCAAAACGTTGCATAACAATTTTATATTGTACACATATTACAAAAATAATCAATAATTGATAAAAAAAAGATATCACATTTTAATACCGTCTTTAACATAACTATAAAGACATTGTGCACATTTTCAGACACGTGCTTATCATTTCATTAGATGATCCTTCACAGAATTCAGCCTTAAAAAGTATTGTCGACAGATTGTCTAATGATTTGTTGACATACAAATAAATATGTAGGAATTATGTAAAACATGAGATTGCATATATTCTTGTGTTTCCGATCAATGTACAATCATTGTGATTGCATTTTATTGTGCTTCTTTAAGAATTTCATCTATGGTATCTTTACTCCGTGATAGCCACTTATCGAATGTTAAAAGATCTGGATTCAGTTTCCTGGTCATTTTTATATCTCGATCTACAATAGCAGTCTGGTAAAATTCAAACATGGCAGCCAAGTCTTTTGCACCAACAAACTGAAATTTCTCCATATCTTTGACTCGTATCTGAAATGAAATGTGAAAAATTATGTAAAGTAAAGCTGAAGAAGTACCAATGGATAATTGAACTCTAAGTCTATTATAATAGAAAAAAAACAGATATACAAATGGTCTCAACATGAGGAATAACTGCAAATCCCAAACGGGATAGGATCAGGTGTCCGGAGGAGTCAGCGTCCCCTGTTAGCATGTCACACCCGTCTCAAATGTTCTACGGAAAACTCTCGATTTCGGCGATAAGGCCAAGTTCGGT
The DNA here is from genome assembly GCA_030159075.1 of Atrina japonica. Lineage (NCBI taxonomy): Eukaryota > Metazoa > Mollusca > Bivalvia > Pterioida > Pinnidae > Atrina > Atrina japonica. Next base: position 362,227 of record BROG01000430.1, on the reverse strand, counting down.
GAAAATGTCATCAGGTATTTTTTTTTAGATTTAATTGGCGAAAGGGAGACACTGTTTATGGTGGTGCTCCAGAATACTATCTAATATAAAAAAATAAGAAAATATAAATTTGATGACAGTTCGCTCAGGATAATGTACAATAACAAAATGCTCACATCGATTTTGGGGGGTTTAAAAATCTCACCAACATATTTTATGTATAAAGATATTAAATATCTGTAGTTCATGTACCGCGAACCTTGACCTTTGTCATAGACCTCTGCAAATTCGATGAGGATTCTTCATCACCACCATTTAAATTCTAAAAGCCAAAACATTCATTTTTCAGTTTGTTCTCAAAGACGGATTTTGCAAAACATTTAGATTCATTGTTTGTCCTTGTATGATACAACGTCTTCTTCCGGAAATATACATTTATATTAAATTCTAGTTTAACTGATCAAGTCTTAAGGACGGATACGACTGTTATCGCCTTGAGCATTTTTATCTTTTGTGAAAACTATAACTATTGTATTGTTAATGATATTTTACATGCTACGCCTCCCAGACATTTACACTAGGCTTTATTTGCCATTTTAAAGACCAATATCTTCCATTTCTATGCCGGGCATAAGTACAGTGAACCTTGTATATAAAGACCGCTTAGTGACACAACAAAAATAATCTTTATAGGTAGGTGGTATTTATACAGAAGTTGATTTGTACACAAATGGTATTATGGGGACAGCAAAACACGGTCTTTGTGATCAGGTGTTCTTTATACACAGGTGGTCGCTAATGCAGTTTTTTAATGTAATGTGAAATAAAAGTAACTTTGTTTGTTGTCTTCTTGTTGCATTACATCCAAACAATTATTTCACTAATATGAAAACGTCACAAAATGTTAACCTTTGTTACGGACTGAAGTCAATGCACTGAGGAGTAAGTAACTCGCCTAGCACGGCAGTGGACCTACTTCATATGACACTGTCACTTTACACGAAATATATAAATAATGTCCATTTTCAAATGAGCAAATATACAGCTGTACATGCTGGTTTTAATTTTATCACATTAACGTGTCTGCATTTTTACAAAAGGGATTGAAAAGCAAAATCATTTTAGACGGCATAATTTCACATTGTACTTTCTCTTTTGAGATAAAGTGTTAAGAAAAATTCAACGAAAAATTGTGCAGATGCATAGTAAGACAAACTTCGTCTCTGGGTAGACAGACAGACGAGCAAACAAGCTTACTCCAGTATACCGCAGATTTTCTTTGTGGGATATAATGAGTTCTGCATTTTAGCTTGTGTTGTATGACTTCTTAAGGGTACTGATTTCGAGTTGAAAATGAGAATTATTATACCAAAATTACCTTTGAATCTTCAAATTTTCTATTGCTCAGGTGTTTACTAAAGCTGCTTGTAATTTGTCCCATACTCAAGCGATCACCACACAGACTTAGTGTCTTTCCAAAATAAAGTTTTGGTTTATTTAATATGCTGGCCACACAGGACCCGACGTCGTCTACAGACATCATATCCAGTTCTGAATCTTCGATCGGTATTGCTACAACAGAGATCAAATACATAATAATCAGTCCACTGAGTTGTAATTGCATACGTGATAGTTATATATATTTACAGTTAATGCGATTCTTGTTATAAACTACATTTATGCGTTTTACAATTTGTTTTTGTGATCACGAACTATTTAACAATAAACCTTCTCTACCAACGTGATAACAATATTGTTATGTTAACTTACATCGGTGAGACAGTAAAAGCTGGAGGTCCCGTGTCACAGTAGGTGTCGGCACGTTAAAGAACCCTCACTGCTCAATGGCCGTAAGTGCCGAGCATAGGCCAAAATTCGAAGCCCTTCACCGACATTTGGTGACGTCTCCATATGAGTGAAATATTCTTGAGTGGGACGTTAAACAACAATAAACAAACAAACAAACTTACATCGGTAGAGAATAAAATTAAAATTACTTATGACAACGAAGACCTCGCAACACTTAAACATTGCTAATTCAAAAAAGCTGGTCAAACTAAAAATATTGTTAGATTTTGCAAAACTGCATCGTTTAATGACATATTTTTCTGTAAATATTTTATTGAACAGATATAAATAAAATTGGCTTAAAATATCGGTAGATACATCCTAAACAATCTGGACTACGGTGTCAGGGGCTCCTTAGTTTGGATGCTGTTTAAAATAACAATGTACATTCTTCAATTCTGTATTATAAATAAATTTTGTAAGGGAATTAATGTCCATAAAGATATCTTCTGAAAAGTTATGCCTGAACGTGAAATCTTATGGAGGGAATTTTAATGTTATTATAGTGTACTGGAGTTATCTTTCTTTGTCTGTAAATCAAAAGAGTGTGTGACCGACCAACAGATAATGTAATGAATAGTATTTTGAAGTTGATAAAATGTTGTATAATTCACAATAAATTAGATATAATTAGATGCAATTCCGTGAAAGGTCAATTCTCAACATTCCTTGCCGCCAGTCTTAGTTTCACACTCCAGTATTTTCATCTATTAAACAGTTGTATAAATACCTGGAAGATGCGAACTAAAATATTTGTACTTACGGATTGCATAGACGCCATGTTTTAACTTGTGAGGTTTGAATACTAAATGGAAGTTTTCATACCAGAATGGGAGTCGTATGATAGTGAAGTTTACACCTGTAATTTAGAAAATACCAATCACTATACATTCTGTCGAAATATCTCGACCTGCACCAATCCAAAGAAGAGAACACATAGAATTGTACAAATAGATAACATTAATGGTTAGTGTTCTATCCTGAAATACTAAAAATTATATATTTTCCACGAAATATTAATTTTCAAGTTAATTCGCGAATTAACATATCCGTGAAATTTTGGATGAGAACATAACTAGAAAATTATGAAAACTGATGTAAAAATGTTCACCATCTCTCTTTCTTTGAGTTGATATCCCAATTGTTCTTCATTATATGTATTAACAATATTCAACAAGATGCATTTTGAATCAAGTTTTACACTAAACTGGTAGCCCACTAAATTGCGGTACTTATAATTTTTATTGTTTGAATATACATAATCATGTGATTAACTTAAGGGAGATGTGTGAGATTATCTGTTTCACAGAAAGGCGTATTTCAAAAAACAATTAACGTGGAAAGATATACTACTTATAATTGACTTCCAAATACATAACATCATGCACGGGGATTTCCGAAAATAGAATACCGCAATACAATTGGGCTATTAAAATAACCTCGTTTTTAAAGATTTACATCTTTTAATTTCCATACCAAAGTGTAACGTGACTATTAATTTTGTTATTGTTTGAATAATGGTCTTCAGATACGTCTGTGCATCGTACGCATGAATCAACGTATTTTCTTGTATCGACGGGATACACATAAAGACTATAATGAATTTGATGTTACTGAATAAAACTCCAAAATGTTTGCCCTTTGATGTGATGGTTTGGCAAAGGTTAAATAAACAAGTAGGTGTAATGTTATAAAGATCATAATCCTACACGTTTTACACCATTTAACACCATGCATTATGTGTATAGCCCCCGTGGATACCATAATGGTTGCTAAGTCATTTTGATACTACTAGTTAATTTATTTTCAATCCATAGGACTTAGGTGACAGTTAATTGAATCTTGGTCTGACATGAAACATACGGATCTTTGCTAATAAACTTTTATGACTTTAATATTGGGCGTTGAAAACCTGTCCGGCTTTTAATACGGCAAAAGAGCGCTATAACTGGTCTGTAATTACAATTTCAAAAGAGAACAATGTACTGACATTTTTCGTAGTTTTTTGACATCCACTGACAAAATACATCATTAATTCGTCTAAAGATGGTTGGATCCTAGACTTCGCTTCGTAACATAACGTACCGTTACCAAAATAAGGGCACATCACTTCAAAACTAAATGATACTTAATTCCAGAATTAAGACTTTTATGTTATATTTCTGTAAGGGGTATGTTCGATACAAATATTTATATTTGATCTCATTTGCCGCAAGTGGCATGTGGTCTTCCTGTCTCATTTCGCTCTAGGGGCATTTGAAGCATTTATGTGTTTAAAAAATAAAATTCTAAGATAGATGCATTGAAATATTATACTGCATACTGAGAAACACATTTTTTTAGAAACTCGATTTGGGATTTATTTGATGAGAATTTGCTGTAAAACAGTTATCATTTTGTAGAATTCCAAACTTTATTTACACAAGCGGCCTTAACAATGTTTCAGGTATTATCCATACCTAGATTCCAATTCTAACTTATTTCATTTGAATTTGACTCACGGCAGATATGACCGGTCACCAGGCTATGTTTATTACCCATAGACCCTTTCACGTTTAGTGTGGTCCTGTGACTACGAGGGGAGGATGATACAGATACCCACAAAAACATAGATGTCGTTATAGTAACTGATTGTTTCTTGACATCATTTTCCGTGAATCTGTATCATTTTGCCATCCAAAGTTACAGGACAGCAGTTATCGTGAAAGGGTCTATTGCGTTTGATCCCACCTCTGGATTTCCAGAGGTCCGTGTTTGTCCTAGGTTCACCAGCTTTGTGCATTTTTCTCTTGGACAGACTAAAGATAAATACTTCAGTATTTATGATTTTATATGAAATCGCAAGCCTAGACATTTTGATGGATGAAAATAAACTGAAATAATAAACATGGTTTTTGTTTCAAATCCGAGTGGAAAAGGATTCAATAGATAAATATTTTTTCAGGGAAAGTCGCAAAACTGATGTAGATTAAATCTGGGCAATCCTAATATTAAAACAAAATAGAGGACCATACAACTATCTTTTTGAAGTGATAAATTTGCGATAAAATATAACTATTTGCTACGGTAACAAATGACCTTTCAGGCCGGGGTCATAAAAATTCAGTAAAATTCTAAACTATACATAAATGTTACAACCTTGTGTATTCAGATTGTTTTGCTTGTGCCCAAAATGAGAAAAGTTATTAATAGTGACTTAATATGTTTGTGTGAAAATGACGTTGCTTTCTCACTAAAGACATGACGTCACAATCGATACCTGCTGACATGGGAGATAACTCTGACTAACAAAAAGACAGAATTCATAGAAACCTATCACAGTTATTGGCCTAAAACATGTGTTACGACACAATATTACTTCACAGCATTCTAAAACTCAAACTTCACACAGAAGATTAATGCTAGAATCAACATAAAAACAGCAAATACAAACAGAAAATCACACAAATGTCATCACAGGTCATTACCTCAATTCAGTGTTATGATAAAACTAAGAAAGCCACTGCAAGAACTCATTAAGACATAAGATCAGATAGTCCTAATTTTTACCTTTTATCATTTCGCTTTTACCGTACAAATTGTAATACAAACTCCAATGAAAATCAGTACGGTTTATAAGTGAAGAAAGGAATTAAAACTGAATATCTATCATTCAGCTCTAATAATGAATTCAATTATTTTCTAACATATTCTAAGAAATAATCAAAGATTAACTACAAATCTATCCAAATTACGAAGCAAAACTTGAAGAGAAAATGCAGGTTAAACGTGAGTCATTTTACTTTACTCACCGGAACCGGAAGAAACATGTTCTGTGCAGGAAATTTGTAAAATTTAATTGTAAAAGTATATCTTTATACCACAAATAATATAAATTCAACTTAATGTAAAGTAAGATAACCGAAGATAAATTTTAAATGAATAAAAAATAATTAACCGGAAGTACGTCGTTGCTTTTTTTCCCAAAACCCAAAATTTACAAAACATAATCGGAATACAGTATTTTATAAATAATTGAAATACCTGTTGATCATATTTAGAATCATGTGGATTAGGACATACTCCTGGTATTCTAGACTTAAATATGATTTCAACAGTTTTAATATTAATTCATATTACCCTTCTTAGTCTAAATCCCAGTATTCTATGAGTCTGTAGAAAGACCTTTGGTTATCATAAATATATATGTAGCTTATGTGCTTAACATGTTCAGTTTTGGCCTCGTATATATCAGACACTTTCTATTTCGGAACTCTAGATCTATTTTACATTCGAGCTCAACTGATGAACTCTTACTGACAGAAACGATGGTTTTTAGTATTTATGTTGCCCTTTTTGAAAATTGTTCATCATTCATATTAAGTTATCAATATTTATATCTCTGGATGTTATGTTTATTCAGCTTATTCATAACAAAATTCAATCAAAACCACGGATCCAAGAATATAGAATTAAAGTACATATGTGTACACTAGACATATGGTCATAAATCTTAATGAAATTCGGTGTCCCTGGCCCAAGCTTTATGAATTTCATTTTTGTTGTTGTTGTTGTTTCTTTTTTTTTTGCTGACAAAAATCCTTATTTTGTCATCATTGCATCAGTTCGTTTTAAATGTCTGATAACAATGAACATTTCACAGAAAATGTGTATACATATTTTGGAAAGTCATTACCTTCAACTAAATATACCAAGAATTGATTTACCGTCAATATGTATGTGATATATCATTGTCTTGTTTACATTCGGACACTAATCCATATTTATGAACAGAAACAATGACGAAAATGATATCACGTCAACATGTCTGTGAAAGATATTAAATATCTCGAATGTATTTGATGTGAAGTTGATAATGAGTATTGTACTTTGAAGTGTTTATGTCGACAAAAACCATTTTCAGAAATGTATCTAAGATTACATTCATACGTTCACACACTTTGCTTTTCTATCGTTTTCTTTAAATGCACATGTGAAAATCAATCTCTCTCTCTCTCTCTCTCTCTCTCTCTCTCTCTCTCTCTCTCTCTCTCTCTCTCTCTTTCTCTCTCTCTCTCTCTCTCTCTCTCTCTCCACTTACATGACGCGCATTTGTGTATTGTTTTAGCATAATAAATTACGTCAACATTAAATAGAACTTCTGGTGCAAATTCTGAATAACAAATGGTAAAGTGGTAATTATAAAGTTACAAAAAACGTGATGTAAAATGAAAAGTCTTGTGCTGTTATACTGAGAATGGCTTACCCATCAAAACTTCTGTGTTTAAAATAGATAAGCGAAATATAAGAAATAAATACTACATATGACAATAACATAACGTGATTATAATATTTAACAAATTAAATAGGAAATAGTGTCTTGCATCCATACAATTTTTTCCGCAATGAGTGTTACATTAACGCTCCTTCTATTTATTATTATTATTATTATCATTATTATTTACTATAGCCTATTGATTTTAATAGAACTTGTAGAAGGTTTGGCTAGAACCAGATAGATAGACGTATCTCAAATCCCACAATTACGAACATTGAAAGTTATAATATACTTCCTTCACCATATTAATTCAACTCAAAAGTAGGTTATTTCCCCTTTTCAAATTCATTTTTATGGCCAAGGTAATTTGTGTTATACGATCTTGTGACACACAATTATTATTTTTTTCTAAAACTAAAAAAATGGATATTTTAACACACAATGTGCACGAAATGTAAAAGTATCAGTTCTGTCTTAAAGTTGTCAGATATTATCTCTGATTCTGTACCTCTGCATGATGTCTATAACATGCGAATAACATTTCTTTTGGATATTTCTTAGCCCATAAAAAGTACATAAATACACAAGAAAGCCTGAGTTAAAGACACGTGTAAAAAGCAGATTCTACAAAATAAAACCTATATCGGTTTCTAGGCGACTTTCAAATGCACTGACCGTTTGTATCAATTAGATATTTATTTAACAACGGATATTGTGAGTCAACTCAAAAAAATATATAACTGTCATCATATTATGTATAAATGATATTACAGCAATATGATTTTATTTATAAACACATGGATAGAATTTGACAAACTCAAAACAATCAGAACATTTGAAAGTTGACCTATTTACGTACCTCCGGTTTGTTCTCCCGTGTCCTCTTTAGGACTGTCTGATGTTAGGAAATAATTCAATATAAAAAAAATCTTAAGAAACAACAGACATTTATCAAATTATATCTAATTGTATTTACACCGATGGAAAAAGAATTTTATCCGTTAGTTATTCGAAATTATTTCTATCAGTGTTTGTTGCACGATATCGTAAATAGAGCTCTACCATTCTATCAAGAGATCTAGATGACCTTAATGACCACTTACCATATCTACAAGTCCCCTGAGTTAGGGGATATAATTGTCACAAATTTAGTTATCCCTCACCCCATAGAAGTTATATACACGTTCCATTTAAAGAAAAATTACTGTGTGGTTTCTAGAGCAAATTTAAAATGTCCAAACGTTTACACAGGATAAACTACTGCACAACGATGGTCAACAAGGATTTTCTATTGGTCACCAGAGGAACTTGGTAATCCTAAATCATGAGAAACACTAGACCTTTCATTGCTGTCGTACCTTGTGTCTTATGAGTGAAACTATCATTGACCGAAATTTCGTATGATTCTTACTACCTGCTAATTTACACACGGGGCCTCGAATCTGTATAACGTTCTGCCAATAAATGAGAAGCTGGATCGTTAATGCAGGTTGGATATTATAGTAGTTAGAACCCAATACGGAGATTGTTTACTTACCAACTTCTCGGATATACTCCTCAATTGCAGCTTTTGAATCTAAATGATTACACTCCTTGCCAATAGCCTTTTTAACATTTTCAGAGCCATTGAAAATGATATGTTTCACTCCACAATTAATGGCCGCATCAACAGCATTTAAACCCTACAGTAATAAATAGAATATCTTTATTAACGGTTCTTTTGAGAACAACGATAAACCATAGATAAAAGTTTTAAAGATGTTCCCTTACCGAATGTCTTTATACATTTGGTGATTATTTGAAGGGTTGACTATGCTACAAAGTAAATAACTAAAATCCCTGTGAATTGACATTTTTTCATTAAGGGTTTTATATCAAGCACAAACAAAGCCTCCTAAACCCTTTCAGCCCTAAGTATCTACAGCCCGTTTCACAAAGAATCATAAGTTTTCCCGTAAGTTATTTTACTTACGCAATCCTTAAGTAAAAACTTAAGTCATTTCCACAAAACGAGATCATAACTTTAAGGAAATTCGGAAAGGTTACGGATTTTTTTTCCGTAAGTATCGAATCGCGCACATTTTACAACTTACATTTGGAGTTAGAATTTTATTTCTGTTTTGTTACGCGTCTTCAAATCATTTGGGGTGTGTCTCCTTGGCAAGGTTCTATTGTAAAAGTCATTTTATCACTTAAAATATAAGGACACATACGTTAGTGTAGCATATTGTTCACGAGTTGGCGTCTGTAGTCAAGGTGGACGGAAAGTATCCGGGGAGTTTGGGCACCAACGAACGACAACTCTCTCGCTTTCTAAAACACGAGGAGATGACCCCAGCGTCTAGATCTAATTGTTTCCGCGAGTTAGTGTTGTTTGCCGAGTGAAACCATGGTTAGGGATGGTTAGCAGGGGGTGGGGCTATTGATATCTGACTGGGAATGATCAAAACATGGCAGCGACCATTTTTATTTTTCATGTTTTCTAAAGAAATATTTTTACACACCGTAAATGAAATTAAATAGACCATTCCCAGTCAGTTTAGGAATATTGAGGTTTTTCCGAAAATTTTAAGCCATTAACCTTGTTTCTACGCCAGGGGATAGCTTCCGGATTTAATTTTTAAAAATGGTATATTGTTTGACACAGGGATTTTAATGACGGCAATTTTCCGACATCGACTCCAATTCGGGCGTTAATTTAAAATGTTAATCACATTTCTAATTTCTAAAAACTTATTTATTTAGAAAATATATGTCTTCTACTTTATCGGCATATAATTTTTATTTCACAAACTTGCAAATTAGGTGGTTTCTTGCATTTTGAAAATAGCGAAAATTACGAGATTATGTCAAAACCGGTACGGAAATTCCTTGACTTACTTCAGCATTTATGTGTCCTTAAAGTTAAGGAATTTCCTTCAGGGAAATTTTACTTACGAACTTTTGTGAAATTGACTACGGGAAATATTTTATACTTCAGTAAAAGAAATTACGTATGACTCTTTGAAAAACCAGTTTATTTTGACCAACTGTGCTGAAAGCACTTACTTTTAACAGTATAACTTATTTCATCGCCATGCATTTTACTTTGGGTGCCAGTTTTTAAACAAGACTTGTTAGAAGACAATATAGTTAACAAGCTGCAGTTTGTTAACAGAGATGTATGTCAAATGGTATTATTCCCGATCACGAGGTCAAAGGTCATGGCACTATCTAAAAGGGCTGATCAGAAGGATCCCTTGAGTGAAATATCAAGTTTTACCAGTTATATTTCAAAATATATAAACCAGATTAAAATTTCGTCCACAGACTATGCTAGGGTATGGAAACAGTTCGCCAGACATTTTGTCATGTTCCGCTAGCAGTAACGTAATCAATGATGTTTGACAGTCTATAGACAAAACGCTAAAGAACAGTTTATGTAAGTCGGCAAACGAGCAGAGCACCTGAACCAGTAGTGAAGTGGTGGCAATGCATACACACCAGATGAAACATCAGTCATTTATTTAGTTCTTAAATTTGTGAAATACATGTATTTATATGGCAAGAAAACTGCAAACAATAAAAACATCGAACTGCATCAGGTATACTATAGCTTCAATCTCTATTCTTAAACTATAATTGACTATGACCTAGTTCTAACGGAATTATATCGCCTCTTTATGTATCTTGTTTTCCTATTTTTACAGTGTTATGCTTTTATGAATAAAACATAAGACGGTGGACCATGTTCGTTCACTTTCACTTTGACGCGGATAAGGTAAGACACGGATAAGGTTAGCGGTGTCAATCAGCGTCCATCAGGACTTTTAATCTTTTATGAGCAAAACATAAGACGGTGGACCATGTTCGTTCACTTTCACTTTGACGCGGATAAAGTAAGCGGTGTCAATCAGCGTCCATCAGGCGGATCAATATGTGTAACATGTCACCCAAAGAATTCTGTCATAAATTCTCTAACACAAGATAAAACAATATAAATCAAAGAAAATGCTGTAAGCAAACCGCTAAAATTGACCTTGATGACTTCTTTATCTTTATTCTTTTCTTCCCAATAATGTGTTGTTAAGAACATTACATCGGCGCCATCTAGTGCTTTTTCCAAACTTTTTACCTCACCTAGGTCTGCACTTACAATGACTGCACCTAAAAAACATTTAAAATACATTAACGGAATGCATGTAAAACTATGATACGCTGTTGTAGATAGAATGAAAATATTTATTAGATTTGTAAACAAAAATGAATGAATATATTATAACATAAGTAATTACCGTTGTTTGTTTGTTTACTTCTTTATGATATATCCATCTACATTTAATTCTTATAAGTAGCTGTCACGTTTTGGATGAGCATCAACAAGGACAGATATTTCTTTTTTTTTTTTTCAAAGGAAAAGCAAAAGAAAACATGTTGATATGTAGATCAGGCTTTGGTATATCTTTGAGGATATTGTCTTCAGAACTTTAAAGGAAATCTTACATTGAAATTTAACTTCCAAAAATGATGATATGTTATTTTTTTTTATTATGCGAAAGGTTATTTTTCGATAGAGTTTACCTAGTTCAGCCAACATCCTAGCTTTGTCACTCGATGACCTTCTGGTAACACATCGCACTTTGTATTTGAATGGTTCCTCTAGTAATCTCTTCGCAACAGAACCGCCCACAAATCCGGTGGATCCGAACACAACAACCGTTCGTGGTGCATCGGATGCATCATAACTGGATCCACATCCCATTCTGAACAAGATAATAAACATTATATGAAACCAGAAAACAATAAATATGTGTGGGGGTAGTCAAATGGTGATAAAATCTATCTCTTAAAATCATAAATAGGTGTGCGAGTAGTCAAATGGTGATAAATCTACCTTTAAAATCATAAATAGGTGTGCGAGTAGTCAAATGGTGATAAAATCTACCTCAGTCTAAAATCATAAATAGGTGTGTGAGTAGTCAAATGGTGATAAAATCTACCTCAGTCTAAAATCATAAATATGTGTGCTAGTAGTCAAATGGTGATAAAATCTACCTCTAAAATCATAAATAGGTGTGCTAGTAGTCAAATGGTGATAAAATCTACCTCTAAAATCATAAATAGGTGTGCGAGTAGTCAAATGGTGATAAAATCTACCTCTAGAATCATAAATAGGTGTGCGAGTAGTCAAATGGTGATAAAATCTACCTCTGAAAATCATACATAGACTTTCGATTAGTCAAATGGTGATAAAATTTAAATCCAGTTACATTTGCATCATAAATTTCATGTTTTCACTTTTTGATAAAAAAAAAAACTGATGAAACAAAAATTGAACATCATTTTAAGACAATATATGCATAAACAAAAGACATTTTATAAATCTGATGGAAATTTAAATTAGTTTAGCAAAATTAATTGGTGTGTATGGAAGAAAGATATAGATAGATATAAAGATGACCAGTTACTTGTCGGAAGTGTGGAGAGAGGGAACAGACAGGCAGACAAACAAACAGACAGACACATAGATAAAGCAGAAAACAGACAGACAGACAGACAGACAGATAGATAGATAGATAGATAGATAGGTAGAAATACAGATAGATAGATAGGTAGAAATACAGATAGATAGATAGATAGAAAGAAAGAAAGAAATACAGACAGACAGATAGATAGATAGATAGACAGAAACGAAACGATTAATTTTCATGAAAGAAGCTCTATAGTAGTATATAAACTGTCAAACTGTGGACTTTTAAGCTAACGGATAATTTCAAGGCTGTAATTTCGGGTCTCACACTTTAAACTTCATTCGTATGTGTTTAATACAATGGTATTTGTTGCACCTGGACGTTTATAAGCACTGAGGGGTCACAGGTTAAAATCAGCGGAAAGTTATGATAAATAAATAAGCAGTTTGAGTTGGAAAGATAGAACGAACTCTGGAAGCAGACGATAAGGAAACTGCCAATCAATAAAAACAGTTGAAGAATTTGATACGTCAAAATAGAGACGTCATGATATTGATTGTCTGATTGTCATAACGCAAATCGATTATATACGATATGCAACTGGTTTTCTGCTGCAAAATACGTGAGCATTACAACTGTACAAGGTTTAAAGAAGATACAAAACAAATTAAACTGGTACAGTGTTATACGTAAACATATAAACTTCATATTGACTGAATGTTATCAAGTGAAAGCGATTACTTTATAATCTTTCTGTTTTGATGCATATCGATATCGTTCGTAGTTATAATTTCTTATATCATTTTTCAAAATGTAGATTATACATACTTTATATTATTATAGAAAAAATAGATACTCAGGTCAGTAACGAATAATGATAAAATATAGCTGCATATAGGAAAATTATATATATATATATATATATATATATATATATATATATATATATATATATATATATATATATATATATATATATATATATATATAATATATATATATATATATATATATATATATATATATATATAGTGTATGTATGTGTTTACGTGTGTTGTTACCGTTACACACGCGTCAGCAAGTCAATTGTCATCCATACGGCTATCATTTTACGCGTATAAATGGATATTATACCTGTAGGTAATGCACTGTTTATACGGGCATTTATTAAGAGACCAAACAAAAGAAATTGGTATTTATTTCAAAATATCGAACAGTATTGTTAGAAATGCTTAAAATAGCCAGCAGTGATATATAACATCACACAAAGCTACTCCATACTGTAGATCGTTAATTGAATGTATAGAAACAGTGTATCGTATACGTTTGTGTAGTGTTTATTTTATGTTTACACCAAAGGGGTGTCAAAACTTGTTTACATATTAACCGGTATATAAATACTGCGGTGTTTCAAATATCAGTAAAATCAATTTTTACTACTTATAGAAATACGAATTTTCATGAATTTATAATTAGAACTAAAAAATAAACAAGAGTTATGTCTCGATTCTTACCTTACTTGTATATGTTAAACCAAAGGTACTACCATGCTCGGTTATACCAAGGCAAATTAGATATATAATTCCAAAACAAATGACCCTAGATCACCTTAACACAATACAGTAATGATATAGACGGTTTAATATACAATCATTGTCTTACGGATGACTACAGTTACTGAACACCTAATTAATCCACCCGTATCTTCGTGTTTACCGTCTTCCATGTTCAGCACGGGTTATCGTTCTTGTTCCGTTTCGCTCTAGTGGGTTGTTTGTATAGTTATTGCTATGCCATTGAAGGCGTCTTTTAATATGTCTGTTAAAATCCACGAACACGATCGCTTTGTATATAAAAGACCTATAAATGGTACATATTTTGTTTGAGTAAAGTATTCTTATATTTAATGTTCATAAGAAGTCGATTTCGTAATAAATAACTGATCTTGGAAGTATAGCGTTTTTACCGTGTGTATTTCTGCACCCGTGTGAAAGTGTGTAAATAATCGATACCAGTGACTTTATTGCCAATCTTAGTGGTTATACATGTTGCAGATTCATGTAAATTCTTCTATACTCAGCTTTTCATTTGCACTTGGTTATTCACTGTCGCCGAATTTATTAATTTAAAAGCGTTTAAGTACCGCATGTGGTCATAAGTCACTTTCCATTTTTCTTTTAATTTATGTCTATGAATCTAATACATTTTTTCTGAAAACCATCATAAAGTAATTTCTCGGCCAACTTTTAAAAGTCGTACACGATCTGAATGAAAATAATTGTTGCAAACTATTTGAGAAAAGTAGTGTTATGGCCTTTCCAAATTGAAAAATTGTGTGAATGATGATGTGCTTTTTTAAAATTTACTGCGTGGTAGTGTTATGTAGAAAAGTGACCCGCATAAAAAAACTACCTGGGATTTACGTAGAAATCATACCCGGGCACTTGTAGAAAATTGACGAATATCTGTAGGAAAATGACCTGGGTTCTGGGTCAATTTCCTACGGACATTTAGCGGAGAAGTGCATCATGAGAGTTTTTGACATATAAATACCACGTGAGATTTCAGGGTATGGAATCACTTGATGGCTCAGCGATTGAGATCATCAATAATTGATGATCACAACATCTCATATCCGAGATGTGGCTTCGAATCTTGCTCGGAGCAATTAAAATTGTCATAAGAGTTTTCTCCGTCTGATGTGAGAAAGTTACCAGAAAATAAGGTCATTCTATTTTAATGTTTAGCGTCCACCCTCAAACAAAAAAACCTTATCTTTTTATTCAGGAAAAACCGACACTGAAAAAGTACAATAGTTTTTAGGAGAACAAATGTAATTTATGCACATTTATAAAGTTTCCTGGTGGGTTAACAAAAGAAAAAAAAGATCAAATTAAATTTATGAAAACCATATTTTTGGCACAAACTTATAAATAACTTATGGAACAGTAGTTTTCACACTGTTGAAAAAAGATGTTCATGTTTAACTGCTCATTTGAGAGCTATGTTCTATATTCTTCCTATATGCTCGTGATTTTTTTTTTTACTGTTTTGTTATCTAAACCAATCATTGCGCGGACGTTAGACAGTGAAACTGACTTGTAATGGCATATTTTGTTTTTATTTGCAAACTTTGTAGATATTTACTTTACAATCATGCATACAAAATTTGAAAGACATTTGATCACTGGTTCATGGGAAGACTATTTTTGATGTGTACCAAGTACAAGTTTTGGACTTTGTTTTGGTCCTTTTTGGCCGCTGTCTAGATAATAATTAGACCTAATAAATGCATGCCGTGTAGATGTTTCTTTCCCTAAAAATAGAGGGTGTAATATTATCTCTGAGGTCACTTTTCCGCTGGACGACTAACAGAAATGTTGAAGCGGGTCATTTTTCTACGGCTACCCGGGTCAGATTCCTATCGTAGAAAAATAATCCCGGGTAAGAAAGTGATCCTGGGTATTACTTTTACGGCGGGTCAATTTTTCACATTACAATGGCCCTCCACAAGGTAGATTCAAACATTAAAACATGAGAGTCTGTATAAGGAGTTCGTAGTCGGCGATCGTAATTAAATATATTACAGAACATAACAGTGAGATGACAGTAGCATAGGTCTATGTCACGAAGACAGATTTCTTTTATCTATCTATCTATCTAACTAACTATCTGCACCCATACCGTAACATCACTTTTATTTTACTAAGTATAAACAAAATTACTACATGTGCTTATACATCTAATGTTTATGACGGAGTTATTTCATCACGTTTGCCGTGGATTATGATATACATATATTTCATTATGTTACAAAGTTAAATAACTTTTGTCCATGCCCTTTCATTGTCGTAAAAGTACGGATAATCTTACTGCCTGTCGAATTAGTTTTCGAATTGATGGTAATAATGACGTTAAATCACCCCGATATCCCAATAAGTTCAGTGACTTCCATTGTGCAACTGAAAGCTTAAACCTCAAAATAAATGGTCAATAATGTCTTGACGCGTAATTGTATTACATGTTTTTCAGTAGGACTATAAGTATTAATTCGTAATCGGATAATATTGCTGGATAAACCTTCAGCCTTAGTCACAACCGGACGCACGGGATTTTAAAATGTGCGTTATCTGCGTTTTTCGCCGTAGGCGAGAGTCGTAGAGATCTTAGGGGCAGAAAAAGATAACAGTCATTTCGTAAGTTCGGATTTAGAACGACGTATGTTAAACCTCAGTCACAACCGGCCGTACTTCTACTCTACGGGGTATGTACGACAAAAAACGCCAAGAAATGCACGGGCCTCGTACAGTCATCTTGCGGAATTTCGAGCACGCAGACTGCCCGTATAGGAACGCAAGATGGCTGTGCGAGGCTCGTGCGTTTCTTGGCGTTTTTTTTGCCGTACATACCCGCAGAGTTGAAGTACGGCCGGTTGTGACTGAGGTTTTCTGCTAATTACTTATAGTCGATGTTTTTGCACATTCACATACATGTGACCGTAAGTCTCAAGCACATTGTTTGACGTTAGTATTTTGTGTTGTTCAGCGACAATGGACACGGTGTATCACGAATCAACACAGCATGGCTTTGAAACGGTATATACATGGCTTATGATGCATCGGTCGGCGCGACTCAGCTACAAGGTACACGGAGTATGACGTATCGGGCCCCGGGTGGCTTAGAGACAGTTACATGTAGTACATGGTGTATGATGTATCTGTCGGCGTGGCTCAACGACAGTGTACATGATTTACCGTAAATTGGGATATTTTGGCCATTGTTTAATTTTGGCGAATTTGGTCACCTTACTAAAATGGCCAAACATTAAACTGTCCAAAATATGTATACATTCATCGCCTGGTTAATCTAGATATGTTTCTAACATCACCCCGGAATTATTTCTAATGTTAACTTTCATAGTTGAATTTGAGCGGTCGCTGGTCACAGAGAGCAGGTGGTCACTATATATGGTAAAGACACATGTCAATTAAGCAACGGGAATATTGAGAATGGTTGCTAAAGACATATTAGACCAATGGCCAAAATTTAACCGGCCAAAAAATAACCCTTCATTTTCAGACCAAAGTGGCCAAATTTTAGCAATGCTAAAATATCCTAATTTACGGTATCATGTGTAGAACCAGCCTGGCATAGCGGCAGTGGTTACATGACGTATGATCCGCGGCTCAGTGACTAAATACATGATGAAGACATGCAACAGTACACTGTGTGGGATTGGCTCAGTGACTAATTATATGATGCATGAAATATCGTCTCGATGAAGCTCAGCAACAGTACACTGTGTGGGGTGTATCGACATACCTTGGCTCGGAGACTTAATACATGACACATGACATATCTGCTCGGTGTAGATCAGTAAAGTATACGGTGTGGGACGCATGGATCAACCCGAGCTTAGCTCAGCAATTGACTACGCGATTTATGACGCGTAGGCCTGACATGGGTCAGCGACATTGTACACGATGTGTTATGTATTGTTCCGGTGTCACTCGGCCAATAGATACACGATCTATAGCGGTTCGACCCCCTCCCCCCGTACATATACTCCAGGATTCAGCAAGTTTACATAATTTTTATCTATATACTTACTTATATTTTTCAGAACTATCTCTGAATCTGTCAAAAACTTTATGCATTCCACGGCAATCGTCTGACAATGGGGACCTTTTCCACAAAAGTTCGTTCCTGAATTCCCTAGGGTGATTTTTACAAGAGTATCTATGACAACACCAATTGTACTAGCTAAATCTAGGCAACAAACAAATTGCTTTTCTTCTAAGTATTCAGCTTACCCACAGCATCCCATTTTCGGTCATTAAAGAATCGCTTATAACGTACAGATCTCAGTCAACGTATACAGCTCTCCCCTAAAAAAGTGAAACATTTTATGTACCAGATATTTCGTAACTTTTTGCGATGGAACTGTTACCGTCTGTAGATAAACGTCTAAGCTCCTGTTGTTTTCTCCTTCCCGGGAAACACAATACATTGATTTTTCTTTTGTTGAAGATATTTACACACCTTTGCAATCGACATTGTTCACGTCTTTGGTGTGGGTCTATTTCCAGTCTATGTATACTGGTTTTCACGGAAATTGATCAGCATTATTTTCACCATTTCATTAAAACAATATACAGAATAGCGAATTTCTCCGGTGAAATTTACTATATGAATTACGTCTTTGGTGTGAGAGCAGTTTTTCGGTCTATATACTGCTTTCACGAAATTTAACCGGCGTTCTTTTTTACCATGTAATTAAAAATCCAGAATAACGAATTTCTCATGAGACATTGTACAAACAAAACATTATAATAATAACGATCATGCACTAAGACTATGTAACAGCATATCAGTGATAATTGACAGTAATAAACGGAACTCTGAGATTAGGTTCGCAACAATATAATTTCCCAATATAAATCCAGGCATGAAATAATAAAGAGATTAAAAAATACTAATCCCCAGTGTTAGTATAAACCTTGTACAAACATTTATAGAATTTCCAATGTATATCAAATACAATATTCAAGGTATAAATCAACCGCAACAACTAAGATTGTGGTAATTGCGAACGAGAGAGCAAAAAGGTCAAATAACTTGTTATAAATTTTGGCGTTAGATGAGAGTGTTTTCAATGCCCAGAGATCGAACAAGAAACAAGGACATTTCAGCTTTTCTTCTTTTGTCATTATTGGGGTTTCTTTTTCTATTTTTTTTTTTAATGTTTACGTGTTTCTTTGTTTTCCATTTGTCTAATTCATTGCTTGCTATCATCTTGTGGTAGAGGGCCAGACTCACAGGGAGAAGGTCCCGATTTCGATTGCCGATATAGGATCACACTAAAGACTTTAAAGATGGTGTCTGTTCCGGTGTTGTAGCATAGACTCTCCCCCGCATGGTTTTCCCCCTGGAAAAACGGACCCGGGTTAGACTCCCCCCATAGGGAGAAAAAGCGCCCCACCATATTATTCCCCCAAGCACAAAGTCAGTGCAGTTTTCCCCGGGGGGAAACGCCATAGGGTAGAATCACCCCTCTAGTTTCCGAATTTCAAAACAATATATATGATTGTGCTTTTAAAAGTTGACTGACATAATACAATCTAGATATGAAAATGTTATGATATTCTTAAATGTTTGAAAATATAAAATATTTATTTTTGCAGAGGTTGAAATTTTTAGGTATCCACGCTGCACCAACAAACTTAGAATTTGGTTATTAAAGATTGATATAATTTTTCTCTTGTTATAAGTCGACTAAAATGAAGTACTGTTATCAGATATTATAAGTACTTTTGTGCTTTATATCGAGAATCATTCGAATGAGACTTTAAACAAAGATCCCGTTATGCGGATCACATGACACGTAAAAAAAATCATCATTGTTGTAGCATCAGACAACAGCAAAGCCCAAAATTTGTGGCATTTCACCCACAGCTTTGCTGGTTACATCTCGAAATAGAAATAACATTTCTTGGTTGTGTGGTTTTACTAGTCATGAGAGCGAGAGAGAGAGAGAGAGAGAGAGAGACAGTTTCATACGACTGATATAATTAGGGTCCAGTGAGGTTGTAGACACACCCGGTGTGTCTTAATTATCATATATATGACCGTAAACAGAAAGTTGTGTCTTATGTTTACAAATAGACAACCCGGAGTGTCTTATGTCTTACCGTGTAACAGCCCGTCATATCTTATGTCTTACCGTGTAACAGAAGGTCATATCTTATGTCTTGCCGTGTAACAACCCGCCATATCTTATGTTTTACCGTGTAACAGCCCGTCATATCTTATGTCTTACCGTGTAACAGAAAGTCATATCTTATGTCTTGCCGTGTAACAGCCCGCCATATCTTATGTTTTACCGTGAAACAGCCTGTCATATCTTATGTCTTACCGTGTAACAGCCCGCCATATCTTATGTATTACCGTGTAACAGCCGGTCATATCTTATGTCTTACCGTGTAACAGCCCGCCATATCTTATGTCTTACCGTGTAACAGCCTGTCATATCTTATGTCTTACCGTGTAACAGCCTGTCATATCTTATGTCTTACCGTGTAACAGCCGGTCATATCTTATGTCTTACCGTGTAACAGCCCGAGGTATATCTTATGTTTTACCGTGTAACAGCCGGTCATATCTTATGTCTTACCGTGTAACAGCCCGCCATATCCTATGTCTTACCGTGTAACAGCCGGTCATATCTTATGTCTTACCGTGTAACAGCCGGTCATATCTTATGTCTTACCGTGTAACAGCCGGTCATATGTTATGTCTTACCGTGTAACAGCCGGTCATATCTTATGTCTTACCGTGTAACAGCCGGTCATATCTTAAGTGTTACCGTGTAACAGCCAGTCATATCTTATGTCTTACCGTGTAACAACCGGTCATATCTTATGTCTTACCGGGTAACAGCCCGTTATATGTTGTGTGTTATAGCAAACAGTCTGTCGAAAACTTATTTTATTACGTGTCTTATAATTCTTACTGTAAAATAACACAACGCCTATTGCTTCCAGTAAGAAATAAGTTAACTATACAAAAAACAACCTCAAGTGTTTCAGGTAATCCACGAGGTATAACTGTATAACTGGATGCACTGTAAATTGATATTTCAAGACTATATTAATTTACATATCCAAATATTTAATAGTAAATTTCGTGAAAATTCATGATGACCTCTTGTGTTCGCCATTATGTAGAATTCATTACTGATTCTCTTTGAAAGCGCGATAACTCTTCGATATTGATATGCGTAAGAGCTATCTCCCTTTGTCTACGTTTGCAAAATATATTGTTTGACACCATTAGTTAACACAATATCATTTTAGCAACAGTGAGATTACTTTATCGATATCATGAAATGTGAAAACCTCCAAGGTAATCTTACAACCGCCAGATACGTGTATACATCCTAAAGATGTTTTACTGTCTAATGATAAATATTTATCTTCAATAATGGTTACAAATAGTCCTTGACTTCAATGGACCGTGCATATTATAAAATATCTCAGATACCAAAGAATAAATCTTTAGGATGTCCAGGATATAGATACAAATCTGGGAAAAATGGACAAACACGGACCTCTAGAAACCCATAGATGGGATCAGGTGCCACGGAGGAGTAAGCATTCCCTGTGGACCGACACACCCGCTGTGAGTGAGTCCACACCGCTTCTGGAATAAACAACTGTACAGAATTGCTGAAGTTCCTCCTTAACGACTGTCAGTATCTTGGTAAGGTTTGGTAGAACATGTCAATGTAATTGTATACTAGTATTCTGTGAATATGTTTTTACTACTTTTAGTGGTGTGTAGATAATGTTTTTACTACTTTTAGTGGTGTGTAGATAATGTTTTTACTACTTTTAGTGGTGTATAGATAATACTTTTACTACTTTTAGTGGTGTCTAGATGATAATATTTTTACTACTTTTAGTGGTGTCTAGATGATAATACTTTTACTACTTTTAGTGGTGTATAGATAATGTTTTTACTACTTTTAGTGGTGTATAGATAATGTTTTTACTACTTTTAGTGGTGTATAGATGATGTTTTTACTACTTTTAGTGGTGTGTAGATAATGTTTTTACTACTTTTAGTGGTGTATAGTTTTTACTACTTTTAGTGGTGTATAATGTTTTTACTACTTTTAGTGGTGTATAGATAATGTTTTTACTACTTTTAGTGGTGTATAGATAATGTTTTTACTACTTTTAGTGGTGTCTAGATGATAATACTATTACTACTTTTAGTGGTGTATAGATAATACTTTTACTACTTTTAGTGGTGTGTAGATAATGTTTTTACTACTTTTAGTGGTGTGTAGATAATGTTTTTACTACTTTTAGTGGTGTATAGATAATACTTTTACTACTTTTTAGATAATATTATTACTACTTTTAGTGGTGTATAGATAATGTTTTTACTACTTTTAGTGGTGTATAGATAATGTTTTTACTACTTTTAGTGGTGTGTAGATAATAATACGTTTACTACTTTTAGTGGTGTATAGATGATATTTTTACTACTTTTAGTGGTGTATAGATGATATTTTTACTACTTTTAGTGGTGTGTAGATGATATTTTTACTACTTTTAGTGGTGTATAGATGATAATACTTTTACTACTTTTAGTGGTGTATAGATAATGTTTTTACTACATTTAGTGGTGTGTAGATGATAATAATATTTTTACTAATTTAAGTGTTGTGTAGTTGATAATACGTTTACTACTTTTAGCGGTGTGTAGATGATAATACTTCTTCCTTTTTTAGTGTGTGAATGATACCTTTGACTTATTATATTTAACATTATCATGTTCCCACTTTTTGGTAAAAAGCCCAGGTAAATTAAAAGGTGGGAACATTATACATCTGAATTGCTTCATACAAAATGAACATTTTCGCTGTTTGGTTTCCTTGTTTTTGATGTTTGACTATTGTTTTACATTCCACCAATAATTTCACTTTTTAGAGATACCACAAGCTGTGAATAAAGTGCTAGAAATTTTAACTTGTGCTATGGACTGATGCCAATGCAGTGATGGTTCTTTAACGTGCCACGCCTACTGTGACCTTGAGTTTAAGTCTCACCCGGAAGACTTGTGACTTTCACTTCGTATGCTGATCGCTTGGTGAAGTAATACTACCATCTTTAAAATCTTTGGTATGGCCCGGTACCCTTGAACTAATCCGTCACCTACCGCTTGTGAGTCGAACCGTCTACTAACAGACCACCACAAGTGTTTGTTTTGATTGTTGATTTTTGTTTTATGCCACACTCATCAATATTACAGTTAATGGTGGCTGCCAGATTATAATGGTGGTGGAGAGAACCCGGTAACAGCGTCAGAGTATAAGGGGAGAGGCTACCAGCCTTCCACAAGTAAACAGGCAAAGTTACAGCTACGGTTACAACGGGGCTCGAACTGGCACTTTCTAGAGGTGACCTCATGATTTTGAAGCATTGTGATCTCCACACGATCACGGAGGCCCTCACTGTGTTGTGAAACATGATAATTCTATCAATACAACATCTTATGTATTTGTACTAACATAAAATACAACGACAATGATAAATAAAGAGAACTTGCTCATATACCCACTACTTAGTGCTTATGCACCTAGGCACGACAATGATCATGTAAGAAAAATGCATCCTGGAGAAAATGGCAAAATCCTTGCCAAGGTCACTGAAATGTGTGTAACAGGATGTGTCAAGGTCACAGAAACATGTGACAGGATGTGTCAAGGTCACTCAAACATAAGGTAGTACAGTGCAATGTGCTACTCCAACGGACACAATAGGGTTTTGTCATTTCCTTTGTGTTTTGGAAATTCATTATATCAAGTTTTTCAAATTCAGTACCATTGCTTTTGTAATTCTCTGGTGCCCCTACCTTTGGTTTTGTAAGTTGGTAATGTGTGGTATAATATGAAATAGAAAATTGTAATGCAATTCTGTAAAAGCTAATGGTACTTCTAAATATTTTATGTTTAGCCTTATCTCAACGTGACATTTAGACAAAAAACTCGTTCACCCATCTTTGCCATCGGCTGTACTTACATGAAGATTTATAGTTTAATTGAAAATGATATATTCGGTACCCTGACATAGAAGTTTATTTCGACGTGGAAATGCGTCAGGTCACAGTCCAATTTCTAGTGTCTTTTAATCAATAGATAAGGTTAGAGCTTCGGGCTGTTTAATGAATTCTTAACCCTTTAAACCCTACAGGCCAAAATAAACTTGTCTAAACAATAGAAAAAGAGCATACCATCTAGATACTTAGGGATGGAAGGGTAAAGACAATAATGGTATACAGATACAGCAGTATATGTAACATGTTAATGTTGTATATCAAAAACTCATTTGACAGCTGGTCAGAGTGACCGTACGAACTACTGTTTGCTACGTTAGTTTCCATAATGCTCTAATCGCTGTGAACCCACTGCGTCTGTGTCCGGTCAACAGGGTATGCTTACTCCTCCATGGCACATGATCCCACCTCTTGGTTTCCAGAGGTCCGTGTTTGTCCATCATTAGCAGATTTGTATCTATATTCTGGACATTCTAAAAAGTTATACTTTGGTTTCTGAGAGTTCTTATATTTCTAATACAACTTTGCTTTCTCGCGTTTTTTGGATTTGATATGTCATCTATAGCTTATCAAAATTCTTGCATGGACGATAAAGAAAAAATTAATATAAATAAAATAAATAAATGTGGTATGCATATACAAATAGTAAAGTTGAATTAATCAATTACGAGTGACTAATTATTGACAAACTGGGTTTCCCTAGCAATTTTCACAGAAAGGAATTTAAGAATTTTTATTCTTTTTGCAACTGTATATCAATCTAACTAGTAAATAAGGAAAAAAAAATATTTTGAAAAAACTCACACAGTTAACACTAAAATTAACACTGTCAGGTTCTTCCGAGGAAGTTAACATTCTTAGTTTAAAATTGATGAACAAATGAAATCATCCTAGCTCCCCATATACCGCGCAATTCATTGTGCGACTCTTTATATTCAAAATTAATATTCCAAACCCCATTTCTCACATCCTTAGAGTGAAATAGGTTTAATGATTTTGTCAAATAGTTCTTACTGACAGTTATTTTGTAAATTATTATTTCTACACTTTTGAAGTAAACTGTACATTTGCTAGGTGACCTTCATCTTTTTTAAATCAATGATCCATTTCTAGAACAAAATGGAATACAAAAAATACAAAAATCTCAGATACCACAGTATAAATCTTCAGGATACCCAGGATATATATACAAATCTAGTGAAAATTGGGGAAAAAACGGACCTTTGGAAATAAAGAGCTGGATCAGGTGCCATTGATGAGTAAGCATCACCTGTTGACCGGGGACACCCGCCGTGAATCTACAGTAAAATCCAAATGAAATAAATAAGGAACGGATCCTCGTCACATTTTGTACTGACATCTCAACAACTGCTTTTGACGAACAGGCAAGTCAACATTAAATTTAGTGAAACAGAGTAATCGCAAACAAGACTATTGTACCGACCAAAATGTGCGGGAAATGGTCAATAACTGCAATTATATTTCAATAGACCATTTTCGAGTCGTCTTGTTAAGTCACGATTCGTCATAATAGAGTGCGGTTTCAAAGAAAAAAGTGAGGCACCATTATATTCCGGATAAGCAGTTTATGACCAGGGACATTAATATCATGAAGTAATAGGTGTCAGATTTGAAAATTAGATTACAGGATGACACTTTGTATATTTACCAGAGGGATAATTTAACTAGAATTAATTCCTCGCAGATGAAGTGAAATAAGATATCGCCGAATATCGTCAATGAAAATATTACATAACCTGAATTAACGTGAATGCTTAACGCCCTTTATCGTAACTCTTCAGATCCGATAGGGCAGGAAAGCTAACTAGTTAAAATGTTTCTCGCCGCTCTCGAAAAAACGGGAACCCAATCAGAGACGTTCAATATATGATTCGGTGGAATTTGGATTTCCGTTTCAAAATTGAGGATAAATCAAGGATAAATAAATGTTTAAAAAAAACAAAAGAAAATATATTGAACGCATACTGCAAATGAATGATAGGTTTACAGTTGTAATTATACGATAAATCACAACTTTCTTTTACCATTAATTTGAGAAAAAAACACTCGAGTTTTGCAAAGTAGTCAATGCAACGTCACAAAATTCTGACGTAAATTAATATGACGTCACAATCTAGCGCAGTAAAGATTTCTTCCGGTTGAAGCATTCTAAATGTGTATGGATCCAGGCGTTAATGTATTGATCGAAGTGAGCGAAAAATAACGTCTGGATTATTCAGGTTAAACCTGAATCAACCTTGCCCAATTTTCTGATGACGTCATGTAATCTGAGTACAAACTATTGTAACGAAACTGAACGGAATGAGACAACTCGAAAATGGTCTATAGACCCTTTCACGATAACTGCGATCCTGTAACTTTGAGTGGCAAAATGATACAGTTTCCCGGAAAATGACGTCAGTTACTATAACGACGTCTTTGTTTTTGCAGGTGTCTGTATCATTTTGCCACTCACCACAGTTAACGTGAAAGGGTCTATTGAAAATACAAATATATTGGTCTTTTTTTGCCACCAAATACCATGGATTTAGTTTTCTCTATATTTACTCTTAATAGCCATAAATGGCAACACTGAGAAAATACTAAGTTGTGTTTGTAAAATACTGAGGTGATTAACCAAGTAGAATAGTATTGTCAGCATAGAACATCACAAATAGATTGATATCAATAATTTACTTAATTCATTTTCGAATATTTGAGAAATTGTTGTTGAGTCAAGTGCACATTTGACATTGAAACGATTTCTCAATCATTAAAAAAATTGGAGAACAAGAACTGCCTTGCCCAACTCCTAACAGACATGAAAATGTGTCTGAATGAGCACCGTTAAACCTAATTTAACTTTACTTCTGTTATAATATTATAAATAATTTTGAGACTTTAACTGTCAATATTGCTAAACAAAAATTTGGTTTCAAAGACATGGAAAAAGAGTCAAAATCTTGTTCGAAGTCAATGGAAGTAGAATATCGGTTCTTATTTGTACTTGTAAAGAGTTCAGACAGTGTACAATGAAAAAGATAACATCACAAGTGGAGTAACAATTGCGAAAACAGCTTGATCTCAAACTGCTACAGAATCATCATAATGATTAAACCTTTCATTTAGTATAGAAGTAAATAATTCTTCTACACAACAAAGTAATTGACCTGTAATCTTTCGGGTCGTGTTTTTAGAAGATAGTATTGGTTTCACTACTGAGTTAAAAAATATACCAGTATCAAAATTACATTGAATCGTTCTGCATACAGTAGACCCTTTAGCAGTAAATGTGGTTCTGTAACTTTGCTAGTCTTCCGGTTGGCAAAATGATATAGATGCCCGCAAAAACATAGACGTCCTTACAGTAACTTATAGGTTCCCGACGTCATTTTCCGGGAATCCGTATTATTTTGCCAACCGGAAGGCTGGCGAAGTCACTGGACCGCAGTTACTGCTAAAGGGTTTATGATAAAAGACCAATGTTGATTTGGTTCATTTCAGTGCTTTAATCCTACACATAGTCTTATTTGGTGATATTGCTTGGTTTGTTTCAATACAGCGAAACATTTTAAGATCAAGTATTTGACATTAAGTTTCTCTGAGTATCTATTTTTTGACTTTGCAGTGCACTTTTAGAGTATTTTCTAAGCCTCCTCTTTCCTTTACATTTGCTCGCGAAATATATCATTTTCATATTTTTTGTACAATCTTTAATATTGTCTATCTCACTGTCGTACATTACCGTGTTTTTTTACCAGTCAAATATACCAATTTATCAAATATTTTTGCCATGTCTTTGATATTTATTACACTTCAAAACCATTTGAAATCAAAGATAATATTTCCCATGTTTAACAACATTATAAATTAAGAACAAAACATCCAAAATAATAATCAGGAATTAAGTATACGAGTCATGTGATTAGTCTTCTACGAGAAGCTAGTAACATAGATTTAATAGCAAAATAAATGAAAATGCAACAATCTACGGAGACGTATAGATATCACAACTATGTACGGAAATGTATAGGTACCAATGCTATTAACACACAATTTTCTACGAAAACGTATAGATACCACTACTATTAAGACACACAATTATCTACGGTAACGTATAGGTACCACTTTTATTAACAACTATATATGGAAACGAATACATATACTCATCGAAGGACACGTATAGTCGCAGTGTTCCGACTTCCGAAGTTTATATTGTAAGAATCGATTTAAAGTACACTTTATCAGATTATAACTAAATTCCAACTTTATGTATGTATATAGAGTACGCCAACAGTATTTTTAATATTTCATATTTTCTAGCAAAATTTATGATATTAGAAGGACCAACACATTGATGAGTTAAAAGCAGGAATTATTCAGTACTCCGAGTAGGGTTACTTTCTTTTTTTCACATCAAATGGTGATTCTCTTAATACAACCAAGGTTAAGGTCAACACAAGTGTGATACTTCATTACCCTTTTAGAAGTGGTCCAAAGTTTGGTTTGATACTTCCTTTCATAACTGATCAAAAGTTTGAGACTTCATTGGTGAACCGTTTGAGTCACCGAGGTTATACATAAACCTAATACCGCGTATTTCGGTACCAGCTGATAATCTTATACTAAAGTAATATTTGGCAATGATAACACCATTTAAATTGTAAATTATTCAAAAGCTAAGAAATTCATCATTTTAAAGTGTTTACTCTTAGATAGATTTAGTTATGCGTTCAGATTAATTATTTGGCCTTGTATTATACCACTTTCCCTTTAGAAACTCGATTTAAAATTTAAGCTCAACTGATGATGTCTAAATGACAGAAACGATCATCTTGTGCATTATAACTTTGGTATTACTTTTATAATATTTATAAATGGTCCAAATTTTAGCACTTCATTTATAATGGTAAGATGTGTAATACTTTATCTATAACGGTTCAAAATTTAACATTTCATTTCATAACTGATAAAAGTTTGAAACTTCATTTTATTTTGTTAACTGTTTAAAAGTTTGAGACCCCCCCCTTCTCTCTCTCACTGATATTGCCGACATGTTGCCTAATGTCTGTAGACATGAGCTGATAAATAAAACATTTGAGACATTAAACCTTATCTATATTCATTACCACACAGCATAGTCAATTTAAAATGTGACAATGATGTTTACTAATAAATTCTGACTGACGTACAACCCTGTCTTCTCTCACCTTTTACTCAGTTCATTGCTGTAAATATTATTTTCAAAAAAGTGTACAATGTCGTGTGTTGGCTTGCATTGGTTCATCACCGTTCAATGGTCAGTTGACATTGTTTTCCGACCTGTCCTTTTTTCAAAGTTATTGTAATAACATACCAGAACTACCTTTCATCCACTTTCATTTGCAATTTTCTTGATTTATATGTTATCAATCTGAACTCATTTATATGTATTAACAATTGTACTTTTATTGTCGTAATTTATTCCAACCCATAAATGTCAAAAGGTGGACATGTGTCAAACCAAATGTCCAGTGCCCTTAAATAATTCTACATTCATAGTTTCATAGCTTTATTTTTAAGGCAATGTTTTGTCATCTGCACAATATAAGTCAAACGTTACATCTGTAAAAAGTATTCATAGTAAAGAAAGTACATATATCTTATGTACAAAAATTAAAGATAAAATCTGCCTTATGTCAATTACGGTAAATGGTCACCTATACTTTATGTTCCAGCAACCCTTCTAAAGTATTTGGAATTAGGCTATATATATGACCGTGTAAAAATAAATCAGGAACAATAAAACAAAATGATCCAAATCAATATAGAGCACCAAATTAAAACCAGATAAACTGAACCCATATATAAAGCTCAACTTATGTTAAGTGATATCAAAACTACTGTACATGCACTTATTTTAGCGGTATTCTAATATTAGCGCCTTTTGCGCTCAAGCCATTGTGATAATTCAAGGAGAGCTAAAATTTCTCCATCCTGTCATTCTGTATACAAAGACAAAGCCAATTAAATTAATTGCGCAAATTCAAGATTGTGCTAATAAGTTTATACCACCTGAGAGCGCTAAAATATCAGTGCGCTAATTTAAATACACATACACTAACCACAGGCGGCTTTAGAGGCTAGAGCTCTCTAACATTCAATCAGGGTCCCGATGTTTTTCTTTAAATCAGCAAATCAACTCTCGAACTCTTTTCTGGTGTTATTAGTGTCATACTTTACGTCACTCAAGATCCGTACACAGTAGAGCAAAAAAATGTAATGTATCTTATATCAAATTATTTGAAGTCATCAAATCATTTTATCCATAATTTAAGATTAAAACACATAATTTATTCTATAGTTATTGCATAAAATTGTAAATGGTGATGAAACTTTTTGCTTATTTAATGAAAACGTCATAAATGTCAGTACAAAAATCAGCTATCAAAGGAGATGTATATATTAGAAGAACTTGGGTTTAATACGAATTCTGGAAATCCTACATACACACGTAGCTCACTTTCAAAGGACGAGATCCTTCAAAATCACGTGTCCGTATTACACTCATTTGATATACCTACAACGGAGACCGATTTCGAGCTACCACATTTATACTGGATACCTAAACTTCATAAAAACCCATATAAGCAAATATACATAGCAGGATCCAGCAAATGTTCTACCAAACCTTTATCTTTACTCCTTACCAAGATATTGACAGCTGTTGAGGAGAAACTTCAAAAATACTGTACAGTTGCTTATTGCAGAAGCGGTGTAAATCAGATGTGGATACTTAAAAATTCTAAACAGCTTTTAGAAAATTTGAAGGCACACAATTTTTCTCGAATTCACAGTATCAAAACTTATGATTTCTCAACTCTTTACACTACTATTCCACATGAAAAATTAAAAGAAAGACTTTTTAGCATCATAGACAACTGCTTTTTCACTAAAGGTGTAAATATCTAGTGATTGGCTATCAGGATACTTATTTCGTCAAACACCACTCTGATTCTACACATAAGTATACTAAAGTTGATATATAAAATACATGCTGGAATTTCTAATAGACAATATATTTGTAATGTTGGGAGACGTGGTCTTTCAACAAACTGTCGGCATTCCTATGGGAACCAATTGTGCTCCTTTATTGACCGACCTGTTCCTTTATTCATACGAAGCAGACTTCATTCAGAAACTGCTGAATCAAAAGAAGAAAAAGTTAGCGGTGTCCTTTAATTTGACATTTAGATATATCGACGACGTTTTGTCAATTAATAATGACAATTTTCATACATATGTCAATGCGATATATCCCAGCGAACTAGAAATTAAAGATACAACAGAATCAAGTACACACGCTTCATACTTAGACATTTTACTTAATATAAACACAGACGGGAAATTAGCAACTAAGCTATACGATAAACGCGACGATTTCGGCTTTCCCATCGTAAATTTTCCACATTTAAGTAGTAATATCCCTCAGTCACCTGCATATGGAGTTTATATTTCACAAATGATCCGATATGCCAGGGCGTGCACAACATATTAAAATTTCATATACAGAGGTAAACTACTCACTGACAAATTATTGACACAGGGATATCGAAAACCGCGTTTAATGTCAACGTTCCGCAAATTTTATGGTCGGTATAATAGTCTTCTTTGCGACTACTCTGTTTCACTAAGTGAAATGTTGAGTTGCCTTTTCGTTGGCGGTTGTTGAGACGTCTACCAATTGTGACGAGGATACACTCCTCACGTATTTCATTGGACTTGACTGTGGACTCACGGCGGGTGTGACCGGTCGACAGGGGATGCTTACTCCTCCATGGCACCTGATCCCACCTCTTGGTTTCCAGAGGTCCGTGTTTGTCCATTTTTACCGGATTTGTATCTATGTCCTGGACATCCTATTGATTTATACTTTGGTATCTGAGATTTATATATATATATATATATATATATATATATATATATATATATATATATATATATATATATATATATATATATATATATATAAATCCTGTATAAATTATACAAACACGAACATCTGGAAATCTAGATGTGGGATCAGCAGCCATGAAGGAGTAAGCATTCCCGTGTGGATCGGTCACAACCACCGTTAATTCACAGTTAAATCAAAATGAAATAAGTGAGGAAAGAATCTTCGTCACAAATTTTACAGATGTCTCAACAACCGCTATCGAACAGACAACTCAACATTTCATTTAGTGAAAGTATAATGTTTGCGGAATTAACGGAACAGAACGTAAAATTCGATTCACTATATAATCAAATTTAAATACCATAATCAAGGTATTTTTCATTTCACGAGAAAACAATGAATACAATCGTATATTTTAGTATGAAGACAAAAATGCATTTCATATTCAGTCAAATCAAAAAATTTTAAAACAATGATAATAATAATAATAATAATAATGATGATAAACCATTATATTTGAGGTTATGTTAATTTGCTGACTTGGAACCCGGCTGTTTTGAAAGTAACTACAGTAGCAAATCTACACAGTATCAAATAATAGTTAATAAATCAAAGTCGACTACAACCGAACGACACAAGACTTCTGGACCAAGCTTGTTAATTGATAATATTAAGGCGTGATTTCGAGTATATGCCAAAGACAGGTTTGATATTAAAAACATTGAGTTATCGAGTAAACTATCCGTCATATTTATGCCAACGTGAAACATTAAATTATTGAACTTTATATAATCGACATGCCTAATATGATTTTTCCTGATACAGAAGGTCATTACTGTATATATGTTAATAAAACAATCACCAATGTAGTTTACTCTCATTAATTCTAAGCCGGCCTGGCTCAGTCGGTAGCCCGCTCGACTCTTGATCGTGGGGTCAGCCGGCGGCAGATTGGTTTCCTGTCCTTTGGATGAGACAGTAAAAACCGAGGTCCCGTGTCACAGTAGGTGTCGGCACGTTAAATAACGGTCACTGTTCAATGGCCGTAAGTGTTGAGCATAGGCCAAAATTTTGTGACGTCTCCATATGAGTGAACGATTTTTGAGTGAGACGTTAAACAGCAATAATAATAAAAAAAAAACATTAATTCTCTCCCTTGGTAATTAAATGACAATAATAAAAATTGTAAGCATTTGTTATGGTATCTCCGTTGTTTTATATACAGAACTTAAAATTTGATGTTAATCTTATGATATTTTGTATAAAAATGTTCATCAAATAATATGTATATTTTTCAACCCCAAACATTAAAGTTGTTTTCCCATTATTTCTATGGTAAGTATCTTTCGATTTCTTGTCGTAGTAAACCCTTTTAATTTGATATTTATCATCGTATCTCAAAGTTTTGAAATTCACAATTTACCGAATTAAAAATACAAAAGCAGGAACGCTTCGGTTTCTGAAATGTTCCGAACAAAACAGCTACTAATTACATAATAACGTTCTTTACTAATCTGAGATGACAATATAAAATCCTTCAGCAACACTGTAGCTACGATTTACACTTTTCGTGACATATGAAAAGTTCTTTAAATTGACTGCTGTCATTTAAGGATGTATTTCAAAATTTGTCGTATAAGGTTTTCAATTTTTCTAGCACTTTAATGGTCAGTAAATGTCATTATAAAACATCAAATAAAAAAGCAGTTCTCGCATATCAAATTATCTCGTAACAATCTTGTACTTGTATTGACAATAGAGTATAGACTGCGGTATTGGGTATTCATAACAACAACTACGCATCTGACAACACGGCATACTACATACGCGATTTTAAATTTCCAGTAAACAAATTAAAGATATATTAATAAAACATTAGTGTCATATTTTCTAGATCAAAGTGTGCTCGAACATGTAAATAATCAGAATGGTCTAAATTATAAAATGTTCGGACAATCGGCATACTTTCTTATTGGTATTTTTATATTTGTGATTTGGACATCGTGTCTCACGGTCGATTTATTAAAACAAGGTGATTTATTACTGTGTGGGCAGCATCTCAATATCAATTTTAATGTCTTTGTGATCAGTATCACAAGTCCGAATCGTTCTGTGTTATCGTTCGATCTTTAGTTCCGAGGTTTATGTATTTCTATACCCTACATAATTAACTTGTCTATCTATTAACGCTGACAGGTGGGGAATATATTTGAGGTACGTAGAAACTTAAATCTAGATAAAATGTGAAAATAGAATCTGTGATTAATATGCTATTGTACATCAGATAACAATGTCTTTTCCGAATGCATTACAGGTAAAGATGATATTCTGATAATAGAAGAACATTTATATTAATCTCAATGTACATATCTTCTGCGCTGCCCGTGATTTAAACTCAGAATATATCTGATAATAAAGGAAGTATGTGTCAATCTATTTAAAATCATGGTACTTTGTACCACGTCTTGTAAATTTTAGAGAGTATTCATCTATAAAACGTCGTGTCCGGTAATGATTCAATCTTGCATACGGTCCAGCAATCCCAAGGTAAAAAAGCAAATCAAAGATGTGTTACATGTCCTATAAGGCTGTTCGTATATCGAATTCCATTCAAACTTCTTCATCACTTTTCTATCATAAAGTTTATCTATCCCTGAGAAAAACCAGGACTTGTCTTAAAATACATGCCATATTGATGCACACAAGGTAGAAATAGCTATTTCGTCTCAACTGCTTTGGAGGTTACATTCTTTTAAGGGGTCATTGCCAGTGTTTACCAAAAAAAAAATAATTTCGATATTTTCTACTTTTACTACTTGTACTCGATGTACAATAACAAATCAGAGCTATACACAGGCATAAACAAATCTTATGTTCCTATATACTTTGTGAATATAAGGTCAGGTCCACTGTGGGATTCATATACAATTAGTAAGGTTGGGTTAATCAATTACAATTGAAAAAGTGCCAAACCTGAGTTTCTCAAGCAATTTTCGAAAAATAAATAGGAAATTAAGAATGTGTATTCCTTATGCTTGTGCATATTGATTATCAATCTAAGTCGTAAAAAAGGAAACAATATTGGTGGAAAAAACAGCTAATGACCCTGATATAATCTATGTGATGTCCTTAACATAAAGACTATACTAAAGAGTCATTAGCTGTGTTGACCAAAAATCTTATTTCGATTTGTTCTTCTTTTACTACTTGTACTTGATGTACAATAACAAATAAGAGATATATAATGTATTAAAAAGTCTTATAGTCCTATATAGTTTGTGAAAATAATGTTAGATCCAGTGTGGTATTCATATACAGATAGTAAAGTTGCGATAATCAATTGCAATTGAGAGAGAGAGAGAGAGAGAGAGAGAGAGAGAGAGAGAGAGAGAGAGAGAGAGAGAGAGAATACAAGACATTGTTATGACAACATTTAATTATATGCACATTTAAGTATTTTCCTAATGTGTAACAAACGAAAAACATAATTAAACGTATTAAAACCATATCTTTAACATATTATAACCTTTCAAAAGTTAATTATCAAAATGATGAAACTAAATGTTCATGTTTCTCTGTTCATTTTAGGCCTTCGTTCTAAACTTTCCCGATGATATTTGTATTTATTCTGTGTTATAATTTCAAAATTTATCAATCAACGGACGCTAAACAGATAAAAACTTGGAATGGACTAAAGGTGTTTCCGTGATCTTGCGGCTAGAGCGTTACCCTTTAAACCATGAAGTTAATTTCTTGTCAGCGGGGATTCGTATCGAGATGAAACAAATTTATTTTGTGAGAAAGTTTGCCAGTTAACCTGCGGTAAACCGATGATCTCTTCCCAGGCACATTGTAACCGGGTTTTCTCGTCCAACATCAACAACTGGCAGCTACGATACAACTATAACATTCATTGAGTGTAAAAAAACATAAAACAAAAATAAATCAATAAAACAATAAAATATGCGCAAAGTAAATTTTTAAACATTGCTTTCCTGTGTCCAATCTTCATATCTTTCTTATCATGAAGTATCCGATGCAGGTTTCATTCAAATATACAGTGCATTTTATTGAATAAATCTCCTCCCCGTTCATCTTGACACAGAATTTCTTCTGTATCGTAAACCCAACCTAATTGTCGCCGATAGTATGAAAATGTTATAAGCTGTCCAAAAATATACCAGTGCAACAAAAAGAAGTGCTTAACATCCTTAATCTATTTGATAGTTGATTTACTTTATGCCTGTTTAACTATATGTCACATTATCCCCTCACAACACTGTCAATATCCCCACCTTCTCTGTTGTTTTTTTGTTCATCCCTACCGTTCCTTCCCCAAAAATATTTTGAGAAATGGTATATATATCTATGTGCATACTGCTTTCGTCGTTGCATTCATAAACTATTTATATGATATTTATGCTATAAATTTTAAAGGAAAGCTAACACATTGATATAAGTCCTGCACCCTTTTCGAATGATGTATACAGGTATTGACAGAAAATACAATAAAGTTTAAATATATTTTTGTCTACATTTCCCAAGAATCATACTAAGTGACTATATAAAATTATTCTCATTCAAATCTTTCATAATTCCTTGACATAGTTATTTGAACATTGTAAGATACAGTATGCTATAGTGTTTATCGACAGTTAAAAATAATATTTGTACAATTTAAGACCTTTTACGAATGTCTTATATCCTCAGGGTAAAGACCTATTTTCAGTAACCTTTATACGTCAGAGAAAACATCATTAATCAAAGTACTGGAAAGCACTATGCTAGGATTTAATAATAATCTTCTTTAGATATTTTATAAAAAATGTACCTTTGGAGAATAAACATGATCAGCTTATAATACACAAAGAAACAAAAACAATTGTGAAAGACGTGAACTATGGAAAACAATGTTTGAGAGTCTCTCAAAATGTCCCATAAAATGTATACAGAAGATAGGAATTGAAGTAACCGTATATTTTCGTGTTTTGGGTAAAATTTAAATGAGGTCTATAAGGGGGTCTTGTGGCATCTGCTAACTTTCCCGAAGCTACAGTTTTTACAAAATGTAAAATACTACCTTTCAAGTTTCAATATCGCAGTTCAATTAATTGATAATTATTTGAATTTAGTTTTTGTTTTACGTCACACTAAAAAAATCCCAGTTATATTGTGGTGGCCAGTTTTTAATGGTGGAAGAGAGAATGGTTACATTGTATCAATGAAGAGACCACCGGCCATCCACACGTAAACTGGCAAACCTCACAAAATCAGCTTAGGTTCCAGCGGGGCTCGAACCTGCGCTGTCCAGAAGTAAGGAACTCCACGGTCCGAAGCGAGATGCTCTAACCACTCGGTCCCTTGATAATTATTAGTAGCAGTAGTAACACAAGATGTAATATAAACGAAAACAGCACCATTCTTTCAAGCGCCGAACACAGAAGGAGAACTACTAGTATTTTAGCACCTTTAACTTACTAGTTGAATTACAATCTCATTCGAGCCGGCCTGGCTCAGTCGGTAGCGCGCTCGTCTCTTGATCGTTAGGTCTTGAGTTCGAGTCCAGCCGGCGATAGGTTGGTTTCCTGTCCTTCGGATGAGACAGTAAAAACCGAGGTCCCGTGTCACAGTAGGTGTCGGCACGTTAAAAAATCCTCACTGCTCAATGGCCGTAAGTGCCGAGCATAGGCCAACATTTGAAGCCCTTCACCGGCTTTTGGTGACGTCTCCATATGAGTGAAAGATTCTTGAGTGGAACGTTAAACAACAACAAACAAACAATCTTAATCTCTAACACAGAGTTGTCGGTCTTTGCACTCTCAATCGATCTCTGTCAACGTTTCGACTTTTCAAAATTCTTGAAAAATAAATAAATAAACTCTAGATTTTTCTCTTTATAACGTATTTGCCTTTTTGCATATATCTTTAGTTTTTACATAGATTACACAACTATTTGAGGCAAACATAAAATATTTTTAAAAAAAAATAGAGATTGTATTTTTGTTACAAGTATACTTATTCTGAGTAATCTGGTTTTTTATGTTCATTCTGTTGGTTACATAAACACGTGTTCTGGGACCGCTTTTAAGACGTTGACACAGTTTGATGGAGAGTGCAAGTACCGACTTCTCTGTGTGAGAGATTGTTACACACGATGCATTTTGAAATACATCCGCCAGTGATATAGACCATGTTTTAGAACGTTTGAATAAAAATGTAGGGCGAGGCCACATCCGGATTTGGTGTAGTTAAAGATCAGATACAGGAATGGTTTCTGTAATGTAGTTGACTCGAATATCTGCGGTTCGAGACATGTATTTTCTAAATACAATTCTCTTTGGAAATTCGTTTATACGGTTCTATAAAAAACTTTCATTCGTCTCTATTATAATACATGTATTTCCATTTTAAACCATGCTGTAAATCCCAAGGTGATTTTGAACATTCACCTGACAAATATGTATGTAAGTTTTTAAATGTTTACAAACATGATATAATAATTATTACGATTCGCAGTCGGAAAAAAATACACACCATCAATTGTGGACAAAAACATAAATAACAATTTAACCAAAAAGTTGTATTATTAAATCGTATATGATAAACGGAACAATAATAGAAAATAATAGTATAAAATACACACCGATTTATACATCCGGGCTTTTTAGTAATTTATATTATTATATTTAAGTGGATGGTGTTTTGTTTAATTTGATTTTCGTATATTGTTTTTATGTGGATGCTGGTATATCATTTTAAGTGGATTGTCGTATATTGTTCAGGTTGATGCTGGTATATCGGTTTAAGTGGATTGTCGTATATTGTTCAGGTGGATGCTGGTATATTATTTAAGTAGATTTGCGTATGTTGTTTAAGTGGATGCTGGTATATCGTTTTATGTACATTGTCGTATATTGTTTAAGGGGATGCTGGTATATCGTTTTAGGTGGATGTTGTTATGTTTATATCGAGGCTGGTAACCGCTTAGGGTGGCCTAGTGGTAGTAGAAATTTCGACCTCTTCTGATTCTGGGTACCTGTGTCAAGTTTCACTAAAGGTTGTAACTTTACCTGTAGACGTAAATCTCGACTAAAAAGTCTAAAAATGAGTTTCACTAAAGGCCGTATCTTTCTTCCTACGAATAGACTTACGTCCGAGTCTACGTCTGCTCCAAACTATTACTAATTTCAAACGTGACTTAGTGTAAGTTAACAAGTAAGATTATTATCAAGTACCTTTTGTGAAACTGAAACTACGTAACCTTCACGTAAATAAAATCGTAACTAGAGTCTCCTCTACGTTTGCGGTCAAAGTTACGACCATAAGTGAAACTGACCCCAAGTCATACTAAAAATATAATAAATGGTAGTGATTGTTACTTCCATAAGCGCTCGGTAAACGAAGTGAAAATCACGTAAAACCGAGGTCACGTGTCACAAAATGCATGACACGTAAAATAATCCCCCTAACTGCTTTGGCGTCAGCCCATAGCACAGGTCAAATATTGTAGCACTTCATCTACAGCTGAATACATATCAATAAAAGTGAAATATTCTTGGATGAATGGTAGTATGTTCAACTCTTATTTGTATTACCACAAACTGTTCGCCGACATGAACATACAATTTTGTACCTGTAACCCGACATTTTGCGTTAGCATTAGACTAAATTTAAATATGCACTTAATGGAACAATTTCATAAATAAAAAAGTAATAAATAAAATTTTATGAGTTTTGGTGAAGGACCACCTGTAAGGTCACACATTATATACTACGTGGTTTCTGTCTGATTGACAAACTATAGTTCCACAACAGCCAGAGGTCAGTTTGTTGATACAAATTGATCACAATCATGACGCTGTTCTAATTTACTAATAATGTTCTAATTTTTCACAGTCCATGAATTCTATGTCTTAACCACCCTCGCAATTCAATATCATTTTAAGATTGCCGATAAGTGGAAAATAAGATGTCCAAGGCGGTAACTTTATTAATAATTGGTGCGTAACAGCAATACTCTACCGAGACGTAAACCTTCTGACACTTTTTCCCGCAGTTCAAGGCTATTGGAGTTACACGGTGTTGAAAACAAACTTCCCATATGTCTATAAGGCGTTTTCCATTTGCTGATGTGGTGAATTGCTTAAACACACTGATAAATTTCAATACATGAAATGTTTAAATTTCAACATTAATATAGCACGTTCATGCTTAAATATTTAAGTTTATTCTTATTTCATTTATTTGAATATTGGGTTTCTGAGACTTTCATTAAAGATTTACATTTTTTCGTCATTAACTATGGTTTGATCCTATTCCACCATCATGGTTCCTTGTGTTTTCGTTTACACCGACGAGTTTTAACAACAACGACGCATTGTGGCTTACGCATTTTTTAAGGTTTATTGTTTCCTTTGATGATCTAGGACGAGCAACTAGAATATTTCAATAAACTGTGCCTCATACGTCGTAGCTGCACGGTTTTCTTTTGTGCGGTTGATATAATGACGTTATTATCCCCCACCGGTTACCGGTGATTGTGTTGGGGGAGCTATAGTTTTGCGTTGTGGCCGTCCGTCCATTGCTTTGTCCGCGCCATATCCTTTCTATGTCTTTAACTAGATTTTCTATATTTGGTACAGGTATACACTTAATGAAGACGGAGTGTCGGATACGAACATGCCACTCGTAACACTTTTATTTGAAGAGTTATTTCTCTTAACTTAGTTATTTTTTCACCTCGGCTGCACATAGTTGGTGCAAGTATATACTAAAAATCCAAAGTACAAATCTACAGGATGTCCATGATACGTATACAAATATGGTGATACTGGACAAACACGAACCTTTGGAAATCCAGAGGTTGGATCAGGTGTCATGGGGAGTAATCATCCACTGTTGACCAGCCACACCCTCCGTTAGTCCAGTCAAGTTGCATACAAGACTATTATACCGACCGTAAAATTTGAGGAACGTTCGACGTCAAACGCGATTTTCAATATCCATGTGTCAATAATTTGTCAGCAAGTAGTCCATATGTTGAACACGCCCTGGCTTACACATCTAAAGGAGAAAGAGTGACGCATATACATTTTTTCTCGTACCACCCTTATTTTTTAAGATTCCCTTTTGTTGATTTTATTTGGCCGGGCCACATCCGAGTTATTTCTCCACCTACGCTTTTCAAATTTGGTACAAGTAAATGATATGTATGGACACAATGAACAATGATTTGTTTTATCAAAATTGATGTTTTGAGGTAAACACCATGAAAATTAACAAAAATCGCTGAAAGCTGGAAAACCTTTATTAATCCTTTAATTTAGGCCTTTGTTTGCAATGAAAGTAATGGTTGTATGGTAGATATTTTAAATGACAAGTATTTACCCATTTAATAACCATTACTTATCAAATTTGGTGTTTTGGAATAAAACACCAAATTCTTAAATAGAAATCTATGTAAAAATGATTAGATTTTAGGCAACTAAAACCCTCAGTTTTTATCAAATGTGATTTAAGAGGGTATGCTTATCTGAAAGCTTACCACAAAGACTACAAAATGAGCCACGCTAGCCTTTAGGGCATTTAAGAGTTTTGAGACAAAACAATAAAAAAAAAAATCACTGAAAATTAGAAAATCTCAATTGCCACTTTTTGAATGAGTTTGATGATTGTATGACAGATATCTAAAATGAGAAGTCTTGGCACATTATACAATCATTATCTTACAAATTTTATGCTTTGAGGACTAAAAACCAATTTTGTAAACAGAAATCTGTGAAAAAAATTAAAGACTGTTGGCCACTAAACACCTTATTCTTTACCATGGGGTATTTTGGAGGGTATATTTGTCAGAAAGCTTAATGAAAATGCTATAAAATAAGTCATATTAGCTCTCTAGCCCTTGGGATGTTCATGAGTTTAATTTTTGTATGACAAATATCTGGAATAATACGTATTGGCCTATTACACAATCATTGTATATCAAATGTGGTATTTCAAGGTAAAAACTAATTTTTAAACCGAAATCTGTAAACATTTTATTTCACTTTAGGCCACTAAATACTTGTACCATAATTTTATCAAGGGTAAGTTTAGATGATGTTTATCTGAAAGCTTATCAAAATTGCTACAAAATGAGACATATTATCACTCTAGCCATAGGGGTTATGTAGGTTTAGGGTGAAACATTACCGACCTGACAATTGGAAAACCAGGATTAAATATTTTTCATTTATGGTCTTTTTTGCACTACAAAAAATGGTAGAATAGCAGATATTTTAATTGATGAGCATTGGTATATTAAACAATCAGTGTGTCAGATGTGGTGTTTGGGGGTCTAACCCAAATTTGAAAGCAGTAATATGTGAAGAAATATTAGATTTATACCACTAATAACCCCAGTTTCAACAAAGGGTATTTTGAGGGTATTCCTTTGCCAAACACTTTTAAAAGATACAAAATGGATTATTTTAGAACTGGCTGTTTGGCCTTTGCCAAAAACTTTTAAAAGATACAAAATGGATTATGTTAAAATTGGCTGTTTGAGGGTTTAGTTTTTAAGGCGAAAGCAGGACGTTTTAATAAGATCTATTGAAAACTAGAAAAGCTAGTAAACCTTCGATTATAGTTGACTTTTGTGATAAAACTTACTAATACTAATTTTTCATGGTTTTTACCTCAAAACACCAACTGTAATAAACAATCATTCTTCATTATGCCCATACTTAACATTTTGAAGTCATCTACCATACAATTTTTACTTTAATGCAAAAAAGAACTCAAATAAAGGATCAATTGTATATTTCCAATTTTTAGCGATTTTTGTTTATTTTATATGGATTTGCCCAAAACTCCTAAGTAGCCAGAGAGATAACAAAGCTCAATTTGTAGCATTTATGTAAAAGCTGGATTATAAATGGCTTAAAGTCTAATGCTTTTTTCACAAATTTCTGTTTTAAAAATTGTTTGTTCATTACTCTAATTGCAAGTAAAATTGAAGAAGTACCAATCAAACATCATGTCCATTAAAACACGACGAATTAGATGTGCAAATGGTCTCAACATGAAGAACAATTACGAATCCCAAACGGGATAAGACCAGGTGTCCGGAAAGAGTCAGCGTCTTCTGCTGGCATGCCACACCCGTCGCAAATGTTCCATGGAAACCTTTCTAGTTCGATGAACGGGTT
This sequence comes from Atrina japonica, assembly GCA_030159075.1. NCBI lineage: Eukaryota > Metazoa > Mollusca > Bivalvia > Pterioida > Pinnidae > Atrina > Atrina japonica. The sequence goes on along the minus strand of BROG01000430.1, from coordinate 318,940 downwards.
AAATTCGGTAAAAAGGTCAAGTTTGGTGATGAGGTCAAGTTCGGTGAAAAGCATGATTGGTGAAACAGAGTCACTGTCTGTGACCGTGATCCAGAATACTATCTAATATCTCTGAGAGGGGGACTTCATATTGTTTAACAAGATCCCCGTATCGACTATAAAACTTCTCAAACGACGACTCCAAGCGTTCAACAACGTAACCTTGTGTAAGTAGTTTATTGGCTAGTCGTTTAGCTCTCAGAATAAAACATTCATAAGAAGAGCATACCCTGGCATAACGTATAAGTTGTGAAATGAAAACGCCATAGGCAGGAGAAGATGGAATATTACTACTTAGAAACGGGAAGTTTGTGATATGGAAATTGAAATCGTCTCGTTTGTCATAGAGGGGTGTGTGAAGTTGACCGTCTTTTCCAATCGACAGGAGTAAGAAGCAGACGTGTTGCTCTCTGTCGTCTCATTGATCTCTAGCTCAACAGGATACATCTAGCTGAGGTAATTCTGAAATTCTGAATTATTTATGAACAAAACATCGTCGATATACCTGTAAGTAAAATTGAACCGAGATGCTAACTGTTTGTTTCCTTTGGAGAGCAGAGACTATAAATTCCGCTTCATATGAATACAAAAATATGTCGGCCAAGAGAGGTGCACAATTGGTACCCATTGGAATGCCGACATTCTGTTGGAAAAGTTTTCCCGCAAAAACCACGAAGATGTTGTCTACTAGAAACCCCAGCATCTTGATAATATCGTCTTCAGTGTACTTGTTATTGGAATCAGAGAGTTCCTTGACAAAATAAGGTTCTTTATGACCTAACACCAAACATTTATATCTGCGATTTCCATTTTTTGTATACAAAAGAGTTTTGTTTAATAGATGTTAATCTATTTTTGAGATTTTGATGAGGGATTGTTGTGTAAAGGGTCGAAAAATCAAAAGACTTGATGCTTGTAATATGTTTGAAATTTGGAGATTTTAAAAGTTCTAACAATTCCTTTGAATTCTTTAGGATCCACATCTGATTTACTCCGCTTAAATGAAGGATTAATTGTTAATTTCCAATTTTCAGCGATTTCGGTTAAATTTCTATGGTTTTTACCCTAAAACCCCTAAGTGGCCAGAGTGCTAAGAAAGTTCAATTTGTAGCATTTTTATGGGCTTTCTGAAAATCATACCCTCCAAAACACACCTTGGTAAAAACATGGGTTATAAGTGCTTTAAGGTACAATACTTATTTCACAGATTTTTGTTTAAAAAATTGATTTTTTACCCCAAAACAACAAATATGACAAATAATGGTTGTTAAATGGGTCAATACTTCTCATTTAAGATATCTACCATACAACCAGTACTTTCACTGCTAACAGAGACCATAAATGAGGGATTAATTGAGGGTTTCCAGTTGTCAGCGATTTTTGTTAATTTTCTATGGTTTTTACCGCAAAACTCCTAAACGCCCTAACGGCCAGAGTGCTAACATGGCTCATTTTGTAGCATTTTTGATAAGCTTTCAGAAAATCATAACCTTCAAAATCCCCCCGGTGGGGGAACAGGGGTTATTGGTGGCTCAAAGACTATAGATCGCGGTCTATATGAAGAGGCCTTCAGCCATATATATGTATGCGAAATGTGCTTTTTTTAATCTTTTATTTATTTATTTTTTGCGCAGTATGACACAGGACATACGAACAAAAACATTTTGGTTTTTTGGCCACGTGACCCCCCCCCCATGTCTCCTGTCGCATGGGCCTAGCAAATATGGCATAACTGCTGTGGAAAATCCTGCAAAACGTGCCTGAATAACGAGCACTACGCCCCCGCTTTCCCCTACCCTTACCGGGGCATTTAGATCTAACATTCCTGTAAGTACTATGCGACTTCTCCCCCTCCCGCGATCTGTCTGAGAGTCTAACTCCAGACTGGTGAAACGGAGAATCACTTGATATGTTATCTGATGACTTAATCGTAACACAGAGAAACGTATATTATGTCTCAGGAATGTAATCCGAACTGAATAAAAGATTCTTAAGTGGGACGTTATACAACAACGAGTTATTATGTCGTTCTAACGAGATAGCTATCTCGTTCTAACGAGTTATTATGTCGTCCTCACGAGATAATTTTACTTTCCATTGGTTGATTATCTCTAACAACATAATTAATTCATGACCGCGATATACTCAACCAATCATGTGAAACCTTTGAAAGTATGACTGATGATCGAGAGAGACAACGTAATTATTTGTCCTGAGATTTTATACCCGTCGTTGGTGTTTGTTTCCAGTTGAATTTAATAATGCCGATTTCCCGAAAAAAAATCTTCAATACCCGTCTACTGCGCTGGAGTCCATCTTTTTACTGATTTAACACCAGAGATTTGACCAGTTGATTATCTCCTGGCCACGACTTAATTATGTCGTTCGAACGAGATAATAAACCAGTGAAAAATTAAAATTATGACAAGATAACAACATAATAATTCGTGGGAATGAGATAGAATAATTTTTGCAAGCGTCCCCTCTATGTCACCGTAGAGTGTAGAGTTTCGAACATGAGAAATGAGAACTCGGTCTTACAGATGTTGTAGTGATACTTGAGCTTTAAATATATATTTCAATAGGATTTTCACTGTTAAACAGAGAATATTTCCAAGTTTAATTGATTATTTGGATGTAATTTATAAAAAAAAATAAAGTAAAATTGCCTAATCAACAATATGGAATTGTATTTTGCTTCAATTAAAATTGAGTATGGAAATATACAACTATTGAATAACCATCTACCACAAACTCGTGATAACAGAACATGACATAAGCTTCAGAGTAATTGACCTATCGCCATATGCCGGACAAATCACCTTTTGGCAAACTTTTCCATTATGACGTCACAATTAAATGACCCGTCAAACATTTTTTGATCATGACGTCAAAATCAAATGACGTCAAAAAAGCCCATGAAGAGCCATGTGTCAAGACATTTGGCGATAGATCAATCCCATCTGATATCAGATTCCAGATTGTATTGATTTAGTGGTTGTTTGTATATTGTTTTACTGGTTGCTGTATATCCTTTTATGTGGTTGCTGTATCTTGTTTTAGTGGTTGTTTTGTATATTGTTTTAGTGGTTGTGTATCGTTTTACTGGTTGTTGTGTATTTTAAGTGGTTGTTGTGTATTGATTTAGTGGTTGTTTGTATATTATTTTACTGGTTGCTGTATCTTGTATTAGTGGATGATTGTATATTGTTTTAGTGTTTGTATATCGTTTTACTGGTTGTTGTGTATTTTAAGTGGTTACTGTATATTGTTTTAGTGGTTGTTTTGTATATTGTATTAGTAGGTGTTTGTATGCTTTACTGGTTGTTTATTTTAAGTGGTTGTTATATATTGTATTAGTAGGTTTTTGTATATTCTTTTAGTGGTTGTTGTTTATTTAAAATGGTTGTTGTATATTGTATTAGTAGGTTTTTGTATATTCTTTTAGTGGTTGTTGTTTATTTAAAATGGTTGTTGTATATTGTATTAGTAGGTTTTTGTATATTCTTTTAGTGGTTGTTGTTTATTTAAAGTGGTTGTTGTATATTGTATTAGTAGTTTTTTGTATATTATTTTAGTGGTTGTTGTTTATTTAAAGTGGTTGTTGTATATTGTATTAGTAGGTTTTTGTATATTCTTTTAGTGGTTGTTTATTTTAAGTGGTTTAGTAAATGATTGTATATTTTTTAGTGGTTGTTGTTTATTTTAAGTGGTTGTTGTATATTGTTTTAGTGGTTGTATATCGTTTTACTGGTTGTTGTTTATTTTAAGTGGTTGCTGTATATTGTTTAGTGGTTGCTGTATATTGTTTAGTAAAATGATTGTATATCGTTTTTAGTGGTTGTTGTTTATTTTAAGTGGTTGTTGTATATTGTTTAGTAGTTGTTTTGTATATTATTTTAGTGGTTGTATATCGTTTTACTGGTTTGTTGCTTATTTTAAGTGGTTGCTGTATATTGTTTAGTGGTTGTTTTGTATATTGTTTAGTGGTTGTTGTTTATCTTAAGTGGTTGTTGTGTATTGTTTTAGAGCGTGTATATTTTTAAGTGGTACTTGTGTATGGTTTTGAATGGATGATGGTATATTGTTTTAGTGAATGTCTGTATACTGTTGTTTTATACAATATCATTAAAAATATCAGAAGTATAGTTTTACAAAAGTTGTCATTACAAATGCTCAAGACGATGGCTGCTGTCAATAAGCCGCCATCATTTGAGATCAAATTTGATATAAATGTATATTTCCGAAAGAAATGTTCTTAAAAACCCAGGATTGAAATATGAACTTTTTGTGTAATGTTGTAATATGTGAAAAAAGATTTGTATTTAAATAATGGCTGAGTAAACTTTGGATACTTTTGTGAATGGAAGCAATATCAATCGCCGACGTATTTCTTTCATTCTAGCAATATTTTCAAGATATGTTAACATTTTCTACGGTGCTATATCTGTTTAGTTTTAAACCAAAGTTAGATTTAATATTGGGGTATACACGATCTCTACTACTTGTTCTATTGTCTGGCTAAAATATATCGTCGGTAATATTACTATCAGTAATCTGATCCGCCAATTACCGTTCCACAATAGCCAAAGGTCAGTGTGTTGATACAACTCCTGTTCTAAATTACCAAGAACGTAGTTCTTCACAGTTGATGGTTACAATGTCTAAATCACCCCGCAAATCAATTTCATTTCAAGATTTTCGATAAGCGGAAAACAAAACGCTCGCGGCGGTAACACTGTCAATATTTCGTTCGTAACAATTCAATCCATCAAGACGTAAAACTATATATATATATATATATATATATATATATATATATATATATATATATATATATATATATATATATATATATATATATATATATATATATATACATATAACCCTAATATCTATTTTTTTATTTGTAAAAAATTAAAACTTCTAAAGTCTTAAAGGCTTTTTCATCTTTCTAATTTTTTCCACAAAATACACAAGGACAAATGGTTTTCAATGATACGGTCAGACAAGTGGTATTTAATTCTCAACATAATTATAAATATGTATGTAGATCAGAATCAGTGATCTGTCTTTCATACTCAACTTTTTAAGTTTATTTTTATTTCATTTGTTTGTTTGTTTTGTCAGACACACTTCGGGAGTTTCATACTTTCTTTAACAATTCACACTTTTCACGTCATTAACTTGACCTGATCCAATTCCACCATATATAATGGTTTTTCGTGTCTTCTTGTACACCCACGGGTTTTAACAACAATAACGCATCGTGATTAAGGTACATTGGTTTTGTTTGTTTTGGTGTTCTGGGGCGTCCAAAATTTCAATAAACAGGGTATCACACTTCGTAGCTGGACAGTTATATGTTATAGATTCTTTCAAGATTTGATTTGAATTTGATTTTTAATAGCGTTTTAAGTAACACTGAACAATTTTTCAGATAAATGGTGGCGGCCAGATTTTAATGGAGGAGAGAACTCGGTTACAATGTACCCGTGAAGAGACCACCGGCCTTCCGCAAGTAAAGTAGCATATTTTCTCACAAAAATCAGCTTAGGTTCCAGCGGGTTTCGAACCTGCGCTGACCAGAAGTGAGAGACTTCATGGTTCAAAGCGCGATGCTATAACGGAGGCCCTGATACTGAGAAGAAATTGACACCTAAACTATACTATACACGTTAATTTTTTTTTAAAAAAGTGAATTTAAATATAATTTTCAATGAACCAGATATCTTTTTTGGGAAAATAGATACTGATTCACCAAGCTATCATATAAATTCAATTATAATTCGAACAAAATATTTCATATATTATTCCACTAGGAAAAATATTAATATAAATATCATCCCGTTACAAAAATATGTGAAGCAATGCTTTATTGCAGAAAAACTTGGTGCAGAAAATACATGTTATTTAGAACACTTTGAAAAAAAGTGGGATCAGTGGAAAAATCTTTTTCAGTAAGCTACACTGTGGCATGTATGTGTGATATATATATACTCTTTTATGTGTACATGTATGTGCACGTGCTGGTATATGTATATTTATATCGTGATGTATATATATATATATATATATATATATATATATATATATATATATATATATATATATATATATATATATATATATATATATATATGTATGCAGTTTATGAGAAATTTTTGTTCATGTGATTATAATGCTAAATTTTTGGTTCATTTATAAGGTATCATAAAGGAGACCATGGTGTCAAACATGGGTAATATCTGATTTAACACCAGAGATTTGACCAGTTGATTATCTCCTGGCCACGACTTAATTATGTCGTTCGAACGAGATAATAAACCAGTGAAAAATTAAAATTATGACAAGATAACAACATAATAATTCGTGGGAATGAGATAGAATAATTTTGCAAGCGTCCCCTCTATGTCACCGTAGAGTGTAGAGTTTCGAACATGAGAAATGAGAACTCGGTCTTACAGATGTTGTAGTGATACTTGAGCTTTAAATATATATTTCAATAGGATTTTCACTGTTAAACAGAGAATATTTCCAAGTTTAATTGATTATTTGGATGTAATTTATAAAAAAAAATAAAGTAAAATTGCCTAATCAACAATATGGAATTGTATTTTGCTTCAATTAAAATTGAGTATGGAAATATACAACTATTGAATAACCATCTACCACAAACTCGTGATAACAGAACATGACATAAGCTTCAGAGTAATTGACCTATCGCCATATGCCGGACAAATCACCTTTTGGCAAACTTTCCCATTATGACGTCACAATTAAATGGCCCGTTAAACATTAGTTTGATTATGACATCACGATCAAATGACGTCAAAAAAGCCCATGAAGAGCCATGTGTCAAGACATTTGGCGATAGATCAATCCCATCTGATATCAGATTCCAGATTGTATTGATTTAGTGGTTGTTTGTATATTGTTTTACTGGTTGCTGTATATCCTTTTATGTGGTTGCTGTATCTTGTTTTAGTGGTTGTTTTGTATATTGTTTTAGTGGTTGTGTATCGTTTTACTGGTTGTTGTGTATTTTAAGTGGTTGTTGTGTATTGATTTAGTGGTTGTTTGTATATTATTTTACTGGTTGCTGTATCTTGTATTAGTGGATGATTGTATATTGTTTTAGTGTTTGTATATCGTTTTACTGGTTGTTGTGTATTTTAAGTGGTTACTGTATATTGTTTTAGTGGTTGTTTTGTATATTGTATTAGTAGGTGTTTGTATGCTTTACTGGTTGTTTATTTTAAGTGGTTGTTATATATTGTATTAGTAGGTTTTTGTATATTCTTTTAGTGGTTGTTGTTTATTTAAAATGGTTGTTGTATATTGTATTAGTAGGTTTTTGTATATTCTTTTAGTGGTTGTTGTTTATTTAAAATGGTTGTTGTATATTGTATTAGTAGGTTTTTGTATATTCTTTTAGTGGTTGTTGTTTATTTAAAGTGGTTGTTGTATATTGTATTAGTAGTTTTTTGTATATTATTTTAGTGGTTGTTGTTTATTAAAGTGGTTGTTGTATATTGTATTAGTAGGTTTTTGTATATTCTTTTAGTGGTTGTTTATTTTAAGTGGTTTAGTAAATGATTGTATATTTTTTAGTGGTTGTTGTTTATTTTAAGTGGTTGTTGTATATTGTTTTAGTGGTTGTATATCGTTTTACTGGTTGTTGTTTATTTTAAGTGGTTGCTGTATATTGTTTAGTGGTTGCTGTATATTGTTTAGTAAATGATTGTATATCGTTTTAGTGGTTGTTGTTTATTTTAAGTGGTTGTTGTATATTGTTTAGTAGTTGTTTTGTATATTATTTTAGTGGTTGTATATCGTTTTACTGGTTGTTGCTTATTTTAAGTGGTTGCTGTATATTGTTTAGTGGTTGTTTTGTATATTGTTTAGTGGTTGTTGTTTATCTTAAGTGGTTGTTGTGTATTGTTTTAGAGCGTGTATATTTTTAAGTGGTACTTGTGTATGGTTTTGAATGGATGATGGTATATTGTTTTAGTGAATGTCTGTATACTGTTGTTTTATACAATATCATTAAAAATATCAGAAGTATAGTTTTACAAAAGTTGTCATTACAAATGCTCAAGACGATGGCTGCTGTCAATAAGCCGCCATCATTTGAGATCAAATTTGATATAAATGTATATTTCCGAAAGAAATGTTCTTAAAAACCCAGGATTGAAATATGAACTTTTTGTAATGTTGTAATATGTGAAAAAAGATTTGTATTTAAATAATGGCTGAGTAAACTTTGGATACTTTTGTGAATGGAAGCAATATCAATCGCCGACGTATTTCTTTCATTCTAGCAATATTTTCAAGATATGTTAACATTTTCTACGGTGCTATATCTGTTTAGTTTTTAAACCAAAGTTAGATTTTAATATTGGGGTATACACGATCTCTACTACTTGGTCTATTGTCTGGCTAAAATATATCGTCGGTAATATTACTATCAGTAATCTGATCCGCCAATTACCGTTCCACAATAGCCAAAGGTCAGTGTGTTGATACAACTCCTGTTCTAAATTACCAAGAACGTAGTTCTTCACAGTTGATGGTTACAATGTCTAAATCACCCCCGCAAATCAATTTCATTTCAAGATTTTCGATAAGCGGAAAACAAAACGCTCGCGGCGGTAACACTGTCAATATTTCGTTCGTAACAATTCAATCCATCAAGACGTAAAACTATATATATATATATATATATATATATATATATATATATATATATATATATATATATATATATATATATATATATACATATAACCCTAATATCTATTTTTTTATTTGTAAAAAATTAAAACTTCTAAAGTCTTAAAGGCTTTTTCATCTTTCTAATTTTTCCACAAAATACACAAGGGACAAATGGTTTTCAATGATACGGTCAGACAAGTGGTATTTAATTCTCAACATAATTATAAATATGTATGTAGATCAGAATCAGTGATCTGTCTTTCATACTCAACTTTTTAAGTTTATTTTTATTTCATTTGTTTGTTTGTTTTGTCAGACACACTTCGGAGTTTCATACTTTCTTTAACAATTCACACTTTTCACGTCATTAACTTGACCTGATCCAATTCCACCATATATAATGGTTTTTCGTGTCTTCTTGTACACCCACGGGTTTTTAACAACAATAACGCATCGTGATTAAGGTACATTGGTTTTGTTTGTTTTGGTGTTCTGGGGCGTCCAAAATTTCAATAAACAGGGTATCACACTTCGTAGCTGGACAGTTATATGTTATAGATTCTTTCAAGATTTGATTTGAATTTGATTTTTAATAGCGTTTTAAGTAACACTGAACAATTTTTCAGATAAATGGTGGCGGCCAGATTTTAATGGAGGAGAGAACTCGGTTACAATGTACCCGTGAAGAGACCACCGGCCTTCCGCAAGTAAAGTAGCATATTTTCTCACAAAAATCAGCTTAGGTTCCAGCGGGTTTCGAACCTGCGCTGACCAGAAGTGAGAGACTTCATGGTTCAAAGCGCGATGCTATAACGGAGGCCCTGATACTGAGAAGAAATTGACACCTAAAACTATACTATACACGTTAATTTTTTTTTAAAAAGTGAATTTAAATATAATTTTCAATGAACCAGATATCTTTTTTGGGAAAATAGATACTGATTCACCAAGCTATCATATAAATTCAATTATAATTCGAACAAAATATTTCATATATTATTCCACTAGGAAAAATATTAATATAAATATCATCCCGTTACAAAAATATGTGAAGCAATGCTTTATTGCAGAAAAAACTTGGTGCAGAAAATACATGTTATTTAGAACACTTTGAAAAAAAGTGGGATCAGTGGAAAAATCTTTTTCAGTAAGCTACACTGTGGCATGTATGTGTGATATATATATACTCTTTTATGTGTACATGTATGTGCACGTGCTGGTATATGTATATTTATATCGTGATGTATATATATATATATATATATATATATATATATATATATATATATATATATATATATATATATATATATATATATATATATATGTATGCAGTTTATGAGAAATTTTTGTTCATGTGATTATAATGCTAAATTTTTGGTTCATTTATAAGGTATCATAAAGGAGACCATGGTGTCAAACATGGGTAATATCTGATTTAACACCAGAGATTTGACCAGTTGATTATCTCCTGGCCACGACTTAATTATGTCGTTCGAACGAGATAATAAACCAGTGAAAAATTAAAATTATGACAAGATAACAACATAATAATTCGTGGGAATGAGATAGAATAATTTTGCAAGCGTCCCCTCTATGTCACCGTAGAGTGTAGAGTTTCGAACATGAGAAATGAGAACTCGGTCTTACAGATGTTGTAGTGATACTTGAGCTTTAAATATATATTTCAATAGGATTTTCACTGTTAAACAGAGAATATTTCCAAGTTTAATTGATTATTTGGATGTAATTTATAAAAAAAAATAAAGTAAAATTGCCTAATCAACAATATGGAATTGTATTTTGCTTCAATTAAAATTGAGTATGGAAATATACAACTATTGAATAACCATCTACCACAAACTCGTGATAACAGAACATGACATAAGCTTCAGAGTAATTGACCTATCGCCATATGCCGGACAAATCACCTTTGGCAAACTTTTCCATTATGACGTCACAATTAAATGACCCCGTCAAACATTTTTTTTGATCATGACGTCAAAATCAAATGACGTCAAAAAAGCCCATGAAGAGCCATGTGTCAAGACATTTGGCGATAGATCAATCCCATCTGATATCAGATTCCAGATTGTATTGATTTAGTGGTTGTTTGTATATTGTTTTACTGGTTGCTGTATATCCTTTTATGTGGTTGCTGTATCTTGTTTTAGTGGTTGTTTTTGTATATTGTTTTAGTGGTTGTGTATCGTTTTACTGGTTGTTGTGTATTTTAAGTGGTTGTTGTGTATTGATTTAGTGGTTGTTTGTATATTATTTTACTGGTTGCTGTATCTTGTATTAGTGGATGATTGTATATTGTTTTAGTGTTTGTATATCGTTTTACTGGTTGTTGTGTATTTTAAGTGGTTACTGTATATTGTTTTAGTGGTTGTTTTGTATATTGTATTAGTAGGTGTTTGTATGCTTTACTGGTTGTTTATTTTAAGTGGTTGTTATATATTGTATTAGTAGGTTTTTGTATATTCTTTTAGTGGTTGTTGTTTATTTAAAATGGTTGTTGTATATTGTATTAGTAGGTTTTTGTATATTCTTTTAGTGGTTGTTGTTTATTTAAAATGGTTGTTGTATATTGTATTAGTAGGTTTTTGTATATTCTTTTAGTGGTTGTTGTTTATTTAAAGTGGTTGTTGTATATTGTATTAGTAGTTTTTTGTATATTATTTTAGTGGTTGTTGTTTATTTAAAGTGGTTGTTGTATATTGTATTAGTAGGTTTTTGTATATTCTTTTAGTGGTTGTTTATTTTAAGTGGTTTAGTAAATGATTGTATATTTTTTTAGTGGTTGTTGTTTATTTTAAGTGGTTGTTGTATATTGTTTTAGTGGTTGTATATCGTTTTACTGGTTGTTGTTTATTTTAAGTGGTTGCTGTATATTGTTTAGTGGTTGCTGTATATTGTTTAGTAAATGATTGTATATCGTTTTAGTGGTTGTTGTTTATTTTAAGTGGTTGTTGTATATTGTTTAGTAGTTGTTTTGTATATTATTTTAGTGGTTGTATATCGTTTTACTGGTTGTTGCTTATTTTAAGTGGTTGCTGTATATTGTTTAGTGGTTGTTTTGTATATTGTTTAGTGGTTGTTGTTTATCTTAAGTGGTTGTTGTGTATTGTTTTAGAGCGTGTATATTTTTAAGTGGTACTTGTGTATGGTTTTGAATGGATGATGGTATATTTGTTTTAGTGAATGTCTGTATACTGTTGTTTTATACAATATCATTAAAAATATCAGAAGTATAGTTTTACAAAAGTTGTCATTACAAATGCTCAAGACGATGGCTGCTGTCAATAAGCCGCCATCATTTGAGATCAAATTTGATATAAATGTATATTTCCGAAAGAAATGTTCTTAAAAACCCAGGATTGAAATATGAACTTTTTGTAATGTTGTAATATGTGAAAAAAGATTTGTATTTAAATAATGGCTGAGTAAACTTTGGATACTTTTGTGAATGGAAGCAATATCAATCGCCGACGTATTTCTTTCATTCTAGCAATATTTTCAAGATATGTTAACATTTTCTACGGTGCTATATCTGTTTAGTTTTAAACCAAAGTTAGATTTAATATTGGGGTATACACGATCTCTACTACTTGGTCTATTGTCTGGCTAAAATATATCGTCGGTAATATTACTATCAGTAATCTGATCCGCCAATTACCGTTCCACAATAGCCAAAGGTCAGTGTGTTGATACAACTCCTGTTCTAAATTACCAAGAACGTAGTTCTTCACAGTTGATGGTTACAATGTCTAAATCACCCCGCAAATCAATTTCATTTCAAGATTTTCGATAAGCGGAAAACAAAACGCTCGCGGCGGTAACACTGTCAATATTTCGTTCGTAACAATTCAATCCATCAAGACGTAAAACTATATATATATATATATATATATATATATATATATATATATATATATATATATATATATATATATATATATATACATATAACCCTAATATCTATTTTTTTATTTGTAAAAAATTAAAACTTCTAAAGTCTTAAAGGCTTTTTCATCTTCTAATTTTTCCACAAAATACACAAGGGACAAATGGTTTTCAATGATACGGTCAGACAAGTGGTATTTAATTCTCAACATAATTATAAATATGTATGTAGATCAGAATCAGTGATCTGTCTTTTCATACTCAACTTTTTAAGTTTATTTTTATTTCATTTGTTTGTGTTTGTTTTGTCAGACACACTTCGGGAGTTTCATACTTTCTTTAACAATTCACACTTTTCACGTCATTAACTTGACCTGATCCAATTCCACCATATATAATGGTTTTTCGTGTCTTCTTGTACACCCACGGGTTTTAACAACAATAACGCATCGTGATTAAGGTACATTGGTTTTGTTTGTTTTGGTGTTCTGGGGCGTCCAAAATTTCAATAAACAGGGTATCACACTTCGTAGCTGGACAGTTATATGTTATAGATTCTTTCAAGATTTGATTTGAATTTGATTTTTAATAGCGTTTTAAGTAACACTGAACAATTTTTCAGATAAATGGTGGCGGCCAGATTTTAATGGAGGAGAGAACTCGGTTACAATGTACCCGTGAAGAGACCACCGGCCTTCCGCAAGTAAAGTAGCATATTTTCTCACAAAAATCAGCTTAGGTTCCAGCGGGTTTCGAACCTGCGCTGACCAGAAGTGAGAGACTTCATGGTTCAAAGCGCGATGCTATAACGGAGGCCCTGATACTGAGAAGAAATTGACACCTAAACTATACTATACACGTTAATTTTTTTTAAAAAGTGAATTTAAATATAATTTTCAATGAACCAGATATCTTTTTTGGGAAAATAGATACTGATTCACCAAGCTATCATATAAATTCAATTATAATTCGAACAAAATATTTCATATATTATTCCACTAGGAAAAATATTAATATAAATATCATCCCGTTACAAAAATATGTGAAGCAATGCTTTATTGCAGAAAAACTTGGTGCAGAAAATACATGTTATTTAGAACACTTTGAAAAAAAGTGGGATCAGTGGAAAAATCTTTTTCAGTAAGCTACACTGTGGCATCTGTGTGTGATATATATATACTCTTTTTATGTGTACATGTATGTGCACGTGCTGGTATATGTATATTTATATCGTGATGTATATATATATATATATATATATATATATATATATATATATATATATATATGTATATATATATATATATATGTATGCAGTTTATGAGAAATTTTTGTTCATGTGATTATAATGCTAAATTTTTGGTTCATTTATAAGGTATCATAAAGGAGACCATGGTGTCAAACATGGGTAATATCTGAAAAATTAAAAGTTACTGTATATATACATGCAGGTTGGACAGAATTAATATGTAAAAAAGAAAAAGTAAAATATAATATTACTTTAGAGTTAAATATATACATGTATATGAATTATAAAAATTGTCTGTACAAATGTACTAATTCAGTAAATATATACTTTCTTAAATGTATACATATGTACATCCGCAAGTTATGACAACAGGTTTAAAAATTATAAAGGTGGATGCATGTATGTTGAGTGTATGTTTCTACACATTGCTGTGCATGTATATGCACAAGTGAAGATTTATAGTAAAACATTAAACTAATTGGTAATGTACAGTGCACATATGGATATGCATGTATTTACTTTTGGAGATAAAACATGTGTGCCATATTATATCTATGTAAATGATGAATAATTATATATTTACAAATGTTCATGTAGTTTGACACGGCTGTTTACATGTAGAAGAATGTTGATAATATTGAAGATGAAATATAAAGAGAATAAATTGACATTCATAATAAAAGAATATCACTAGTGAAAAAATTAATATGAAAAATACAAATAATTTAGAAAATTAACATTTGCTAGTATTGTAGGTTTGTTCGTTGTCATTGCTTTTTTAAGTTAACACTTCAAGCAATAAAAAGATACACGTAGAAAAAAAAATAAGATGATGGAATAATCTCCGAGTTTACCGGACTCTGTATAAGAAATATTTTCTATATTTTAAGAATTATTAAACGCCCGGCCCCATCGATAACTTGTGTTGTATCTCCGTGTCAGCAACTATAGATGAATTACCGGGCTATTTTTTCATTAGCAATATGCATTTCCGTCCAATAATTTGTCAAATGAAATATTAATATGAGGGCAAAACAACAAGAAAAACCAAAAAATAAATAAAATAAAAACTCCGGGAAAAAGAATGATAAGGATTGCAATAAATAATATAACTGTATCAAGATAATGACAATCTATGACGGACTTTAAGATTTTGCAAATAGGAATCCAATATTGTATTGAAAATCAAAGCCCTTTTCATCCAGTAGATTTAATGCAAACTATATTTCTCTTATGTGAGTTCAGGTATTACTTTATAAATTACTCTACACATGGATATTCGAAACCCATGTGAATACGACATATTGGTTGAAATAACGTCTCAATATGAAAAAAAAAAAAACAATTGCAAAACCCAAACGGGATGGGATCAGGTGTCCGGAAGGAGTCGGTGTCAAATCTTGTGTACCCAATTGCAATGTGGCAATATGTTACTTTAGTAACTTTATGTGATAACGTTTAAAAGTGCATTTTTATAACACACGCGCTCACTCACAGACATTCTAAATTTGGTGAAGGGTTGTATATTATATACAATATCAAATATTTTTGAAAAACGTTTGGTAAATAAGAATCATCTGTGTTTACAAAACAGAGAGGGGAAATGAAAACTGAGGTTTGAAAGTATGATGTTTATTTTTACAAATTTTGATTCCAACTGGACTTACGATGTTCCGAGTCATTCCCACTTGTCTCACGATATTCCCACTGGTCTAACAATGTACCGAGTAATTCGTACGGGTCTCACGATGTACCGAGTTATTCCCATTGGTCTCACGATGTTCCGAGTCATTCCCACTTGTCACACAATATTCACTCGGGTTTCACAATTAATGTTTCGAGTCAATCGCACTGGTCTCACGATATTCCCACTGGTCTCATGATGTACCGAGTCATTCCCACTGGACTCACGGTATCCCCATGGGTCTCATGATGTTCCGAGTCATTCCCACTGGTCTCACTATATTCCCACTGGTATCATGATGTACCGAGTAATTCCCACTGGTCTCATGATGTACCGAGTCATTCCCAATTGCCTTACGATTTTCAAATCAACATTCAGGAATTGAAATGATTTTTTATATGATTTTAAAGTGAAAATCTTAGATTACGTTCATTTTCACAGGTCACACGATATTCCGAGTTATTTCCACTGGTCTCACGATGTACCGAGTCATTCTCAATGGCCTCACGATTTTTCGAGTCAACTTTCAGGAAGTTAAATGATTTCGTTAAACTCTTAGATTGCGAACACGATTGTAGTACGATTGAATAACATTAACAATGAACTATAATTAATTCCTCAGAAATCACGGGTGACTTACAAAGGTATAGTGTATTTATGAAATCAGGTGTAAACAGGTGCGTGAGTTCGATGTCGTCAGAGGAATAGGTCAAATTAAACATGATACTTTTTACAAGTTTGTACATAATATGTATACATTTACATAAGAAACATCCTGGACGCTTAATAATTTCTTTAAATAAACAATAAAACCACACGTACTCAGAATGTTGAATTACACGTAAAATCAGCTCCGTGTACGGAATTCATATTTTGGGAGGTGATGGTGCTACAGAAAAAGATAGTACTATAAATCCATATATATATATATATATAAACAATTTTTTCAAGATTGGCTAAAACTGACTTAAATTGGCAATTTTCTGGCTAATATTTTGGTCAGATCTGATGCAGGTTTCCTGTGTATCATACGCTTTCACGTATAGCCCGTTCAAGTAAATCTCCAAACTTTCGAATAATTTGCCATATGTTACAATGTCTATAGTTCAATACTAGTTGGCACTTGTTACCATCTTAAAGCAGCATTAGCGGCGGCTAGGACGTGATATTTTTCTTTTAGTGAAAAAATATCCTTATAATAAGATATAACGTTCTCATTAATTACACTTGCACATATTGACTTATATAAAAGTTCTTCGAATTTGAAAATAATAAATAAATCGTATTGTCGAGTGATTTTTATGGTATACAATCGTTTCATGGTTATTACACACTTTATCAGTGAGGTAGTTCCCTGATTCAATTATTTATCAAGAGACCACTGACTCTGTAAACTTTAAAGAACAATATAATCCCAAACTCCTGTGGTGGTCTTGACTAGCGGAAGGTGACGAGTTCAATTTTGGGAACCGGGTCATTCCAAATAATTTTAGAAAGAAAGTGACTGTTCCTTTGACAAGCGCTGGGCATGCATTAACATGCCTTTTGGATGAGACTTTAACCCGAAGCCCCGTTTTATGTGGGCGTGGTGCGTAAAAAACATTAGTCCATGGAAAAGTCTAAATTTGGTGACGGGAAGTATAACAAGATTGAAAAAAAATATAATGAATTTAATTTGGAATATAATTTGGAATACAATGATTTTACCGATTTACGGTCAATATTCTAGTAAAGTCATCCTTACGCAGCGAGAGCACAGTAGACCTAACAACGTTTCAACAGCAAATAATCCAAAAATTTGAGAAATTTGAGAAATAAAGTTTATAATTCTGCTTTATCACGTTTATTTATAGGTTGAAAATATAATGGAATCGCGTTTCAGTGACGTTGCCGGAAATTTTCTTTGTTACGGTGTAAGGTGATATCGTGCTTCATGATACACGTGCCTTTTATTAGCAGTCAAGCCCACTCTTAACATGCAATATTGTACTTAATTGCACAATGAGCTGTCGTCAACATGTTTTTTTTTTTTTTTAATTTTTTTTTTTTTTGTCAAAGATTTCATTACCCATTCTGAACCATTTTAGTACAATTAAGAACATCTCTGAACATGAAATTATATTGATCATGCATCGTGGTTTATCGTAATTTATTATCATGATTCACCGTGGTTTATCTTGATTCATCATGGTTTAGACAAAGTTTTCTTGTATGGAATACAGTAATTGTCGAACGCAATCGTAATATGCAAGTGACCTTTAGGTCAAATATTCGAGGGACCTTTACCATGTGAGATCAAAGCATTTTTTTCAAATGATTTGTTGAAGCTGAAGAAACATCAGGAAAACGTGGTCCGAAGCTACATTGCCTATTCACACATAGCAATTCTTTTTTGCCTGAATATGAAATAAACACAAGCAAACCGTTTTCGCTGACACTCGGTTATCTTCGTAAAATACCGAAATATAATTAACGATATCGGATTCGTACTAGCAGTAATAAGGGGTTATGTTTGAATATTCTATTCTAATAATAGACATGCATTTGTTATTTAAACCCCTCTTTCTGATACTGTATATGATATCAAATATTGCATAAAATATGCATATGCATGTACAATTTCCGCCGACCCCAGTTCATCATTAGAACATATGATGAAGTTCAAGAGTTCTCACGTTTTTATTTTCATTTTGATTTTTTTTATTCTCTGACAGAAAAAAAAAATAAAATTATTCAATTAAAAATAATTTTAATTATTTGGAACTTTTATCTGACATATTTAAAGCGATATGAGCTGTCGTGGGTGACAAATTTTACATGCCCATTTTATGTGATATTCTTTCTCATATACATCTGGTGGTTAGAATAACAAATACATGTGTAAAATTGCAACAATCTTGCCAAACGTAACCCGTAATATCAGTTATTTTTTTTCGTCCGCCATACTTTGAGCATTGCAAATTAACTTTCGGTAATTGTTTGTTTATTGTTGTTTAACGTCCCACTCAAGAATATTTCACTTATATGGAGACGTCACCAAATGCCGGTGAAGGGCTTCAAATTTTGGCCTATGCTCGGCACTTACGGCCATTGAGCAGTGAGGGTTCTTTAACGTGCCGACACTTACTGTGATACGGGACCTCCAGTTTTTACTGTCTCATCCGAAAGACAGGAAACCAACCTGTCGGCAGCGGGACTCGAACTCACGATCTCACGATCCAGAGTCGAGCGCGCTACCGACTGAGCCAGGCCGGCTCAATTTTGTACGAAGATTACCGAGTGACCAATAAATACGTGCAGTATATATACATTCTATTCTTATTGCCCTTTGCGTTTATTTTCGTACATTATCATTTCATACCTAAATCAGGCAAAGTTGGTCTTTTTCGTCGTTTCAAAACATTCGTTTCTGAAATTGTACACGTGCCGGGTATAACGGGTGATCTCGACTCATTTTTAACTCGTCCCATCACATTCTCGGCTTTATCATTCTAGACACATATGATCATGAACTGCCCAACTCACATGGTGGCACGATTGTAAAACACGAAGTACCCATACTTTTCACAGTTATATTGTTTTGATTTTGTCAACGTCAGCATTCAGGGTAACATTAAAGATCGGAAAAATTTCTTTTAGCGACCTGATATATTTATTCATATATTCATCCGATTTTCTCCAGGTATTTAAAATAGCGTTGGAAAGCATATATTTTACATAATATATACACTTTCCAATAAAAATCACGTCCTATATTTTAAAAATAAATATAGAACACATAAAAATCGACCGACTTTAACATAGTCCAAGCGCGTAAAGGACTGAGATCCCCTGGCCGAATTACGAGTTACATTTGATATGGCGGAAGAGTTTATCTGAAAGTCATTGCATACGGAAATACAGCTGGATTTTTTAAGGTACGGGAAAACTTAAATTCTAATAAAACAAATAACTTCGAAAAAGAAGATCTTTTACAACGTTTTACGTGTTTGATAATGTATTTGAACACACATTTTATCATATTCTCGACTATATGTCAGGGGACAAAAATAATCATTGTAACAGCTTATATCGCTTTAAAATATTTGAATAATCATAATCATAGAATGTCTATATCAATAACAGGTGAACAAACATGTCATATAAAAAGCGGACAGAATAACTCAGTTAGTAGTGCTCCAGAACTTCAACTTGAATGTCTCTGGCTCAATCCCCAGTCGTGCCAGAGGTTATATTTCGTCTCCTGACCACACTGCTATAGATGCCTAGACAAAGGATAATCGATCTAGTATGCGCTGTTCGGTTACCTTTGTCAGACTGTACAAGTGTAATGACTCTTGCAAATCATTGGAAATACAGACCTATCACGAAAGAGCATAAACACGCACTGTCACGGAGACGAGTGACAAGGGCTTTAATATGGTGACTGATTTCTGCCATCTCGTCTTTTTGCCCCGAAAATTCGCTAATTAAATTTTAATACAATAAAATTGTTTTAGGTGTTCCATTGAAATTTGCCGTAATAGTTTGTACTCCGTCCACGTGAACAATCTCTGTCAACGTCTAAAAAGACTGAGTCAAAAACACGTGGTCGTGTAACACACAGAATGTATATAATACCAAATTACACTGAGTAAGAAACCATTACGCAAAAATATAGTCCCTATATTTATATCAATTTTTAAGAATTGTTTTAGCCTCAAATTAATGGTATTTTTTCTTTGTCAGCACTAAAATATATGCAAAAAAGACCGATTATCATACATTATAAAGAGCAAAATCTATAGTAGATTTATATACTTGCCAGAATCTGGCAAAAGTCGAGACGTTGACAGAGATTGTTGAGGAATACAAGGATCAACAATTCTTTGTAAGATTGATATTTACACTGACGGCATTCATAGATACATTGTTTCAGTTCATCTGCGAGGAATAAAGTTAAGATTAAATGTTTCTCTCACAGATAAAAGGTGACATCACTTTCTTGCAGGCTAGCTTAAAAGAAACATCACTTTCTTGCAGGCTAGCTTAAAAGAAAGAGCATTTAATTATACATCATGTTCATATTTCAGGTCATATAATAAAATGCTTCACCGGAAGTGATGCTGCCTAACTTTTTTTAATTTGAAATTAAATTCTATTATGACAGACTGCGACGGAGCTTAAAATGTCCATTTTACATTGCTCATAATTCTTAAATTGTCGAATAAATTGTGACACATAAGGGGGTAGTGAAACATGAAGGTTTTTTTTCAGATCCAGATATCCGAAGGTGGGGTCCTTGACAGGCAGGTCCGTTTTCTTTATTTATCTCACAAGTCTTTAGATAGCAGTCTGGAGCTACTAAACATTAAATCATATGTGTGTGTGTGTGTGTAAATGATTTAAATCTGTGCGACTTTCAATTTTATTTAAAGCTCCGGTTGATGCTGCTGGATTTACATACCTTAATAAAATCTTAGCGTATGCATAAGAAAAAACTGGACATGTTTTATATTGATGGCATGAATAACGTCTTAGAAGAAACTCCAAAAATATTAAACAACTTATTTTAGTACGAATTCAAATTTTGAGAACCGTACTCATCATATTTATTCATTTTCACAGGAAAATCATCAGTGTGACGCTGAAATTTTATATTTGAATGATGAAAAATAATTTGTGTGAAATTCACTCAAAACCAAAAGTTATACACTCGACTTTATAGTCAAAATAAAAAATAAAAATTCAGCTTGAGTATTGAGTAAAATGTTGTGACATCGAGTCGTGATGTCGTAAATTAATATGCGATGCTATAACATCTTTCATATACAGATTATTAAGCGAGGAACCCGCTTTAAAAATCTTAGTCCCCCCCCCCCCCCACCCCCCCCCCCCCCCCCCTCTCCCCCCCCCCCCCCCCCGTGAAAAAAGCTAAAAAAAAAAAAAAGAATTTCGTTAATATACTAGTCTAGTAATTTATGTTTTAATAAAGAGGTGGGAAATAAAGAGAAAATGGCAACTTTCAAATAGTTTGATGGCGGTGAAAGGTGAAAAACATGGACAAAATGCAAGGTAACGTACCGGTATGTCAGTTCACGGCGTAAAGAGAAAAAAACTAATTATGGCCTAGAACTGTGTTGTGTGTCTGATTTAGTTCAAAAACATGTACGTACACAAACGTTTGACGACAATTATATCAATAGTGGTAATCCGTATCTTTTATTTAAATCCGAAGAGGAAATTATATTTATGTACAGGCCTTGTTCTTCCCTTTATTATACTATAATCTTTCACTTTCTACAAATTGCTTTCCGTCATGAGAACAAGAGGTTATAAATAGTACGACAAACACCTATATATACACCGATTTATCAAAACATGGCCGAAATGATTAACAAACAAAAATACGAATTTATTTAGACATATTTTGCTTATACGCAATAAGATCTGGAGTTTAGGGGGTATCGTCGCAAATTCCGTGACGAAAGATTCAACGAATGTACGCATGTAACAATTCCGTCACAGGTGGTTGAATCTCGTGAAAAGCAATATATATAGGGCTCCAAGTGCGTCCCAAGTATCATAAACACCACGATGGACAGGGCAGTAACACGTTGCCTTGTGTTACTTTTTATTGTCGGTTTTGTTCATTCATTACCTAGAAGGAACAGTAATGCCAAAGATAAGAATTCAGGTAAGATTTTATTTTGTCTTTCATTTACCTTGCACCGTAATTTGAGTAACTATTGATGAATTAACATTTACTAAAAGAAATTAATAGCTTTGACTACGTATTTCATATAAGTTTAGTTTTTTAAGTTCATGGAATTATCAGCCGCGTTCAACTGGGATGAGCTATTTTGCAGGCGAGGGTTGAGGTAAGTGGCAATGTTCTGTATGAATACTGTTAGCGATGCCTCTCTAGTGTTGGCGGGGGTTGTGCTATCTTTTTTTTTTAACTTATATTGCAGAAAACATTTTTTATTAATTATAAAGAGGGGCGTATATATGTATTAAAAGTTAAAACATTTCATTATTTAAACTTTGAACAGATAGTAATTGATAACTGTAAATAAATCAATATATAATATATAACACCATCACACACGCCGTCTGGTATAAATATTAAAACCATGATGCTCGGCGATATAGTAAAATACATAACTGCCATATAACCTGGTGTGTAGTTTCGTGAAACTTTTCTTGACCAGGGCCAAAGTCACAAAATTTACTCAGTACTCAAGCTCAACTTTCTTTTCATGATTTTAAGATAAAAACACGCAAAAATTAATTCTGTAACTGGACATATTTGTATATTGAGAGCATACAATTGTAAATAATGATCAAAAGTAGTACTACTTTAAAGAAAACTTCAGAAATATTAAAAATAGTTTGAGTACGTACTCAAATTTTGAGTACCGTACTCAACGTATTTATTCATTTTTACATGAAAATCATAAGTGTGACGCAAAAATTTATATGTGAATGATGAAAAATAATAAGTTTCTTAATTTCTCAAACGTCAAAATTTACAAGTGATTGATTATACAGTCAAAATAACGAAATAAAAGTTAAGCTTGAGTATTGAGTTTGGTGACTTCAGGCCCTGACCGAATATAGAAATGAGGAACTACATGTATTATATAAATATTTTCCCGATATGTTAACAAATCTAAACTTTTGAAAACCATATTTTTGGCACATACTAATAAAAAACCTGTTAGTTTTTATAATGACAAAAATAAATGTGCATGTTTAATTGTTCATTTGAGGACCAAATTTCAATTTTTTCCCTAAGTGTTTTTTTTTTCTGTAACCTATCTATCAGTGGACGTTAAACATAGAAAAAAACTTGGGATAGCCTTAGAGTATGACGTAACTCAACTCTGGCCAGCGCTTGTTCGAGTCCTGATGGAACCTAAACTGATTTTGTGAACTGGAAACTTGGAAGTTCACTTGAAGGTCGTTGTCTCTTCCCGGTGCATTGTAATCATGTTCTCTCCTCCACCACTAAGATCTGGTCGTCACTATGTAACCGAAAAAATGTTGAATGTGGCATAAAACACCATCCAAATTCAAGTTCAAAGTACATTTTTTTTTATCTCTCTGCAGGTGTGTGTGCGCGTGCAAGCACACGCATGTGTCATTTATTTCCAATTTTGGTAAATTGAAAATTAGTACACGAATGCATATTTACCATAAACGATACACGTCTAACCATAAGGTGAAGTAAAATAAATACATGTACATAGGCGTCGGAGCTAGGGGGGCTTAGGCTTAGCCCCCCCCCCCCCCCCCCCCCCACTTTTTTGGCAAAGATAGGCATAAGTGTTGAAAATTGGGGCTTATCCCCCAAGACGTTTCTGGCGTGTGTGTGTTTTAAGTTGGTTTAGCCCCTCCCCCCCCCACTTCTGGCGTGTGTGTGTTTTAAGTTGGTTTAGCCCCCCTCCACTTTCAATTTGCTTCCGACGCCTATGATACAGATGTATAGGGCCTACATTTTGTAGTAATGTTTACTTATATATTTTTATGCTCTCACCTAATTTTACATTTACATTTTAAAATATTCTGTAATATCATGGTTTGCACGTAATGTTATCTTATATGCGGTATGGCATAAATAATAGAGTAAAGAAAACGCTGCGCAATGTGTAAACTATTTTTTTAGAAATACTACGGAACTTTACAAACATGACAGAACATTTATGGAAATTCGGGTAGATCGCCATGTAATTGTTTGAGGTATGATAGGACGGGTCATCTTGTGTCCAGTAATATTTGTAGAGATGTAACAAATATATACAATGTAAAGGATGGCTAACTGTACAGTCATGTAGGTTATTATACCTTGCACTTAGTTATGCTCCGATTTAACCATCACAAACGCGTGGTACTTATAGGCTTTACTTACCTGTACAGGTATTCCTAATGAACAACGAAATGTTTCTTCCACTGAAAGAAAATACCCGTCAGACGACTAAGATATCTGAATGGGTTTATACAAGTGTCATTTGCTTACTTTTAAATTGAAGATAAATTCAAAAGTGAGCACATGACTACTTACTTTTAAATTGAAGATAAATTCAAAAGTGAGCACATGACTACTTTTAAATTGAAGATAAATTCAAAAGTGAGCACATGACTACTAGTAGTCATGTGCTCACTTTTGAATTTATCTTCAATTTAAAAGTAAGCAAATGACACAAGTAAAGCAAAATAATAAGGTCGAAATCCTGTCTTTGACTTGTGTTTTTTTTCTTGAAAATACAGGGGGTGTAAAAGAAAACCATTCAATTTTAATTTTATATGGATACATTTTATTTGTCGATTGCAAAGAGATCGATTAAAGGATTCGACGTATTGTTCTCCAGATGTTACTTCGTCAACGGCAAATTCATTCTTTTTAACTTTTCGACACATTTTAATCATTTCATAAACTGGTCGATTTGTCGGATAGGCCGGATTGTTGAGTAGGTCAAATGGTCGACTTGTCGGATAGTCCAAATCGTCATATAGGCCGGACTGTTGAGTAGGTCAGATGGTCGGATATGTCAGATTGTTGAATAGGCCAGATTGTCAGGTAGACCAGATTGTAGAATAAGCCAGATTGTCAGGTAGACCAGATTGTAGGATAGGCCAGATGGTCGAATATGGCAGATTGTCAGATAGTCGCATGGGTCGGATTGTAGGATTGGTCAGATTGTCAGGTAGGCCAGATTGTCAGGTAGGTCAGATTGTCGGGTTGGGTCAGTTGGTCGAATACGACAGATTGTCAGGTAGGTCAGATAGGCAAGATTGTTGTGTAGATAAGATTGTCGGATAGGCCAGGTTGGCGGGAAGGTCAAATTGTCGGATAGGTGGGATTTTCACATAGGTTAGAACTTAAGTTATCTGTAATATTGTTACCATGTCGACGTGACACGATATGAATGATCATATTCTTGATTTACTAGGGTTTTTACCAGGAGGTGATTACCATGCTCCCACTCTTTGGTAAACCAAAAAGTGAGAACATGACAGAATGTCTATAAAATTCTATAATTCAGCTTTTATTCAATACAAATTTCCGTAACTCAACATCTCGAAGCTTCAAGTACGTTTAAAATTTAACAACACTTTTTCACCAAGTACCCAATTTTGAGACAAATCTTATGACAGCGTTACAGGTGTAAACAATTACCGGCATGCATTTACTATATCCAGGTGCTTAACACATTGTTTACACGAGGATGTAAATAGTTTTGATGTTAAATCACCTGTAAGCAGGTATTAAATACATGTAATACAATAATGATTTTGCTTCTGAATCCTGTCTCGTTTTATATAATCGTACATTGACACAGCCACGTTGTACACCATAAATGACGGTTTAATCTAACTAAATTATGTTGCACGTGTATTTTCAGAACAACTGACGGAATTACTTGAAAACTTTACTAAATTCACAACTTCACAAATAAATACTTAATACATGACAGAAACAATTTTTCAAATGTGCAGGCTCTTAAAAATTTCTGTTCGTGTAAATATCTAAATTTGTTTTTAGAATAATGAAAACAATGATAATAATAAATGCGATATTCATTCGACACCATTTACACAATCATTTATATCAGTTGATAACCTGTGTTGAATTGAACGTCTGCATTTCAAGTTAAAGTTTTGATTAACTAAAATCAAAATCGAGTTGATGGCTATCGTAAGTTTTAATGAGGTATAATGCACTCAGTATACTGAATACTTTTTAATTCGGTAAAATAAGGTTTTACAAAAAAAAAAAAATAGTAATAATAAAATAATTAAAATTCGGGTCAGACATTTGGCCTAACGTGAGCACTGATGGCTTATCTATTATGCAACAAACTACATAGATCAGCGATATGATTATAAAATCTTGTGCTTATAAACATCGTTCCATCGATATTAAATTCGGTTAGACTAATAAGAGTACGAGAGTACTCTACCGATTTTTAGTGTATTATCGAGTTGTAAGACTATATTAAGTAAATAAACTAGTAATACATATCACAAACATTCATATCCGATGTATTATTTTCGATACAATATAATTTAAGTGTAACAATGTACCAGAAAATAGATTCCAGTCTTGAGTTGGGATCTACGGCACAGAACTTAGTATGCATTTGACAGGGCAGTATTATACCCTTACGCTTTACTTCCTATCAGTAGCCCTCATGTCTCTAGGTCAATACGAGTACTTATAAAACATATTCCCAACTTCAGACTCCCGCGAGTTTCTCATCAGTTAAGATCACGTGAATGAGGAATGACGCAACTTCTATGTCCAACTTGTCAATATGCGCCAAGTTATGTGAATTGGGCAAAAATTCTGCTTGTGCTGTGTGCACAACAAATCCCATTAATTTGTACGTCCTATTACTTGTATGTCACGATATAAAATTAATGTAAATATAAAAGTTATCTAGATCTACTAATATTTTCAAAATCTTTATTTATTGGTTAAGTTTATCTTTTTCAACTTAAATTCCGAGTGGTTAGAACATCGCGCTTTGAACCATGAAGTCTCTCACTTCTGGTCAGCGCAGGTTCGAGCCCCACTGGTTCTCTCTTCCACCATTAAAACTTGCCGTCACCATCGCGCTTTGAACCATGAAGTCTCTCACTTCTGGTCAGCGCAGGTTCGAGCCCCACTGGTTCTCTCTTCCACCATTAAAACTTGCCGTCACCATCGCGCTTTGAACCATGAAGTCTCTCACTTCTGGTCAGCGCAAGTTCGAGCCCCACTGGTTCTCTCTTCCACCATTAAAACTTGACGTCACCATATAACTGAACAAATTGTGTAGTGTTCTATGCCACACTATTCAAAATGAAATCAAATCCAACTGTGATAAATCCAACTTTAATTTTGTATTAAGTATTGTCTGGTGTACTAAAAAGTTACAATATTTTTAGAAACAATGTCACTGCAACTGGGGTTGTAACTAGAGCCCGAAAACAGATAGGCAGAAAATCGAACATTAAGCCGACAAAAATAAGACTAGTTTTTGTTTCCAAACATACGACATTTGGCAAAAAGTTAGATGAGACAGTACGGACAACACGCAAAAGTGAAACTAGTACACGTAATTTTACACCCGTGGAAAACATTAAAGTATGTCAAGATTTTCTGAACACACACACACACACACATGTACTCACACACACACGCACACACACACACACACACACACACACACACACACACACACACACACACACACACACACACACACACACACACAGACTCGTTGTGTTTGTAGACACGTGCCAATTTTCCTTGGTGTAGACCTGTACATAATTTACATTCAGTTTAGACTGTTTAGAAGATTTGATTACAAATGATAAAACTTACAAATGCAATTTGCTGTTCAACGTCACATATTTTCACTGTGGGTTATGTTTCGCACATTTTAACCTGTGCAACAGAATTGTAACCCAAGTTGGGAAATTCCCTGGGTTTAAACGTTGTACTTTTAGGCGTGACAAGGGGTTCATTTTATGACCCTGGGTTTCTAGGTTGTACTTTTAGGTGTGACATGGGAGTCGTTTTATGTCCCTGGGTTTCTATGTTGTCATTTTAGGCATGCTGTGACACGTTAAAATCGACAATAAAATTATTTACTTTGACATCACAACTTATTGTATAACCTAGTTCTGGATATCGGCAATTGGCTAGGTAATGCTAATTTAAGAGTCTAAATGTCCGAGGAAAAAATGTTAAAGTGGTCATCTTTATGCTGTGGGTTTTTGTCATAATTATTTAAGTGCTTTTACAATGGATACAAACAATCTGATGGGGGTAATAAACGAAATTATTGGCCATCTATATCCTAATTGTTTGTGCCCACTTAAATGACCAGTGAATGAAGATATAGCTATAAAATTAGATATAGATCGAACTGAAATCGAAAGTCAAACAATTTAGCGAATAAATTGTTTTGAAAGTTCACAACCTTTTACCTCATCCACAGGTTTATAATCTTTTTGACCCGGTGTGGAGCCGGCCTGGCTCAGTCGGTAGCGCGCTCGACTCTGGATAGTCCGGTGGCCGGGAATCAAACGTTGAAATTTTATGTGCATAATTGTTTTCTTCGGATTTTGATCACTGAGGGTGTCTTTAATAAGAATCTATCGGGTGCACTCATGGCACCCTTGAGCATTTTGAAAAAATTCAAGATGGCGTCCAAGATGGCAGCCCATATGTTCAATTCTCAATATCTTTCTTAATATTAGGGATTGTTTAGTTATTCTGGTGTCAAACCATAGGTTTTTGAGACCAAGGAATCCAAAAACACAACTGAAATTGCAATTAAGACGTTTATTTATGATTTTTATTGATGTCATGGAACAAGACTACTCTGAAAATTACAGTAAACATGGTAATTCATGTCCGATTTTTTTATGGTCCTGACAGCGATATAAGCAGTTAAGAAGTTGCATGATCATCGTCATCTTCATTAGTGTTATCTCCATCTGAGTCACTATCATCCTCTATTCGCTGTTTTAGTGATGTCCAGCGATTCTGACACGTTCCTTTTTCTGCTCCACATCGACAAAAAACAGAACAGGACATCTGTCCACTCACGCATCCAGACCTTTCAGACAAGCATGGTGTTTCACTTGAGCAACCACATTGTATCAGCTTCATTACAGCTTCTGGAGCAATTTCACTCTGTAATGGGAGTGTCACAGGTATTAACCCACCAAAACTGCCGTCTGTTTCCCAGCCATTCTCCAATGGGTCCATGTCAGGTGCCTTGCCATTCAATGCCGATCTCCAAATACATGCCTGAAAATGTGCTCTTTTCACGTTCTCGATAAATGCTTCTGTTGTAGGTGGAAGAATCTTAAGCTTGGGAACTGATGCAGCATTTTTTCTGCCCATCTTGGCGATCCACTGTTTGTATCTGATGTCTGACATGTTGTCATCTGGACCAACCTTTTCTCCATAGCATGCTGCAATGAACTTGGTTGCATCTCGAATGACAGTTGCTTGTTCGGATTCAGGTTGTCCTATGCTGTCCAGCTTATTTCCCGCCTTCAGCACTTTTACAGCTTTGACTTTCCCAACCCCAAAATAACAACCAACGGGTATCGCACCCAGTCAATGCATGTGCTGCCAATAGTTGTGGGATAATGACATGATGTTTTCTAACCGTATCCCCGATGTTGACTGAAGTTCTCTCAGGAGAAGTTGGCTCCATGACAAGAGATGCAGAAAGCTGACACTGCTGGTAGTAATGTGCAAGCAACACAAAAACGTCTGTATCATCTGATATCACTTTAAGACTCTTCTTGGTGTTTGAAGCAAACTGGACTACTTGGTGTGGAATAATGACGTCTGCTTCCTCATGGTCAGTCTGTAAGTCTGGTCTCTCCACTCGTTCACCTTGCCTGATCTCAACAGGAATGTCAGCATTTCCCGTAACAACGAGATTGCTAGGCGATAGGAGTCCCTGCGTCCTGTCCAAAACTTCCTCGGTTATCATCTCAATAAGCTGCTCCTTGTTGTGTGTGTAACATTGAGAACAACATCTCGGGAAGGCAGTGGCGTTGACAGTGCAATTACATGTTTTTTGGACTGACGTAGTCCTGCAGCTCGTGAAACTCTTGTACTGCCTTTGATGCTTTTCTCTTTGTATCTGTCAAAAATTACAAATACATTGCTCGAAACGGTTAATTTGGAAAGCACGTAGTTTACAAACCCATCCACATAATCCTTGAAGACGCCCTTCGACGGCCAGTGCACTATCCACATTATTGCACATCCATCTAGAAATATTGCATCTGGTTCGCTTGTGAATGCCCTGGAGGAATGTTCCACTTGAAGAGTCCTTTTGAGTGTAGCCTTTGCTTTAGCTATTCTCATTTCAGGTTGTCGATAAATATAATTATAATAATAAATATAATTATATTTTTACATAAATGACACACTAACTGTCCTATTAAATCTGCGTAACCACAGCTTTACCATCTATTGATATTGCCATCTAGAGAAAAATGCCAAACACAAAACAATTTATGAAAATCAAGAACAGGATAGTACACCGCAGAAACGATAAAGTGGCTAGTTCCTGATATTTCGGTACCAGCTGACCATCTTATACTAAAGTAATATTTGGCACTGTTCACACCATTTAAATTCCAAATTTTTCTAAAACTAAGATAATCATAAATTTTTACTGTGGTTACTCTTAGACGGATTTTGACTATGCCTTTAGATTTATTATTTGGCCTTGTATGATACCACTTTCTGTTTGGAAAATACACATTAAATTAAAGCTCAACTGATGAAGTCTAATTGACAGAAACGATATCGTCTTGAGCACCATCTTATACTACAGTAATATTTGGCACTGTTTCACACCATTTAAATTCCAATTTTTTCTAAAACTAAGATAATCATCATTTTACTGTGGTTACTCTTAGACGGGGTTTGACTATGTCTATAGATTTATTATTTGGCCTTGTATGATACCACTTTCTCTTTGGAAAATACACGTCAAATTTAAGCTCAACCGATGAAGTCTAATTGACAGAAACGATATCGTCTTGATCACTATAACTTTGGTAGTCTGTGTAAATAGGAATACTGCCACTAGCCTTCTATAAGAGCATTGATCACTGCATTACGGAAGCTACCATATGCTTAATTTATATATTTTCAATCAATGTTTTGTATTTTCACACCTTTGCTGGCACCATGGCTTGGTTGTAGTGTTGTTAATCTGTTAGATACTACCATGTCAAGCAAGCAGACTTTGATCGGGCGAAGATCAGCACGTCTTTTGGATGGGATGTTAAACTGGGTTCTAGTGTTCAGGTGTACCCAGCCTGTTTCCACTTTAAAAAGCCTGGTGTTTTATGATTTAATTCAGGCACCTAAGCAAACATATTCAATATGGTGATATTCAATTTTTATGCTTACTGTTTGAAGTACATATTCGACTCCTAGAATTGGATTCCGTTTTCACACAACCTTGATGCCCTTTTGACCTCCAATGACTGTATTAATGACCTAATTCCATACATCATTGATTTCAGATTATAAGGTGAATCAATACTAACGTCCTGGTAGTAAAACTATAGCAAAATATTTATTTGCGTTCGATTTATGCACGTTTATTTTTCCCCACCCCAAATATTTTACAATTCAAAAAAGTTACTTTAGTCCTTTTTTCAGACGTCATTTATGCAAAAAGCTCAAGGATGCAGAAGTTGCATCCTATGGATTCCAAACCTACACATTCCAGGCTGTAAGAATCTGTAAAGAACAGTTATGCACCCAAAATTTCAACGTTTAGCTAAAATTTTGAGTTTGACCACCAGACTAGGATAGTGAGTTCGAGTCCCGCCGGCAACAGGTTGGTTTCCTGTCTTTCGGATGAGACAGTAAAAACTGGAGGTCCCGTGTCACAGTAGGTGTCGGCACGTTAAAGAACCCTCACTGCTCAATGGCCGTAGGTGCCGAGCATAGGCTAAAATTTGAAGCCCTTCACCTGCATTTGGTGACGTCTCCATATGAGTGAAATATTCTTGAGTGGGGCGTTTAACAACAATAAACAAACAGACCCGGTGTGAACGGTGTCGTATAATGAGCGGTCCGGCCCCATTGTCCGGCCGGACCGATAATGTCAACATTTTCGGCCCGGCCTCCGTCTATAATTTTCGGTCTGGGTATCGGAGTATCATTATCATGGATATTAAAAACTGAATTTAATAAAAGGAATTGCAACTTTGACTTATCTTAAGGATCAGCTCCCATTTATTTTAAATGTGTTAGTTCTACCTATATTTCAGTGGTGTTTATTCAATCTATCGCTAGTTTGATATTGTTCAAAGCATCATTTCTTTTAGAGGTGACGATATAACGTGGGCAAAATCTCTAGAATTTATTCCATAACACATACATACCCCAGTTAAGTGAATGTTATTACATTTGTACTGAAAATATATACCACTTTATAATGTGACGATATATTAATAAAGTTTTCAGAGTATGGTGGGATTACCTTTACGGGAGCATGCAAGCCTATGGCTTCCATATCACCTGTTGACAGACTGATTTAAAACTAAAACTCGTTGTTTTGTTGTTGTTTTTTTGTTTTCACAGTTACTGTCACGCGTTTAAATATATGAGTGGATGTTATTTTAGAACAGTTTCCCCACCTTCCTTAAAAATCTGGAATATAAACGTAGGAGGCAAAGTAAGTTTCGTTTCATATTCAAACACCACCATATATAATTATATCAAATGGAAAGGTAAGTAAACAATCTTTATTTTGCTAACTAAATGTCTTATTTCTATCTTGTCGATGCATATTCATAATTAAGATTGGTTTTTGCTTCCACACGTCGTTTAAACTGAATTTTTAATCAAATTAAATTTCCAATTTAAAAGATAGCAAACGGCACACGCCTACTGCAGAAATGATAGTGACAGAAAATGTACACATACTAACATACATATCATCATTACGTGTATACATATATAAAATAAAGCATTCGATACGATTACAGGCGTCCTCAATCTGGAGTCTTTTGTCCTTATCATAGCTCAGGTATACTACCTACCACAAACTATTAATTCTCCTAAATAATAACAATATACAAAAACAGAAGTCGTTACATATAAACATGCGATATATTTTGGGAAGTTGATAATGCTTGTAAAACCCTCAGTACTGTCAATAGAATACAGCCGTTAAATATAGGTCTATGATGAATAATATTTCACCCTATTTAACTTTCGTTTCTTTCGAGATTTTACCCGGACCAAAAGTTTTAACATTTTCAGTCTGGCCGGACACATTATCTGGCCGGACCGATTCTTATACAGGTGATAGAATAGTATAGATACCCGAACCGAAAATGTTAATGTTTGAGGCCGAACCTATTATTATGCGACAACGGTCATCTGCGAAGATCCAGAAAATTCGTGAAATTCAAACTTTCTCACGGACAATTTTCTAGCTCGGGCTTCTAGACACTAGAATGTACGGATTGCCGATGATCACTTTTCTGACTTTCCGACAATGTACGCTATTTACAATAAATTGGTAAATAGATTACTTTATATTGCATATATTTCACAAAATATTTGAACCCCCTCTCGGTCGGTAAATTGTAACCGGAATATAGTAGGCTATCCACAAGCACCACATAACCGGCTCCATGTGGCATGTATCTACAGAGCCATTTAATAATGATAGAGATATTATGTTATATCTCTGGTTTCTAGGTATCGTGGACGATTTTGATTGTCTTTGAATATCGTCGGAGGCTTCCTCGTCTTGATGGTTAAAGACATAGTATCTACGAAAATGGTTATTTTTTTTAGTCGGCAATTTTGCGGAAATATCGAAGATATGACTGAATAATGATCTTCCACGTCGACACTTTTTTGTATAATTAGCGTAATTAACGGATAAATGCTGATTTGTTGTCGTCGTCTGTAAGAATCAAACTCATTAATTATGCACAGAAACAATCCCAGAAGCACACGCAATGACCTAGATCGTATCGATATCAATCAATGGATGCTGAGGTAAGCACGTGAGATCCTATATTTAGACGGTCCTTGAGGCTTATCCATCGATCATGCTCCTTTCCAATATTTATCTTGGTCTTGTTGTATTTCGCCAGAACTTCTTTCCGATTTCTTTTTCTAGCTGAATCTGTCAATTTAACAGGTCGGCCACGATTTGTTTTTGCTTTGGACGCCATGCTTTTCACTATCAACAATGGAAATGCGCATGCGCAAATACAGGTCACGCTAAGGTTATATGAATATGGGCGGGCTTGCAAACGAATTTTTGTCGTACCGACAAAAAATAAAAAAACCGTGGAAAGTTGTGAAATACAATAAAACTATACTTCTATGTGTTTTAATTCAACAATTTTTCGTTTTTTATCTCCAAATATTAACATATTTGACCCAAACAATTGAGATTGAAATATTTGAGGAAATCGTAGATACTATGTCTTTAAGGGTACCGTGCTTCAAACCGTGAAAACGGTAAAAAAAAAACAGGAAGAAATGTCCATCTTCAGTGGAAAAATCGGCGCGATACAACGACACAAACTTTTCTGTTGAAAAAGTCATAGTTCCTTTGTTTCCAGTAGAAAGCGGTACCAAAATTGAGTTTATGTAGACTCCAGACAACTACCAACACATCAGTCACTAAATTACAATGTGTTCAATTTTCATTGCATTTGTTCATAAGGGCTGAAGTTCTTTACAACGTCAAAGCCGACAAAACGAACTAGTTTTGGTCATTATAAAGAGGAGTCACTCAATATCTGATAAATGATGAAGCTTTCTTAGTTATCGAATGGATTTAGGATAGAATAATATTGGGATGCACGTACGTAGTCTAATGTTGTCTTCGGGCAACATCTCTTCAAATACTCTACGTGATTTGTAATTGAATTTCTCTGTACTATTTACATGTAAAATCAGTTACAGTTTATATGTATTTAATACATTCTGTTTATGGCCAGTGAAACGGATAATGCTTCCTGTTCGAAATCGGCCAGTCGCGTCTGGTCATTCTGCACTCCGTTTGACCCCTCGACTTTATAACGCGTTAAAATATTTTAACATTTCTTGACTAAGACTAAAAAATCAATCAAAGCACGTCGTCATATATGTCTAGACAGATAAGATGTTTTATTGTCAGCAGGTAAAACTAAAAAATAAATAAAGCAGCGTAGGCGTAGGCGTTTTATATAGCTGGTGTAAGTACCTCAATACATAGACTACTTTTCATGAATTTGAATTTTGTTTACGTCACACAACATTTTTTGTCATATGGTTCTGCGGCGGTTACAATCGATCAACGTTTTCTTGTTAAAGTTTTCGATGCTAACTTTGATATTGTGAAAGGTCAAAGAAAACTCTGATCAAAGTTCATCAAAGAACTTTGACAAACATTGAGGGAATAGAAACTCATCCTGGTTTTCTTCAAACTTTGAAGACATATTTTGCACCATTAGTTTGGGGTCAGGAGGTGTAGTCTACCTCCCAATTGGTGGAGGGTGTTTTGAAACGAGCAAAACTATTCCACAATTTTTAAAAATTCAAATTTTGTCATAAATATATTTTTGAGAACTGATGTTTCGCGTATTCGTTAAGATGTTGCTTCTTTGATATGGCTCACACACTAATATACTGATACTTTGGCATAGACTACCAGGCCTGTTTCTGCCAATGTTTGGGAAAATGCCACTGCATGGCAACAGTGTACAATTGGGAAATTTAACGTGAATTTGTGTCAAACTGCGAAAAATTGTATGTATAGAAATCTAAATGTACAATGGAATCTTGCTTTAAATTTTAGTCAATCCCCTTTATCTTTATATTTCATTACGATGTGGCCTCAACCAGGGATTTACTGGCTGAAGAATTTATGCCCCCCCCCAAAAAAAAAAATAAAAATTCAATAACAACAGTAGACAATTGTCAAATCTGTCACCAGTTTCAAATTTTTGAGGCAGATTCAAAGTAAATGAAATTATTATTGAGTTTATATATATAAATGATAGTTTCTCATTACTGTCAATTTATTAAATCAGTTAAATGAATTACATGAAGACTGTGTCTAAAATTTATGTAGTTGAAATAAAATATCAATTTAGTGTAGAAATCGTCACAATTTTTAATACGCATCTAACTGCAACACTGTACATAACCTATTGATTGTGGTGTGAAGTGCGGACGTCTTAGAAGACATTGATATCGCTTCGCCATTTCTCAG
Source organism: Atrina japonica (assembly GCA_030159075.1). NCBI lineage: Eukaryota > Metazoa > Mollusca > Bivalvia > Pterioida > Pinnidae > Atrina > Atrina japonica. The sequence goes on along the minus strand of BROG01000430.1, from coordinate 282,579 downwards.
CTAAAAATTTTAAGTCAAATCAGTGAGGACTGATATGCAACCTAGCCTACATGAGAAGATGTTACATTACTGTAATGTTCTCAAACTTGTATGTCTGCTTATAAGACAGAACATGTGGATAATGATTATTTATAGGTACGGGAGTTTAAATATACAGGTAATCAATATGTACATGCACCTGGCCGGTTACTCCAACAATGTTAGAGGTTTAAACGGCGATATACGTTTGACTTGCACCACTAGCAATTCGGCATATCCGAAGTAAAGTGAACTCTAATATTATTGGAGCACTGACCAGTATGATAACTACTAGGCTACTGGGAACTACAGGTCATTGTGCTATTACCCCCTAGGCCTAACACACGTTCGATAATTACACCTATATGGTCTAATGACATTATTTTTTAATAAACAGGGACTGGTCCATATTTCTGAAGACAATTTGGAAGATCTAATTCGGTGAATGACATGTAACTTTTTATTATTATGAGCTGATGGAACATCAATGTAGTTATGTTATAGGAAGTTGTTTATTGGGAACAAGCCAAAGCACATTTTGCAGCATGGGGTTAATAACACATTATATTGACGCAAATTTACAGATGTATGTGCATTTCAGCAACATAAACTCAACTTCAAGATTAAAATTTCCCAATCGCACTATTATTCATGTAATTTTGTAAATGACAAAAATATAGTAACAATTAGTTGAAAAATATAGGTCTACAAGACTTGTTGAAATGTTTTATCAAAGGTCAGTTCAGCATCCTTTATGAATTTTAAGATATTATAAATTTGCTTTAGAATGTTACTTTTCAATTTTTTACCATTATACTCTTTGTGATAGAATTGACATTAAAAGCGATAGACTGGACTGTTAACAATTCTTGCACACAATTAATATGCAAATGAGTATTGGTCAAGTTTCCCTTACTGTGTATTGGCAAGATCTGTCTGTAAAGTCAAGGGCAACACAATTAGAAATTTATGTGAATTTGTGTAATGTTGAAACAAAATGTGCATACACATGGAAATCTAAATGTAATGGAATCTTTCAAATGCATTTCCCCTTACATTCATTTTTTTCATTATGACCATATAACCTCAACATCAAATTGGGTATTTTTTTCATCAAATAAATAAAAAAAAAATACATGTACATGCATTTTGCATTGGGAATCAGGCCAAATTTCAACCCCTTGGAAACTATCCAGAATGGCCTAATAATTGTTATCATCAGTTATTATACATGTACCTGTAATCTTATAGTTTTGTAAAGTCATAGAACATAAATTTTCCCCACTTATGTTATTTTATCTTTGTTTTATTTAAAACCAATAATATTTAATTGCCCACAGAATCCACTAATTCCAGCAATGTCTCAAATATTCTTTTTACATGAAGGAAATTGATTCATATTTTTGATCTTTTTGATGCCTGTCTAACATGTTTTTTTTCTCTTTTCAGTGCTTGAGAGGGATGAAGTAAGGCGCATTCTTGAAATTCTACGAAACAACCATATTGAACACGTCCGAGATCAGATAGAGCAACAAGAAAATGTAAATACTTAAAAGATCATGTTTTCAGGTCACCTGAGCCAAAAGCCCATGGTGACCTATTGTTATCCTCTTTTGTCTGTCGTTCGCCGTGCACCGTTAACATTTACATATTTTTGGCTTCTTCTCAAGAACCAATCAGCCAATTTTAACCAAACTTGGTATATAGCATCCCCATGTGAAGCTGCATTAAGTTTGCAAATGAAAAGTGGCTAGGATCAATAGGGGCCCAAAAGGGGCTACATATTTAAAAATATTCTCATGAACCATTATTTAGAAGACTTTCAAATTTTTATGCATGATTAAGTCAATATGCACAAAGGTTGCGAACGAAAATGAATTCTGTCCATAAATGAGCCACTAGAAAGTGCTGCAGTAACATAGGGTACAATTATACATGTATTACCAATTGTTTAATAACTCAAAACTGATCGAAGTTTTGAATACAAAGCTATATGAAAAAGTACGGATCATTTTGACAAAATTTCAAGGTTGTGGGGTTGAAGGTCAATGTCGCAGACACCTAAGTAAACAAAATAGATGTATTTTTTTGTTAAATCTTAGACATTTGACTACTTCTCCAAAACCATTAAGCCAATTTTGACAGGAAGTATAACCATGTGAAGTCGCATAAAGTTTGTGGATGAAATGGGGCTTGGACTTAATATGACTGATATGGCTAAATATAGAACAAATGAGTCAGCAGATATTTTTTGTTTAATGCATGTATCTCCCAAATTATCAAAGCTAGAAAAAAAAACATTACCTGAAAATGAGCGGCTTGCAAAAATCTACCAATGTTTTATTTTGATGGAAATTATCAAGGTCAACCCTTATGTGAGTTACAAAATGTATTTTCGTTTTTTGTGGATTTTTCATGTTTTTAGGTGTTTTTTGACATTTTTTTGAAAAGTATAATAGAGTAAAAGGGAAAGAAGCCAAAATGTTCAGCACGCAAATATCTACAAAAAGTAAACAGGGCCAAAATTGCTGGGTTGGCCTTTATGAGAGTTATTTTCCCTTTTTAGTAAGTTTCTCATATTTTGGATAGTTTTATCCTATTATCTTGGAAAATATAATAGATATAAAAAAAAGTGAAAGAAGCAAAAATGTTCAGTATCCACAGATATATACAAAAAAGTCAATAGGGCCAAAATTGTCATTTTGCCCCTTATGGGAGTTATTTATCCTTTTATGTGGACTATTTATGTTTTGGGCTGTTTTGTCCTATTATCTTGAAAAGTATAATAGATAGAAAGTGAAAGAAGCAAAAATGTTCAGCTTGCAAAGATCTACAAAAAAGTAAAACAGGGAGGTAATTGCTGGGTCAGCCCTTATGGGAATTGTCCCTTTTTAGTAAATTTCTTATGTTTTGGACTGTTTTGTCCTATTGTTTTGAAAATGAAAGAAGCAAAAATGCTCTACCCCAAAAAGTCTACAAAAAAGTCCAAGTGGTCTAAAATTATCAGGTCACACCTTATGGGATTTATTGTCCCATTTATTGTCGAATTTGAGACAATTTTGACTTCTCAAGAACCAGTATGCCATTTTTAACCAAACTAGGCATGTATCATCCCCATGTGAAGCCACATAAATTTTGCAAATGAAAAGGGGCTAGGTGCCATAGGGGTGAAAGATTGAAAGAGGGAGCGAGATAAATAGAGTGAGAAGAAAGGTAGAGCAGTTTATTAGAAAAATTCAATATCCATACGGTAAAGATTAAACGTTAAAAAGTTAAAAAGTTCCAATATAATTACACTTAAGTGAAGCATATCAAACGCTCTTGAATATTACTCTTCAAAATGCTAAATGAAATAGGATATACCATAAAAAACTTGACTACACATGTACAGACTACCACTCCACTCCAGTGTAAAAATGGGAATGTAGGGAGATGGGAACTAACCCATTAATCCTATTATATAATAGGCCAATCCATAGGTATTCTATTATCTGCTATTTATTATACATGGCTCTACATGACCAAGCAATGTACCAATGTATAATATCCTTATCTTTTTATTAGTTTATTTTTATAAAGATGAGACAAATTCCAATTGACCAAAATAAAAGTTGAGACAAATTGACTGAAATTCCCAGTAACTTTCAAATTATGCATTCTCTCCTTGTAATTCCAATAAATAAAGAACAGAAAAGTTCAATATTAATTAAAAAACAAATAAAGAAAAAAATGATGACAAATCTTGTAAAAACATTTTTTAAAAATTGGATTAGGGACAAATTGGCCAATATAAAAGTTGGAACAAATTGACCAAAAGTGGGATGAATTGACAAAAATTGGGACCAATTGACCCCATGTATAAACTTGCAAAATTCATACAAATAACAATATATATTAAAAAGTCATGCAGTTTGCTAAGTAATTAAACAAAACAAGGAAAACATTCAGAAGTTATATAAATGTTGATTTAAAATCTACAGTTATGAGACCAAATTTCCAGCTATAAAATAAAAAATCTCCAGTTGTAGCATAGCAGATGAACTGATTTCTGCCACATGTATGCCTTAAAACACACACAAAAAGACTGGCGCAAAAGACTCAACAATGATATTATACATGGCATAACTCTATAAGTTGATTTTTGTGAGAAAGTTTGCCAGTTTACTTGCGGAAGGCCGGTGGTCTCGTCCTAGGTACATTGCAACTGGTTTCTCTCTTCCACCATTAAAAACTGGCTGTTGCCTTATAAATGAAAAATTGTTGAGTGTGGCATGAAAAACCATTCAAAATTCCAAAAATTTGAATATCAGTAGCTTTTGCAGTAATATCACAATAGTTTGTCAATATTGAAATTTGATAAAAAATCTTTGTTCAGGTGATTGCACTAGTTCCCGCTATAAGAATACTTTCTATTACTGTTGCAATTTTCCTCTGCCATTGTATACGGTCTTGATATGAGGTTTAGTCACGGCATGGGTAACATAAAGGGTATACTTAAAACTCGAAATTGGAGTTAAACCAGAATTATTTTTACAAGTAACTTAACTTTCGCGATAGCAACACAGGGTATTAATTACTGTACTGCATTTATTTATTGCATTTCCATAATTGGGCAGTCGTGTCAATTTTCAATGCTGTCATTTGGAAATACTTGTGTTTTTCATGTTTTCATTGATCTTGTCTGTTTGATAGAATGATGAGGAAACTGAGGAAACTGAGGAAGAAAGAGAGACAGAAGAAATTAAAGAGAAAGAACTAGAGAGAAAACAGGTTTTTAGTAAGGCAAATATCCATGAGAAGAGAAATAATGGAAAAACAGAGGAGACACATGGAGGAGAAGAACTGGATGAATATTGGGTAATTTACATTATCTCTTGTTTCCTGAGACTGTTGTGACTCAATAGATTTTATATTTCTGCCAAGGTAAAGTAATACATCTTGGTTCTCAAAGACCAAACCAATATGTTCTATTTTCGAAATTTAATTATGCTTAGGTAAAACGTTACAACATGAATTACTGCAGTAGTATTTTTGTTGCCTAAAACGAGTCTGGCACTCATGTTATCACAATTTAGACTTTTTGAATTTGTAAATGTGTGCCATTTTACCTTGCTAGACATTTATATACATATTTCTCTCGTATTATTTCTTTTCAGGGTCGGGGATTTCAAAAATGTTAAAATATCAAAGGTTTATAACAAAATCAAAACGATATCGTTTCACATTAATTAACAATTATGATATGAACTTGTATTTATGAAAAGGTATGAGAGAAAAATACACTTTTATATGCTGTCATGTTATGTAGCTTCATTCAAAACATGATGTCACACCAAGATATTTCATTCAGTAATTTACTCTTCTACCTTGAATTTCACTGTTCCATCATGATGAGACTGATCACATATAAAGTGTGATATTCAATTCCATTATTTTGTTTTTCAATTTCAAAACTGATACATAAATATAATGAATGAACGCTTGTCAGAGTGCATTTATTGTCAATATGGATGACAGAAAAATATTCATTTACCTTGAGTATGTAAAAATTCTGAACAGAATTATTCTAAAAAAAAATCCGAACCAATAATTCCACAATGTTCAATGTTGCCTGAAGGGGCAAAATTGTGAACTTGTGTTTTGTTGCATCTCATTTGCTCTATTCTTTGGTCAAGATAGTTTGTTTAAATTCTATATTCCAGAAAAACCCAGATCCCAATTCAGTTATGACAAACCTTTTGGAGAGCATGCTTATTGAGGATGAAAGTCATAAAGCCCATCATGTAAGTAAATTTAAAGTTTAATATTGTTACATAAAAATGACGTTTTCTCTAACACTTGCTTAAGAAAGACCAAGAATACTGGGAAAATGTTACGTCTCGTCTCTCTTTGGGGATAAGACAGTTAACTATGAAAGGCTGTTTGGGTCACAGATGGGATGAACTTACACGATGACAACTTTCACGTTAAAAATCATTTTTAACGCATTAAAACTCCCATTCTAATGTGTTAAAACATACTTTTTGTATGCAAGTAGTGACTTTTAATGTGAAAGAGATTTTTGTATGCAATACCCATTTCATCGCGTAAGTTTTGCTTGCAGGTAATTCATAATCAAACGCTTGCAAGATTGTATTGTGACGGAGAGGAAACGGCCAATCAGAACACTTCTTACATCATAAAGAGAACAATCAGAAATGAACTGAATAGGATTATAAGTTAAATTTGTATTTATGCTATTTACTAAACAAAATAAAAAATCTTTAGATTTTATCTGAATGTAGCTACATATGCTGGGAGTATCTGCACACATTAGGTGTAAAATGTCAACGATGTTTTGTACCTAAAATGTGACCAAATGACAACAGTGTGTTTTGATCTCGGAGATACCATTTCCCTGACAGAAAAAATGTTATGTCAAATTCTGTCATTGATATTTAGCAAACAAAGAATTTTTTTTAATTAAACTATCATTGGAATAAAGATACATATTTAAATTTTAAAAAAATATAGAAATCAATAGACTGTTGGTATTTTCTGCACAAACTTTTGTTGTAATGAAAATGCTATCTGACGCCATTTCATTACTAATTAAACGAAATGAGGCCTCTGATTGGTTAATTTCATCACGTAAGTTCATATCGTAATTTTCCATTTCTAACGTGTTAAAAACCTGTTTGCCTGCAAAAATTTTAAAATCAACACCAACGCGTTTAAATTTAAGTTTGTGACCCAAACGGCCTTTCATAGTTAACACACACTATGTTGTTGATGCAGTGGCTTTTTCTTGAACTTTGACCTGATCTGATTCATTCTTGCACCACATGTGTTTAAATGTTTATGTGATTTAAAACATGACTGATTTTTAGACTTTTGAAAGTATTGGAGAAAAATAATCCTTTAAGACTTGATTTCTAATTGTCTAACACTTGATTTCTAATTGTCTAAAACTTGATTTCTAATTGTCTAACACTTGATTTCTAATTGTCTGACAATTAATTTCTAATTGTCTAACACTTCATTTCTAATTGTCTAAGACTTGATTTCTAATTGTCTAACACTTGATTTCTAATTGTCTAAGACTTGATTTCTAATTGTCTAAGACTTGATTTCTAATTGTCTAACACTTGATTTCTAATTGTCTAACACTTCATTTCTAATTGTCTAACACTTGATTTCTAATTGTCTAAGACTTGATTTCTAATTGTCTAAGACTTGATTTCTAATTGTCTAACACTTGATTTCTAATTGTCTAACACTTGATTTCTAATTGTCTAAGACTTAATTTTCACCTGTTTTTTGCTGATATGATACTTGATCTTTGCTGATCTAAATCTTAATTTCTACTTACATGTATCTAATACTTGATATCTAATTTCTGCTGGTTTAACACTTGAGTTCTGGTGATCTAACACTTGATTTCTGCTTATCTAACACTTGATTTCTGGTGATCTGATACTTGATTTCTGGTGATCTTATACTTGATATCTTATCGTCTAACATTTCTGTTGATCTTTTACTTTATATCTGGTGATCTAATAATTGATATTGTATTGTCTAACATTTGATTTCTGGTGATCTAATACTTGATTTCTGGTGATCTAATACTTGATTTCTGGTGATCTTATACTTGATTTCTGGTGATCTTATACTTGATATCTTATCGTCTAACATTTCTGTTGATCTTTTACTTTATATCTGGTGATCTAATAATTGATATCGTATTGTCTAACATTTGATTTCTGGTGATCTAATACTTGATTTCTGGTGATCTAATACTTGATTTCTGGTGATCTGATACTTGATTTCTGGTGATCTTATACTTGATATCTTATCGTCTAACATTTCTGTTGATCTTTTACTTTATATCTGGTGATCTAATAATTGATATCGTATTGTCTAACATTTGATTTCTGGTGATCTAATACTTGATTTCTGGTGATCTAATACTTGATTTCTGGTGATCTAATACTTGATATCTAATCGTCTAACATTTGATTTCTGCTGGTTTAACACTTAATTTCTGCTGATCACTGATTTTCTAGTGCTTATACATTTATTTTGTCCCCAGCCACATGGAATAGAAAGTATTGCTGCACATAAGGACAAAGTGTTGGGGGACTTACATGATTCACATAAATTAACACACAAACAGAAAGTGGAAAATGGACTTGAATCAGAATATGTAAGTAAAGATATTTGTTTTGATACCTTACTGTTGTTGGAGCACTTGAGCAAAAGGCTCTGGTCACCTATCGCAATCGTCCTTGTCCGCCATGAGTGAACTTTTACGTTTTCAAGTTAACTCATCAACCCCCCCCCCCCCCCCCAAATAATGGACTCTTCTGAAATTAAATGACTTAGATCAGTCCAAATGTGTCTTTAGGGGTGAATGAGTTAAACTGGAAATCTGCCAAAATAATTGTACTTCTGGGCAAATGAAAATGCAGAACAAAACCAAAAATATAATAAAAAGTTTTATGAAATGATGTTTTTGGATTAGATTAATTTTTATGGAATTCAATTTGAATTGGGTGACCAATTTAATGTCCAAGATAAAAATTGCATGCCATTGGCTTGTTTGAAAATTCATTAAACTGAAATTCAAATTCATGTATATTGAAATCTTACAAGAAAAGGACGTTAGTATATAAAAGGGATCTGCTAATTTGACTTCACATCTCTAAAGAGCATTTATGGTCAATTTGGGGCTCTAAGTTCAAGCCTCAGTTTGGTCATGCACTCTTCTCTCTATAGTTATCATGGTTTTGAGTTCCAATAGAATCACAAAAAATGATTAAGAACGAAATGTATCGTAAATGGTACGGTATAACTGTCTGGGTTAGAGTGAGATAACTTAAGATACTAATGCTGTAGGCTGTTGAAGAGATAGAATAAGGTTTATTGGAATTCTGAATTTAAATAATATTTACCATTTATCATTTCCAATGAAAACACATTCCAGTACTATGTTGGATGGTAGTCTGAATATGTATGTTTGTTTGTGATTTTTGAAATGCATGATAGGAAATTTTACTGTCCTTGTCAGAAGCTGTAAATTCCGTAATCATTGATGATAGATAACATTATGTAGGTATGTTCTGAGGCAAATTTCTGTCGGTAATCTGCCAGTTATGGAAAAATGCCATTGTTGGCACAGTTGGGAACTTTAATATATGGTAACTGTCTAGTTAGCGCATATGTAAATCCACCTGCAACTGAATATCTTTTTCCCCCAGAAATAATCCAGTCTGTACACCAAATTGGAAATCTTTCATCAAATTGGGACAAAACATGTATTTTTTATTGGGAATGGGTCTTAATTGTGGCCCTGTGGAAACCCTGGAAAAAAGCCCGGTAATAGCTACAGAAATTAAGTGCCTGACTACACTTTATATCTGAGAGATCTTGGTTGTATAATGGCTAACATTTGCTAGGGTTATACAAATTGGTTGGGTCCAGATCTAGACCACAAAGAATTATTTTAAAGAATTTTTGTTTTTCTAGCCAGGTGAAAGCAAAAGAAGAAAAAGAAACTTTATAACCAATAACAATATACTCTGGGAAAATGGAATCGTTCCATATGAAATTGCATCCAGCCTTTCAAGTGGTGAGTATGATTTATGTCTGTGTACCCTGAATATCTAAGGCCATTATACCCCTGAACCAAAAAGCAATTCAAGTCTTGTATGTTCCTTTTGATGATTTTCTTAGTGTTTCTTGGAAAACTTTGATTTCAAATGCACAAAAACGATACAACAAAAATCTTAAGAGAATATGAGCTTCTGTTCAAGTTTTTGGGATGCCCATGGAACCAAAGCTGATATTTATTTTTTTTTAGAAAGTTTGCCCATCTGGCTATTAGCATGTTCACGGTGTTAAGTTAACTGGAATATCTGCTTGTATTTACGCTTCGCTCTAAAAATATATATGAACAATTTGTCAGTTTGATATTGAGAATTTGAAGTTGAACTAAATATTGTTGTTTGGTATTACAGATTTAGAATGCTCAAGACATGCCAGAGTGCCTGGGATTCTGTTTAAAAAGATTTACTTGATCTGGCTAAATTTCGGAAAATCTATAGGTTTTTGTTGATGGTGGGCTATTCAAATCACTCTGCATCCGTGGTCCATCCTGAACAATTCTTGTTATCGTTATTTCTTAAAGCATTTACCCCTTGAGGTCTAGTTGTGCATATTGCATTTTCAGAGGGACCAGAATCCAATATGAAGAAAAGGAATATTGTTATCGCTACTTCTCAGAAAGCACTAAAGGGATCTCCTTGAGTTCTGGTTGTGCATATTACATTTTCAGAGAGATCGGAAACCAACATGGCCAAAAGGCGACCATCTTCGAGTTTGACCAAAGGAAGTTAGTTATCGCTATTTCTCAGAAAGAACAGATAGGATCTCCTTGAAATTTGGCATGAAGGTTCCCCCTGAGGTTTAGTTGTGCATATTACATTTTGAGAGATCGGAATCCAACATAGCAGGCATGCATGAGGGTTGCCTTTTTAGCAAAAAAAAATTGGTGAAATTTGTGGAGAAAAGAGGAATTTCAGAAAGCATCCAGTTATTGTGGACCAATTTCTAGAACTAAAAACCATTAATTTTATTAGTTACATTTCAGATGAACAAGAATCAAACTTTTCATAAATACCATTAAATAAATAGAAAGCATTATCTGAATATTCGAAAATTTACGGGGCCGATTATGCTCTTTGCTGAATCTTAAATTGTCCTTTGTACTCGGACTTTATCCACTTCGTGTAATACGACTCCCAAATTCTTGTGATTTTTTCTTTCCTCTATGATACAATGAGGAGAAATTCAATTAAATATTAAAAAATCTGCTTTATTAGATAATTTAATTATGACAATCGATTATTGATTTAGAAAATTATTCTTGTTTCATATCCAAGTGATCAAGTATCAACAACTTTTACTAGCTCGTTTTGATTAATTAATGGAGTAACGTCACAATTAATTTTGTGTCCTGTTTTAGTATTTAAAGCAAGTTAGTAATTTTTTCAAGCACAAATAAGTATATTTATAATTTTAAATTTGTATTAAACAAATACAGTTGGAAAAAATCCATTTTATGTACATATATATGTTATAATGTGCAATATTTCAAGTTTGGTGTGTGATACAGTAACCAAACGTGGACTGTAAGTTAACCTCAGGTTACTCACACTTCAACATTGCAATATTGAATATCCATAATTTCGTTTCATTTACATATCAAGTGCAATACATTGTTTTTTAAGTTTGGATTGTGATACAGTAACCAAACTTAGACTGTAAATTCATCTATTATGATTCAGGGTTACTCACTCTTCACTGACATCACATGCCCCTAGAGGTGGGATGGGGTCAAAATGTAGGGCATTGCAATATTTAAAGTACACATATTATTTGCCAGCACATCTTGTTACATAGTTCAGTTGTGACATTATTATAAAAGAAATTGTTTTGATGGGCTATTGTAATGTCATAATGGATAGGTTGCCTAATTTTTTTGGGCATTTCATGAAAGGTCAATTGGAATTGCATTATTTTAAAACAATACAATGAATGGTAGATCACTTTTGACTGGCAAGTTTTGATTCTTTGTGAAATGGTCACAAGTCTATATCCTTTAAACACAACATAACATGATAGACTATCTCAAAATATATTAATGGAACATATCATTAATATACCTAGTGGTGACAAGGTAGAGTACTGTCACAATACTAAATTATGCCAGAGTCAGTCATTGGCTAGTTACTAGTAAATATCAGGAATGCTATGATAACGTTTTGATTCTTCTCTATTTTTAGATGCTACTTACAAACAGACAATTGAAACATCAATAAAAATGATGTCGGACCTAACCTGTGTCAGATTTCTTCCTCGAACTGATCCAGAAGTTGCAGCACTTAGTCATAAAAGTTATATCGAGTTTTTCGACGGAGAGTAAGTCAAAGTTTTCATTTCCTTGTTTAGTATTAATGTCACTGTTACTTCTGTCTAAAAATTCATGAGCCTGCCTGGCTCAGTCGGTAGCGCGCTTGGTTTTTGATCGTGAGTTTGAGTAGAGCCAGCAGTGGATTGGTTTCCTTTTCTTCGGACTGAGACAGTAAAAACCGAGGTCCTGAGTCACATTAGGTGTCGGCACGTTAAAGTTAAAGTTTCCTGTGAAGAAAAAGGCAAAAACTTTCCTAAAAAAAGAAAACTTTTGGTTACTTTTAATTTACATAACTTATTTAAGGAGATTAAGCCCGCTTATGCTTTGTGAATTTGACAATTGATTTTAATTTTAATGATATTGATAGCTTCATTATAATATTACATGTTGCGATGTTAAGGTGCATAGAAATTTGTTTCAATTATAGACATATATTCGTTATATAAAATTCGTTATAAAATTATTTTTCAACTAAGATTATACAGGTGCAGTCGGGGATTATCTATTAATTTGTTATGTACATAAAGTTGTACAAACTCCCGAGTTCATTATATTCAAGTTTTACTTTAGTCTAACTTGTTCTTTAAAGACCACTGAAGGGAACATGCAATTGTAGCAGTTATAGACAATACTTTATAAGAGGCTTATTTGTTTGAATGTCCTTTATAGGCAGGTACCCATTATACAGAGGTGGGCTTTAATACAAGATTGACCTTGGTGATATGTTACTTACAGATTTAAACTTTATCTTTACAGTGGCTGCTGGTCCTACGTTGGTCGTGTTTTCTCTGATAAACAGCAGATAAGTCTGAAGACCCCTTGGTGTGTATCTGTAAGTCGTGCATAATTATGTTCACTCTGAAAATCTTTCTTAACTCAGTAGGTGCATCACAGGTGCCAGCCTAGAGAGCTCGGTACGTAGAGTGCTCAGCTGGTATTTGGAAGGTCTTGGGTTTGATCTAGCCACATTGTTCTTTGCCTTTTACATGTGAAACAGCCTGTCCATGATACCTTTGTAGAGCATGTTACAAAAAGGCTGTATAAGCCAAACTACTGTATACAGGCTTATTTTCGACCCATGTTATTTTGGCCCTATTGCACTTGCAAACGGTTTCGCCCCGTTTTAAATTCGCCCAGACTTTTATTACCAAAAGAAGATGAATTTATCATTTTGAATTTGCCCAGTTTTGAATTCACTCACTGACAACGAGGGCAAAAGCGGCGAAAATTAAACGGGGGCGCAAAATTTCCCTGCACACAGTATTTAGACACATGATTTAGACATTAGGACCTCTACTGGACAATTTTTCATCTTAGTATAGATTATAACTGATTACTTGATAAAACAAGTATTAGTAAGGACCGTTAGTTTGGAAAGCATATACCATATCATGAAAATCAGTCTTTTTATGACAAATAAAACAATAGTCTTGTTTCTCAATATGTGTTCTACACAGTAGGTCTGTAGGAGCAATTTACAGCTGTTTAACGGTGCATATTCATCTTTCATTATATGTCTACTTTGCATGATATAATTTGTATATTTTTCTAATTCTAATTCATTCACCCCTAAAGATACATTTGGACTAGCTTAATTCATTGATTTACAGATGAGTCCATTGTTTTTCAGTGTTGATGAATTAATGAAAAATACTTTATCTTCATACTCTAAATGTTTCAAAAGTTTCCAAATATAGATTACAAGAACAATTCTCATTTTCATGAAAAACCATTTGATTGGTTGTAATAAGGACATATCTGTGATCATGCAGTTTTAACAAATCCCAAGTCGTAATTAAGACATAAGTTTGCTGACAATTCAAAATAGATATAATCTACAAATTATCAACTCAACCCTAAATCAAATATTAAAGCATATTTAATTGCAGGTTTCCAAATGAGATTTTGATAGTTTTTTTAATATTTATACCTGCTCTATTTGCAAAGAGAAATTATGACGCAAAAAACAACTTATAGGTTTTTGTATGCATGCACTGTCTCTGGTTGGTCGTATTGGACATGACCCGAGGCTTAGCAACAAGTCCTATTTCTTTCTAAAATGGTCGTAAGTCAGGCTGGTTATGTTGTTGTTCATTAGTGAAATGTTATATTAATTATCAAAATTATAAGTAAAAATCATCATAAACTGAATTATGTAATTAAGGTCATTCTCTTAATGCTTTATTTTCATGTTATTTGGTCTTTCCAACACATTTTCTTTCTAACATCTACATGTAGGTACCAACCACAATTCACGAAATGTGCCATGCCATTGGTCAGATGCATGAACAGTCCCGATCAGACCGAGACAATTATGTAACCATGCTTTGGTCAAATATACAGGGTGGTACAGGTAATAATAACATGGGAAAAGAGAACACAAGAGATGTAAATCCATATGATCATGAGTCCGTTCTACAATACAGCTTAACGGTAAGTGTCATTCTATAGTAGATAATTCTAAATTATTGTGCTTCATCCACCTGTACATAAATGGACTTGGGTGTCATACATTATTTAGGGAAAACCCTGAAATGTGATTTTTGTTTGAATTGATTAACAATCAAGCTAATCTATTTCCTATTGGTGAAACATCCTAAACATCAGGGAAATTTACCTGTACTTTAAGCCAAAGTAAACAATTTACAATGCATGAGTAAATGGTAGTCAATATGTAAAACGTCTTTGATGGAAATTAAATCTAAAATGGAACTACTACAGAGTGCTACAGATGACATAGGGTACTGTTTTTGAAAAACGATGGTATATATAAAAAGTTTTTGGACTTATCTAAGGATCATAGTGACAAGTTTCAGAGTTACTATGGTTACAGGATCGAAACTCAAGTTTATAGACATTGCCAGATAATATCATTTTTTTTATCAACTTGATGACATTAATTTCTTTTTGAGAACCAAACATTCAAGTTTACCCTGTACTTTGTGCTTCTCAAGATCCAAAAGTGTAGTTTTAACAATGTATTTTTACTTCTCAAGATCCAATTGTTCAGTTTTAACCAAACACAACAGGAACTATTTCTATATGAATCTGCATAAAAGTTTGCAAATGAGAAAGGTTTTGCAATGCATAGGGACTCCAGAAAGGTTAAAACATAGCCCATCTTTTAAAATATTTCCATGAACTAATGATCAGCATTTTCCCACTGTACTAATAAATTTCACTCAGGTGACTGTCAAACCTCTTAAGGCCTCGTGTAAAAACCAATATTGATAAATATTTGACATTTGAAAAAAATTCAAAAAGTGTTTAAACTTAAGACAACTTAATATACAGTGAACCCGCTTTACAACAACATTTGCTCGGGAACAAATGTACATGTACATAAAAAGTACTCATTACAACGGAATATTAGGTATCCGATGCCGACATTAGATTCCGGGAACAAATGTACAATAAACTCATTACAACGACATAACATAGAACCCACCAGCTGATCTGACTAATATCATTCTTGATTTTCTTCACGGTTGAGTTCATAGGTAGAAATAATTGCCAATAAAACAATACACGGTCAATGTTTTTTAATCTCTACTGATAGGTGATGGCCTGGGTGTCAACAATTAGCGCTTGAAGCACCCTTACCTGTACGTCAGTTGACCTATTGTTTATAAACCATCAGTAGGTTTCGTTTGAACTGAACCGACAGGATGTGAAATTAAACCTGGGTACAAAGTGAAAAAATAAGATTGATGAATAAAGAATAAAAAATACACATATTTGACAAGTTCCATTAGGCTACATGTTCGTTCCGATGTGGTTACAATGACGGATCTTTAAAGTATTTCAGTACTTGCGATAGCAGTAGACATTTTAAAACTTTATTTATGAAATGCATTTTCAGAGAATTATATCAGCAATCTCTGCATTATTTTATTTTAGCAATAAAGTGTCTAAATTGGAATCTGGAGATTACATTCAGGCATTTTGTACATGATTCATGCATTTTACGACATCACCGATTTATTACCGATTTAATGAAAAAATAATTGTGCATCGATGTTAACAAGATTAACTTGCATGAATTTTATTTATATATTTTCATAGAGATTTTAATGTTGTGTTAAGTTTATTTATTTACATGTACAAAAATATATGCATAAGTGATACTCAAGGGAGCTAACTATGAAATGCTCACCACATCAAATTCATTAGTGACAAATTCGATATGACGTCATTCCTGCATGGGAACAACATGGTCGCTGTAAAGAGGGTTCACTGTACATTGAAAAAGTTTTTCAAGTTGCATGAAAGTGAAGATAGCTCAACATGATTTGAAAATTTTGCCTTTTTTAAAATTTGCATTACACGGACCCAACCAAACCAGTGTGATTTTGTTTTGTTTTCAATCCATTTTATGCCACACGTGGTGTGGAATTAATGTATAGGTCTTCCAAGGTAATGTGGCACATCCAGGTTCTTTCAAAAACAATCTTTTTTTCAAAAATAGGTTTTACAGATTAAATGTATTGCCTTGCTGTTTCATGTTTTACTGAAACTCAAATAAGTTGTGTTGACGGCTAACCTGTTGCCCCAGTTATATAATTTGTTTAGACTCTGTGTTTGTAAACATATGTAAATTTACCTTGATATAACTTTACTTTTATCTAATTCCATTTATTTTGTATTATGGACAGGCATTTTCAAATAATGGAAAACCAACTATGACATTTCATGACCAAAATTTGAACTTCCTGGCAGACGCTGCGACTGGTTTAATGTTCTATGATGTAATGGACATCACTTCTGTCTATGGATGTGCAGGTGAGTGACACCATGTTGGTGTACAAATGTACAGATGAGTGACACCATGTCGGTGTACAAATGTACAGATGAGTTACACCTTGTCAATCTAGAAATGTACAGGTGAGTGACATCATGTCCGTCTACAAATGTACAGGTGAGTGACATCACGTCCGTCTACAAATGTACAGGTGTGAGTGACATCACGTCCGTCTGCAAATGTACGTGTGAGTGACATCACGTCTGTCTGCAAATGTACGTGTGAGTGACATCATGTCCGTCTTCAAATGTACAGGTGAGTAACATCACATCCGTCTACAAATGTACAGGTGAGTGACATCACGTCCGTCTGCAAATGTATGTGTGAGTGACATCACGTCCGTCTGCAAATGTATGTGTGAGTGACATCACGTCCGTCTGCAAATGTACGTGTGAGTGACATCACGTCCGTCTGCAAATGTACGTGTGAGTGACATCACGTCCGTCTGCAAATGTACGTGTGAGTGACATCACGTCCGTCTGCAAATGTACGTGTGAGTGACATCACGTCCGTCTGCAAATGTACGTGTGAGTGACATCACGTCCGTCTGCAAATGTACAGGTGTGAGTGACATCACGTCCGTCTGCAAATGTACAGGTGAGTGACATCACGTCCGTCTGCAAATGTACAGGTGTGAGTGACATCACGTCCGTCTGCAAATGTACAGGTGTGAGTGACATCACGTCCGTCTGCAAATGTACAGGTGTGAGTGACATCACGTCCGTCTGCAAATGTACAGGTGTGAGTGACATCACGTCCGTCTGCAAATGTACAGGTGTGAGTGACATCACGTCCGTCTGTAAATGTGCAGGTGTGAGTGACATCACGTCCGTCTGCAAATGTACAGGTGTGAGTGACATCACGTCCGTCTGCAAATGTACAGGTGTGAGTGACATCACGTCCGTCTGTAAATGTGCAATTTAAAAAAAAAAACACGCAGTTAATATCCCTCTGTTTATATTAACTACAGTTTGGTCAGTAAAAATTTCAAGATTTGGTAACTAGTTTGTATTGCCCTGATTAGTATTTGCATTATATATCAGGTTTTGAAATGACGAAAAAAAATGTTTTAGGTAGATTTTTTTTATCCAGATATATATATATATATCTGCCGCTGGCAGTTGGTCATTCAGTAGTAGATCCATACAGTTTCTGTTTATTATCTGTGCAGCGGGTACACATATTGAAATGAAATTTGGCATACAGATACATCATGAGAATATCAAGGTAAAGGAACCAGAAAATATTGGCCTTAATGCGCAGGTGATGTTTATACACAGGTTCAATTTAGTTGAGGTATGCAGTCAAGGGATTTGAACAAACTGGCCTTTATAAACAGGAAATCCTTACATAGCAGGTTTTACTGTATATATATTCTCAGTTTCTTCAATGTTTTACACATTTTTTAAAATTAGATTAACTTCTGTAATATCTGTTCGAATTAAGATACCTTTCAATTTTGTAAATATTGTACAATTTTTTCTTGAAATGGATGATCAATTCCAGGTTTGTCTTGGATATATATTATTAGTCATAGTTAGGTTTGTCGTTTCAGATCAATGCTCCTCCAAGCCTAATTGCGAGAACGGTGGTTTTGTGGATCACACATGCAATTGTTACTGCCCTGAAGGTCTTACCGGAACTCTTTGTGAAACACCAATTACAGACAGTGGTAAGAGTTATGTTTTCTCCTCTATATGTCAGGTCTTTGTTGTTTACAGTGTAATCTGTCTTGCCAGACCACTCCTTTGACACCGAAAGTGGTCTCTCAAGAAATTTTGTCTCTAATAAGGTTTTAAATAAAGGTAGATTTAGATCAGGTCTAAAACTAACTGATGATATTTCCATGAGCTTGTCCTTTTTAAAGCGATATGAGCTGTTGTAGGTGAAGGATTTTACATGCCCATGTAATATTATATATATGTAATATTTTATCTCATATATAGAAACCATCTGGTGGTTATAATAACAAATGCATATGCATATATATATGTATATTTGCAACAGTATTGCCAAAGATAACCTATAATATCAGTATTTTTTTTTCTCTGTCATTACTTTTGGTAGTTTTACGACGATCACCGAGTGTCCAATAAGCATGTGCTATTTGCAGTTAATATATATATTCTAGCTACTTTCCTGACCCAATCACAATGCACATTTAAACATTTAAGAAAAACACAAAAAAACATTACTAAAGCTGATAGCGCTCATATTTAATTATAATAATAATCATCATCATCGTCATCATCATCATCTATGTTATCATAGAAATATAGAAGGCATTGTGGAAATAGCATCATAATCAAATTAAAAGCACCAATAGACCTATTCAGTCTTAGATTGAAATGCCTAATTAGAAAATTTTCAAAAAAAAAAAATTCATAGACCTAATAAGGTAACACACAGATAATTTAACACGTAGATTATCGAAGAAAATAGCTACAGCTCACAGTCTGTCACCCAACCCCTGAACATTAACTTATGGTCATATATACACATAAATATACTCACTTAATACATATATGCATATAAAAATTTAAGATGTTGCCATAACGAGTGCTGTCAGGTTGAATATTCATGAAAGATTTCAAGCATTCAAACGAGTTAATTTACATTTCTCCCGACCCAATCACACTGCACATTTAAACAATTAATTAAGACACAAAAACATTACAAAAGTGGAAAAGAGTTGATAGTGCTTATGTTAAAAAAAAGAACAGGAATTTAAAGACATTAGATAAAAACTGAAAAAATAAGAGTATATTTTACATGACCGTCCTTGGCAAGCTCTGACCTCCAATGACCATGTCGCTTGAATAGTCGGTCATGAATGTCAAACGAAGCTGCAGCTGAATGTAAACTATGTAAACTATAACTTTTCATGTTATGAATAAAAGCTGAAAAAGCTTCAATGAACAGTTCTCTCATTCTAGTGTAAGATAAAAGTGTGTTATTCTATTGAAAGCAAAAAGCTAATGCACATTTGGATAAATTTTTAAACAACAATGAATCGTCTAATATGTGCATGTGTTCTATATAACCAAAGTAAATTTATAACTTTACACATTTTACTCCCTCTTTTAGAAATATCAAGCCAATTACCATCTCTATAAACATCAGTTTTGCTTTTCTCAATAAACAATGCCTTGTGAGTATCAAAAAAGCAAACATCACAAAGTTACCTCTTGGTTTCCAGGGGTCTGGGTCTGACCAATATCCACCCGATTTGTATGTTGTATCTTGAACATCATAGAGATTTATTTTTTGGAATCTGTAATTTTCATATTCTAAACCCTTTTAATGTCATACCTGTATTTTTTATCTATCTCAATTTTTCCGTTTTATTTTCAGACTGTGGAGGTATAATTACCCTGAGTGCTCTTGAGTCAAGAACGATCAGAACACCAAACTATCCAAATAATTATCCTACAGGCAAAATCTGTACCTGGATCATCAAGGTACAAAGTTCTGTATATGTTCACTTATTTCTAGGAAAATAGATTATTTGCCATACAATTTATATTTATACTTACTATACCTGTAAAGATTGTAAACATAAGAACTGTGAATGTCTCTTTACATCTCATTTATTGACTTACATCCGGGGTAACAACATGTATACTGACCTGCCAATATTATGCAACTTTTTATTTTTCTGCATAAAAATTTCATACAAAAACAACAATTTTCAAAACACACATTGTTATAATTCCCTATTCATATTATTGTTCCCCTACTGGTTAAACCAGTGATGGTGGGGGCATTAAAGGTTTTATCTGTTTCCGTCTGTCAGAAATCTTTGGTTAAGGTTTTGGTTATTTTTTCAATGGTTCACCTTTCATTTAATGATAGTATTATAATGCTGATACTTTGCATATAGGTTCTTTAGGGGTCAAACATTAAAGCGATATGTGCTGTCATAGGTGAAAAATTTACATGCCCATTTTATGTAATATTTTGTCTCATATATTCTAAAGAAACCATCTGGTGATTGGAATAACAAATGCATGTGTAAAATTGCAACAATCTTGCCATATGTAACCCATAATATCAGCTATTCTTTGTCTGCCATTACTTTGAGCATTGCAAATTACACTTTGGTGAATTTTTACAAAAGATTACCAGTGTCCAATAAACATGTTATTTGCAGTTAATATACATTCTTTTCTTCTTGCCCTTTGAGTTTATTTTCATACATCATTATTTCATACCTAAATCAGGCAAAGTTTTGTTTTTTTTTGTCATTTCCAAACATTTGTTTCAGAAATTGTCCACATGCCGGGTATATATTCATCCGATTTTCTTCAGGTATTTAAAATAGCATTGAAAAGCAAATATTTTACATCAAACATGCACTTTCCAATAAAAATCACATCCTGTATTTTAAAAGTAAATATAAAACACATAAAAATCAGCCAACTTTAACATAATCCAAGAGCAACAGGACAGAGATCCCCTGACCGAATTACGAAGTACATTTCATATGGTGAAAGGATTTATCTGAAAAGTCATTGCATATGAAAATACGGCTGGATTTTTTAAGGTACAGGAAAACTTAAAAAATTCTAATAAAACAAAAAACTTTGAAAATCTTTTACACATTTTCAGTCATTTTATCATTATTTTTTTCTGATCACAGTTATGCCCCTTGAACTTTGAAAATTTCAATTGGTAACATATGATAATGGCTTGAAATTTCAGGCAAGGTTTGATGTTATTGACTTTCGCATATATAAGTTTCTTTTTTGAGACGCTGTCCGTCTGGCCATCCAATGCATTAGTGTTACACAAAACCTACAAATTTCATTTGCCATCACCAATCAAGCCAAGGCTGGTGTTTACATAGGGATAAGGTATGGGACATGTATTGCCGTGCATTTCAAGTTTGTATATTGTACCCTGCACATCCTGTAGATTTATAGTCTGGAGTATGTGATTTTTATAGTCCAACTAGATCTGTTATTTTTTTTCTATCAACCATAAAGGAAAATTACACAACACTACGACATTACATCGTAACTTCCATTCACTCATCTACCCCAGAAGAACAAAGAACTCCTGTGTAAAGCAATGACTTAGACCAGTCTAAATGTGTCTTTAGGGGTGAATGAGATAAAATTCCTGAATCTTAAAAACAAATTTTGAACATCATGAGCAAATACACAATGATAGTGACAGATATTTTGAGTTGTATAGTATAAGTTTTTAGGTCACCTGAGTAAAGCTCATGGTGACCTGTTGCGTGTTTTGTCTGTTGTCGTCTATCACTCTTTCGTTCGTCGCGCGTTAACTTTTTCACATTTTCAGCCTCTTCTCAAGAACCTCTGGGCCAAATCCAACCACACTTGGTCACTGGCATCAATATCTGAAGGGGCATGAAAATTGGTAAGGGAGGGGGTAAAAACCATGAAAAATAGGATTATATTTAAAAATCTTCTTCTCTACTGGGGTACCTTACTGAAACAAATGCTTTATACGGTTGTAATGTCCTAGAGTTGCTCTACCAAAATTGCAAAATTTATTACCCTGAGGGCATGTGTTCTGCCCCAAGGGCAGGGCTAAATTTACAACATAGTAGATAGTGGATTTTAGATCCCCTCCCCTTAACCATATACATTTTTATTACCCATGACAAAACAAGTTGTATTGTGGTATTTTGTGGATCCCCAGGGTCATTCCCCCTCCCCATTATTTCAGAAATCTTCAATTATCTCAAAAACTGTTGAGGTCCCTACCCCTAAACCATATATTTACTTATTCCTCATGACTAAACAAGATTTATGGTGATATTTTGGGGATCCCCAGGGTCATTCCCCACCCCATTATTTCAAATCTTCAATTATCTCAAACCTTTGAGATCCTCACCCCTAAACCATATATTTTCTTAATACCCATGACGAGACAAGTTTCAGGGTGAAATTTCTGGGTGTCCCCAGGGCCATTCCCTACCCCCTTATTTTAGAAATCTTAAATCAGCTGAATGTGAACCTTATCACTAAACATGTATTTTTGTGCTCCTTATGACTAGACAAGTTGTCTATTCAATTATTTGGATGTTTGGTGAAACTAAAGTTTCTCTGATCACCGAGATGGACTGGGTTACATGTAAAGGTGGGGGTGGTTTGGGCAGGGCAGTGCCAAAATGGTTATATTGTGGAAATAAACATAATTGTACAAAACTTCACTTGGTGCATTATGAAGACTGAATACATGATTAGAAAGAGCAAAACGGTTTACCATAATTGTGAAATTCATGAACATTTTGGTTGGTAAGACAACAAAAAGTGATTGATGTTTTTATTTTTTGTATCTAACCTGGATATACCAAATCACATCTCACTGTTATATGATTAAACTTACTATCCTATAAAACTTGATTGAAACTTGTCAGTATTGTATGATAGTTAAATCAATATATCCATCATCTATTATAAGATGTACCGAAGTATAAAGAGCACATGGTTGAAACAATTTCTAAAGACCAAAAAATGTGCATACTCAGATGACCATTAAGGCCCAGTGGTCTCTTGTGTTAAAGTTGTTTTACCAAAAAAAAAACGTGAATGTTTTAACAATTTGTCAGTTTATAAACTGTATACCTATATGGAGGACATGTATGGCTAAAAATAAATTGGAGCAAAAAAAATTCAAGGTAAACAGTACAATCTAAAAACAAATGTATATATATATATAATCTACTGACAACAATTTTGACGTATTATTTTATATTTGAATTTCCTTGTGTGAATGTTTTTCTTTTTAAACAAACTTACACGATATCAATAGCTTTAGGACTACGCACAGTGAATATGACGGTTTGAGTTTTGGACTTGCAGGTGGAAGGTTCCAAGTTTGATATCTGTCATCGTTGTAAAACCACTGTCAGGAATCACTGTATGCTCTTACTGCCTGTGGTCTCATTTAAATGAAATCTCTCATAGCTAATGAATATTTATAGGGAGTAGGTGTTGTCTAATTTATCCAATCACAGTAGTTGTCATTCGCAACGGAAGTTGTCGCATGGTCTGTTGATCCAATACAATTCTGAAATTGTTTAAAAGCCGTGATCTGATTGGTTGATGAATGCGAGCACCATTTACTTGCATTGGCTGAAGTTGAATAAAACGAACAATAACTAATATGTACGATAGATATATTTTTACCTATATTTACATCATACATACATTTTTCATTTAAGGCACCGAGTGACAACTATATCAGACTGAATGTAGTTGATTTTAACCTCTCGGACAATAGCGGTTCATGCTATCACTGGCTAGAGGTTCGTTATAATCTGCCAGGTCAAACTGGAATAAGGTGAGTAATAATTTTTTTTTACAGTTTACAGCCAATTCTTGTGTTAAATTCCTTAATCAATGCCTCAAACTATATGTGAGCATTATGTACATGTGATAGAAATCTGTTCAACTGCTATGCCACAATTGGACATTTTTAATCGACATTTTTATTGATGTTTTGTTTAATTACTTTCCCAACAGTGTGTCTTCTTACCTCACATGAACTGAAGGTTCAAGTGAGCTTTTCTGATTGCCTGTTGTCCGTCATCTGTCCGTCTTACCATCTGTCCGTCTGTAAACTTTTCACATTTTTGACTTCTTTTCCAGAACCACTGGGCCAATTTGAACCAAACTTGGCACAAAGCATCTTTGGGTGAAGGGGATACCAATTTTCTCAAATAAAGGGTCAAACCTTTATCAAAGGGGAGATAATTGAAAAACAATAAAAATTGGGCAGGTGTCTTAAAAAATCTTAAAATTCTTCTCAAGAACCACAGAGCCAAAAAATGACAAAACTTATGTGAAAGCATCCTGATGGAGTGTAGATTCAAGTTTGTTTAGTCAGGATGGGGCCACAATAGGGGGGCTAAATGTGAGAATAATCAAAATTGAGAAAAAATGTATACAGAATCATTTGAAGAGAAACTGAGCTACAGTCTGTTAGAATTTTTTAGAAGTATCTTAATTGAGTGAAATATGAGGTTTTTAGCTCACATGAGTTGAAAGCTCAAGTGAGTTTTTCTGATCGCCTGTTGTCCCTCGTCAGTCCGTCTGTCTGTAAACTTTTGGTGGGTGTCTTAAATAATCTTCTTAAGAACTACTGAGCCAAAAATGACAAAACTTATGGGAAAGCATCCTGATAGAGTGTAGATTCAAGTTTGTTCAATTGGTTGCCCCCAGGGTCAGCATGGGGCCACAATAGGGGGCCAAAGTTTGACACAGGTTTAAATAGGGAAATATCTTTAAAAATCTTCTTCTCAAGAACAGTTAATGTACAGTTTGTGGAATTTATACGGAAGCATCATTATATAGTGTAGATTCAAGTTTATTCAAATCAGGTTGGTGTGGGGGGTCAGGATGGGGCTGCAATAGAGGGCAAAAGTTTAACATAGGTTTATATAGGAAAATTTCTTTAAAAATATTCTTCTCAAGACTACAATATAGATTTAAGTTTGTTCATATGGTGGCCCCCGGAGTCAGGATTGGGCCACAATAGGGGGCTAAATTTAAGAAAATTCAAAATATAAGAAAAAATATTTACAGAATCTTAATTTGAAAATAAACGGTGCTTCAAACTGTTTGAATCTTATAGAAGTATTTTGATTGAGTGAAATATGAGGTTTTCTTTAATAACCCTCTAGGACAAAAAGGGGCACAGAAAATCCCCCATTTTCTTAAAAATGGCCTATTATCTTAAAAATGGCTGGATCAAGTCCCTACCCTCAAACCATATTTTCTTGTTTCTTGTGTCGACATGTTCAGTGGCACATATGAGGGCCCCTGGGGTCATGTCTGTGCCAGCCCTAATATGAATGGTTTAATATCCTGAAAACAATTGAAATCCCCACCCTCAAACCATATATTTTGAGTTCTTTGTATCATGAAATACTCAACAGAATGTACAGGGTTTCTGGGGTCATGCCTGACCCCGCCCTTTCATGTATGATATATTATCTTGAAAACTATTCAGATCCACACCCTCAAACCATATAGTTCATTGTTCCTTGTTTCTAAATAAGAAAGATTAAAGGTACCCATTAGAAGGGCCTCTGGGGCTTATGCCTAAACCCGCCTGAAATGTATGCTCTTTTATCCTAGTCAGAAGGGGGTTGAGGCCCCCCTCCAACTTTTGAAAGGGGGGGGGGCAAGAGTATCTTCGAAATACTGAATACACCTCTAAAATGTAGAATATTTGTAATATTTTTGCTTATTAGAGGCCTGACATGAAGCTGGAAGATATATTTCAGAAACTCAGCCCCCTTTAGGTAGACCCCCCTCCCTGCTTCCTTTGGGTAGAAAAATATCGCTTGGACTGAGTCGAACAACACCCTTTCTTTTTTTTTTTTTTAGCTCACCTGAGTTTTTCTGATCACTTTGTCTGTCATCTGTCTGTTCATCCATCCATCTTTTTATTATTGTGTACTAGTATCAATC
Organism: Atrina japonica; assembly: GCA_030159075.1. Lineage (NCBI taxonomy): Eukaryota > Metazoa > Mollusca > Bivalvia > Pterioida > Pinnidae > Atrina > Atrina japonica. The sequence goes on along the minus strand of BROG01000430.1, from coordinate 256,352 downwards.
TTAAGTTGTAAAGAATGAAATGAAAAAAATTGAAAAAAAACCACTGTTGCCCCTTTAAACATTTTTTTAGTTTATCGAGAAAATTACAGCAAAATAAATTTGTAACATTCAACACAAAATGATTGGTTGTAGAAAGTCCTTGAAAATGTAATTCTGTAAACTACCCTTACCGTAAAGTCCAGAAATACAAAGATGTCAAAAACAATTACTATGTATAGCATACCACAAAATCTTCGTAAACGTTGTGGAATTGTACATAACAAGAAATAAGAGACACCTCATCGATAGAAATGTACTACAAAACAGCTGTCTTCACAGATGTGGAGTTGTACAGAGCTAATAATTGTCAGGACAACTCCCTCACGGATAAATGTATCACACAAAACACCACTTTACAATGTGGAATTGTACATAAGGCCATACATCAAGACACCCTTGATTAACTTGCACCACATTATATCTCCATATTTAAAAGTTTTACATGTCAATAATGTTACTAATTACAAAAGTAAATCATACAAAATACAGAAAGATATTCAATTGAACCATTTTCATGAAACTTGTTTTTAGTGATTTGAAATGTACATTTTTTGCATCTTTTATGTAAATAACTCTTCAGCCCCTTTGGTCACATTTAGACTCACCTGAATTAGTAACTGTAAAGTCTATTGTCAAAATTCTTATTGAAAGTTAAATCATTTTGAAAATTGAATTCTAAATTATAGACTGTTGACTTCTAACAATGGACTCTACCATTCTTTGAAAGGATGAGTCCAAATGTTGCTACAAGGTTTATCGAGTTATTTGGGCTGGAACTTGCAACAATGCATTAAATAATCTTTTTCACTTGATTGATATAACAAAAATAAACCTGATAAAATACTAAGAACCAGTGGCCATGTTTGCTTAAGATTGTAACTTTGTGTACGGACATAAAACAACGAGATACAACTGAAGTGAGTTTCACTAAAAGTTGGATCTTTCTTTCTACGAATAAACTTACAACTGAGTCTACATCTGCCCCATATTACTACTAATTTCACATGTATGCATATGCTTACAACCTTTTATGAAATTGAAACTGTGTACATGTAAATAAATTTGTAAGTAGATGGAGTTATGTCTAAAGTTAAATCTACTTTTACAGACAAAGTTATGACCTTTAGAGAAACTGGCCCCAGCACCCTTAAGTCACTCATTCACCCCTATAGACACATTTCAATTGACCTAAGTCATTGATTTACAGAGGAGTCAATTTTTTCAGGGTTTGACGAGTTAACTAACTATTACCACTATTTATTACCTTGTTTTATTGTCATCACTTTAAAGAAATATGACATTGATTTCTCTTCACAGACGATGTGGTTCCGTGGTCAGTCAATCTTACAAAACATCCATTGATAATAACAACTTGATGATTCTGAAATTTGACAGTAAATTCTCCGCTGACAAGGCTGCGTCTAAAGGATTTGAGTTGACTGTCAAAGCAATTGGTGCAGGTCAGTATTACCTGGATTTTGTTTAGTTTTGAAAGATTCTTCACCTGAGGCTTTTTATGCCAACTAAGGCTTTTTGTTTAGGCTAGACCACCTTGGGAACTATAAAATGTTGAAGCCATGTGAGGCACTCTTATGGAGCACCTTGGACACTTGTTTAAGTCAGCTTATGCATTTGATTAGGCACCTGAGGCACTTGTTTAGGCCACCTGAGGCACTCATTTAGGTCATCTGAGGAACTTGTTTAGGCCACCTGAGGCACTCATTTAGGTCATCTGAGGAACTTGTTTAGGCCACCTGAGGCACTCATTTAGGTCATCTGAGGAACTTATTTAGGCCACCTGAGGCACTCATTTAGGTCATCTGAGGAACTTATTTAGGCCACCTGAGGCACTCCTTTAAGTCATCTGAGGAACTTATTTAGGCCACCTGAGGCACTCATTTAGGTCATCTGAGGAACTTATTTAGGCCACCTGAGGCACTCGTTTAGGTCATCTGAGGAACTTATTTAGGCCACCTGAGACACTCGTTTAGGTCATCTGAGGAACTTGTTTAGGCCACCTGAGGCACTCGTTTAGGTCATCTGAGGAACTTGTTTAGGCCACCTGAGGCACTCATTTAGGTCATCTGAGGAACTTATTTAGGCCACCTGAGGCACTCATTTAGGTCATCTGAGGAACTTATTTAGGCCACCTGAGGCACTCATTTAGGTCATCTGAGGAACTTATTTAGGCCACCTGAGGCACTCATTTAGGTCATCTGAGGAACTTATTTAGGCCACCTGAGACACTCATTTAGGTCATCTGAGGAACTTATTTAGGCCACCTGAGACACTCATTTAGGTCATCTGAGGAACTTATTTAGGCCACCTGAGGCACTCATTTAGGTCATCTGAGGAACTTATTTAGGCCACCTGAGGCACTTGTTTAGGCCACCTAAGACACTCATTTAGGTCATCTGAGGAACTTATTTAGGCCACCTGAGACACTCATTTAAGTCATCTGAGGAACTTATTTAGGCCACCTGAGGCACTCATTTAGGTCATCTGAGGAACTTATTTAGGCCACCTGAGGCACTCCTTTAAGTCATCTGAGGAACTTATTTAGGCCACCTAAGGCACTTGTTTAGGCCACCTAAGACACTCATTTAGGTCATCTGAGGAACTTATTTAGGCCACCTGAGGCACTCATTTAGGTCATCTGAGGAACTTATTTAGGCCACCTGAGACACTCATTTAGGTCATCTGACGAACTTGTTTAGGCCACCTGAGGCACTCATTTAGGTCATCTGAGGAACTTATTTAGGCCACCTGAGGCACTCATTTAGGTCATCTGACGAACTTGTTTAGGCCACCTGAGGCACTCATTTAGGTCATCTGAGGAACTTATTTAGGCCACCTGAGACACTCCTTTAAGTCATCTGAGGAACTTATTTAGGCCACCTGAGGCACTCATTTAGGTCATCTGAGGAACTTATTTAGGCCACCTGAGACACTCATTTATGCCGCCTGCAGAACTCATTTAGGCCAACAAAGGCAGTCTTTTGGGTCACCTGAGGCACTCATTTAGGCCACCTGAGGAACTTGTTTAGGCCACCTGAGGCACTTGTTTAGGCCACCTGAGGCACTTGTTTAGGCCACCTGAGGAACTTGTTTTAGTCCTCAGGTGCCCTAAACAAATTCCTCAGGTGACCTAAAAGTGTGAATGACTGTGTTAATGTCTGCATCTTGTGGATGACTGTTATATAAATGTCTGCATCATGTGGATGACTGTTATATAAATGTCTGCATCTTGTGGATGACTGTTATATAAATGTCTGCATCTTGTGGATGACTGTTATATAAATGTCTGCATCGTGTGGATGAGTGTCATGTTAAAGTTTGCATCTTGTGAAGGACTGTCATGTGGATGTCAGCATCTTGTGAAGGACTGTCATGTGGACGTCTGCATCTTGTGAAGGACTGTCATGTGAATGTCTGCATCTTGTGAAGGACTGTCATGTGAATGTCTGCATCTTGTGAATGACCGTCATGTGAATGTCTGCATCTTGTGAATGACCGTCATGTGGATGTCTGCATCTTGTGAAGGACTGTCATGTGGATGTCTGCATCTTGTGAAGGACTGTCATGTGGATGTCTGCATCTTGTGAAGGACTGTCATGTGGATGTCTGCATCTTGTGAAGGACTGTCATGTGAATGTCTGCATCTTGTGAATGACCGTCATGTGAATGTCTGCATCTTGTGAATGACTGTCATGTGGATGTCTGCATCTTGTGAATGACCGTCATGTGGATGTCTGCATCTTGTGAATGACTGTCATGTGGATGTCTGCATCTTGTGAATGACTGTCATGTGGATGCCCGTGCATCTTGTGAATGACTGTCATGTGGATGTCTGTGCATCTTGTGAATGACTGTCATGTGGATGTCTGTGCATCTTGTGAATGACCGTCATGTGAATGTCTGCATCTTGTGAATGACCGTCATGTGGATGTCTGCATCTTGTAAATGACTGTCATGTGGATGCCTGTGCATCTTGTGAATGACTGTCATGTGGATGTCTGTGCATCATGTGGATGACTGTCATGTTGTCTTTATTATGTAGATGACTGTCATGTGAATGTCTGCATCATGTGAATGACCATCATGTGGAAGACTGTCATGTGGATTTCTACATCATGTTGATGCCTTTGTCATGTGTATATCTGCATTGTGTGGATGACCACATCATGTAGATGTCTTCACTGTGTTGATGTCTGTGTTATTTGGATAACTGCATCATGTGGTTGCTTATGTATCTGTGTAATATATAAACAGTAAACATTTAACAAAAAATCTCTTCCCTACTATAGCTACCAAGGGTGGTGATTTAAGGTGAAACTACTTGAAAAAAAATCAATAATCACTGAAACTATTTTTGGTAGATTTTTTTATAAAGATAATTATGAATATTTGGTATTTTACAGGCTGTAACGGTAATCCTTGTAAGTACGGAACATGCGTTGAAGATGACAATGGCGCATTCACATGTCAATGTCAAACAGGATTCACAGGGCAGCTGTGTGATGCAATGTCCCGTGAGTATATTAATCAGTCACCCCTTATGACACAAATGGACTGGCCTATACCATAGTATAAACCAAGGTCTCTTGTCACCGTAGGTGTCGGCATGTTGAAGAACCTTCACTGCTGAATTGCCGAGCATAGGTCAAAATTTTGAAGCCAATTCACCGACAGTTGGTGATGTCTCCATATGAGTGAAAGATTTTTTAGTGGGATGTTAAACAAAAATACAATCAAATATACCTTTCTGACACCAAGCACTTGCAAAAGTCTCCAGATAAGACATTCATATAAAAGATAGCCACGTTTCCGACACCAAACACTTGCTTAAGTCTCTGGATAAGACTCTAAACCAAGCTAGTTCCTGTGTTACAACAGTTATTACATATAAAGTGACCTTCACTATATTGGCACCCTCCCATACAACAGATCAAGATTTGAGACCCTTTAGAGATACAACTTTTAGCTGGTTAATTCTTTATATGCTTGTAAATAAACACTATTTCCCAGTCCATCAAACTACAATAACAGAAAAGCATGAGCTGGATGTAATAAATTATATTTATTGCATCATCTAAGGCCATAGGAGACCACTCTATATGTCTAAGTACTTAGCACTCCATAACATAAAAAATGTTAAGCTGAACAAAATTAAGCAATCATACCATCATGAAATAAAACTTCTCTTTGGTGGCCTAAGGAGCCAACAAACAGCATAATAGAAACTATCCCATCAGACATCGTTTTTTATCTTGAATATACCTTTAGCATTTTGTTTTTGTTATTACCTTATCAGTCACTGAAAACAATGAACAATTGATCAGTCCAAATTTGTCTTTAGGGGTGAATGAGTTGAAATAAGGGTTGCAGTGAAAATTGTACATTATTTTTGTCAGATCTATAATTTATCAATGGCTCTGTGGAAGTAGTGAAATATAGCAAGACATCAATTCTACACAGAATTTGCAGAATGTACAAGTAGTTGCCATGGTTACCTTAGAGATATATTGTCGCTGCAGTGAAACAAAATTTTGGTTTGGATTTAAATGTGGTAAAATAAAAAATATGTCTGAACATATCAAATACATTTTTTAAAATTTTTCTTGAGGATGACAAAATTTGATTTGACCTGAAGTCTATTCATATTGACCTCCAGTTTGAACTTGATCGGCAAGCTTTTAATCCATGCACAACCGGTTCTATTGCAGATTACCACATGTAGGCGTAAAATATTATTTATACATGTAAATTCAGGAAAAGGGAAAAGTTCATTGAAATATACAAGTTTTGTTTAGATGAAAGACTTAAGTTTGATATAAATAGAATATTTGTGAATGCTTATTGTACAGAGATCATCAAACAATTGCAACAGTATGTCTATATCGTCATTTACGTCAATGTAGAGATTAATGCTTTGACAAACATTTATTTGTGCAAGAGTTGTTCCGCCTTTTAATGTTTGGTCACAAAATATTACATACATACATACATTACTGGTGCAGGACCTATTTTCGGACAGTGCCTATTGTCGGACACCTTTGCACATAAATGAACAGTAAGATTTTTCAAGATATTTTTAATACATCGTCAGACTTTAAGCATTAATTGAAGCATGGTACAAAAGTTCCGATTAATAATTCCTATACAACTTTGTAATCGCTCATCTTTCTATTGTACTGTGCAACACACGCCAGGAGGGAAGTGATGTTACCAGCTCAACGTAAATACTACTACTGTCCGACAATAGGTTCTCCTGTATCATGATTACAGCATTCAGGTTGGGTGTTTTAAATGGGCTAAATTCACTTTGTTTCGTATTTTCCACCAAAACTTATCAAATTATATTCCATCTATAGGTAATCTACAGTGATACTAAATTTCAAAGCGATTTTTATCATTTTAATTGAAGATATTCTGTAAAAACCTCAATTTTCATCTGACAATAGGTCTTACACCAGTATACCTATCGTAAAATATAGTACCTGACTAGACATAAATTTTTGACAAGGTAACAGAACAGCTGGTAACGATGGATACTTTAAATCTATCATTCATCTTTCATAGATTGCCGTGTACATGCTCAAAATGTTACTTTTTGTGGTATTTTGTTTTGTGGTATCACTGGTTGAGGTTGAATATAATTACATTGACTTAATACAAATAACTAAAAAGTCTTATCAGTGGATGTTGTTCTGTATGTAGGTTTTATATAGCTTATATACCTTGTATCGGGAAGAGTTTGATTTACAGTTTATATATCAACTTATTAATTGTATTCAATAATTTTAAAAGAACTTTATCCAATTTAATGTAATGTGGAACAAATTAAATAATTGCAAAAGTACATATTCTGTTATAAAAATGTTATCTCGAACAAATTATGTAAAGTACTGTTACAAAAATGTTATAGATGAATTATAAATTCTTTGTAGAATGAAATTCTATATTATTCAACATTATGTTTTATAATGGCAGCCACTGCATCAGTATCCTGTGACTTTGAGTCTCCTTGTTTTATGAATGATGCACAGTCAGGAGATCAATTTGATTGGATGAAACAATCTGTAAGTATTATTGTTATAGAAACTTAGTGATCATGTTATAATTGTTGATTTATAGTGGTGGTATTTCTACTCTGTGGCTCAGCGAGGTCAATCTGATTTAAAACTGATAATTCATTGCTCCCGTTTTCTGATATCTTTCATGGAGGATCTAACACAAGCTGTTATGGGGCCATGTGTGATGGCCTGTGGTAGGTTTGTAATGTTTGAATAATGAAAGTCATACATTGTACTTACAAGATTTTGAAGATTTATCTAATGAAAAAGGTATGTAATTAATCTTATAATAAAGAAATTCATTTGGAAATTATCTTTGGTCATAAAAAGAATTATATCTAATTCCTGCAGGCTGTTTTTTCTTCACAAGACATCAGGTCAGACATAATCTTGTAGATTACTGGAATTCGAAAGTAAATTTGTCTGACCAAAGTATTTTGTAGTATTTAAAAATAAAAAGGTAGTAATCTTTATATAATCACCCAAACTAAAGTAAATTGAGTCAGTCATGGCTAGCCCATTTGGGATTCAAAATCCTCTCTCACTGATTTTGTTCATGTTCATTCAATATGACCATTTTTTAAATACGATTTATTATGTGCAGTCAACATTTTCCAAAATCCAAGAATGCTTATCTGCATTCACAAAGTTTTAATATGGCAAAGTCAGTAAATCTTGTTTCACTTTCAATTTGCATGACCCATTTTAAAAACTGTCGATGTCTAAAAAATCACGCAAATGAAAAATTCTACATGTTAATTTATTCCGATTTTGAAAATAAATTATTCCTTAATATTTTACCAAATTGCCTATGTTTGCTTAAACAAAGGAAAACAAAATTACACTTATAATTAAAGTACAGAAAGTACTGATACGAGTTGATGACAATCGTAAGTTTTAATGAGGTATAATACACTCGGTATACTGAATTCTTTTTAAATCGGAAAAATTAGGTTTTACAAAAAATGTAACTAAAAATCGGGTCAGACATTTGGCCAAACATGAGTACTGATGGCTTATTTATTATGCAACAAACTACATAGATCAGCAATATGATTATAAAACCTTGTGCTTATAAACATTGTTTCATCGATTTCTATGCGATGGAGCAGTATTATACCCTTACTTTCTATCAATAGCCTTAAATCTGTAGGTCAGTATGTGTACATGTAAAACATTTTCCCAACTTCAAAGACTGATGCTAATTTCTCATCAGTTAAGATCAGGTGAATGAGGAATGGTGCAACTTTTATGTCCAGCTTCACAGACAGATATTGCCAATACACAGAAAGGGAAACTTGATCAAAACTCATTTGAATATTAATCCTGCCCAAGAATTGTTAACACTGTCCAGTCTATCGCTTTTAATGTCAATTCTGTGACAAGAGTATAATCTATGGTAAAAAATAATAGAAAAGTAACATTCAAAAGCAAATTTATAATATCTTAAAATTCATAAAGGATGCCGAACTGACCTTTAATAGCATATATTTCAACAAGTCTTGTAGACCAATATTTTTCAGCAAATTGTTACTATATTTTCGTCATTTTAAAAAGCAAAAATATACCAATAAAAGTGTGATTTGGAAATTTCAATCTTGAAGTTGAGTTTATGTTGCTGATATGCACATACATGTGTAATTTTGCATCAATATAATGTGTTGTTTACCCCATACTGCAAAATGTGCTTTGGCTTGTTCCCAATAAACAACTTAGCATAACATAACTTCGTTGATGTTCCATCAACTCCTAAAAACCATATCTTTGGCAAACACTAATAAATAACCTATGAAATTTTAGTTTTTACAATGATGTAAACAAATGTTCATGTTTACCTGTTCTTTTTAGGGCTATATTCCATATTTTTTCCTTAGATGTTTGTATTTTTTTTCAGTTTAGTGATCTCAAACCAATCTGTGGACGCTAAACAGAGAAAAAAATTGGAATAGCCTAATCACAATAATGTATTAAAAGAATTTCATTAAACTTGATTCTCGGATTGTTCACTTTATTCTAATAAACTATTGATGTTTTCCCTTTCAGTACCTCTAAATAACTCTTCTGATCCAAAGACATAAATATTTAGAGGCTCAATAAAGGTTGTTTTTATTATTTTTATGAATACTTATGTACACCTATTGTACAATGTATCTGTCGGTTTAGCATAACAAAAAAGTGAATCTCAATAGATACATGACATGGTGCTTAGTATTTTTGCCATATTTTACTATGCTTACTTATGACAAAGAAATTTATTAATGTATACCCTTCTGTGCCTCACAGACACTGAATTTTAGATATGAAAAATAAGGTCAGGTACTGATAACTGAAAACAGTGAAGTAGGCCCGGTACTGAATCTGGACAGATTTACTGATGTACGTTTTACTTTTTACTGCAAAGATAGTCAAATAAAAATAACCAAAGGCAGAAATAATATATTCTATTCTTATTTATAAAAAACAATGACTTGTCAAATCTGGACCAACAATTACAAATTTTATATCAGACCAACTCAATTTCCATCAGATTTGACAGATGGTCCAACCCTTTTGATAAACACTGTTCCTGTCTATCATTTTATGTGATCAGTCTTTATAATGTTTAAATAAAATGTTTCTCTTGACACCATTACACTGCGCATAATCTTACAAATTAAGCAAACAAAAACATTAAGGTGTATATGAGCCAACAGTGCTTGTGTTTAGTCATTACAATAAAATCATAATCATCATCATCATCATCATCACTACCATCATCATCATCACCAATAATAACATACAAATCATCGTATTGTTATGAGCATTTACATCTGACAATACATTAACATTAATTTTTTTATTCTTAGATTCAGATTTCTTTCGTTTTATTGAAAAATGTTCAAAATAATAAAAATAGCTTACGTCACAAACTTTATGACACATTATCAAAGAAAATGCTAACAAGGCATAGCCTGTCACCAGATCCTAGAACATAGAAGAACTATGATCATATTAATTCAAAACAAAATTATAAATTATAAATTGTATAAAAATTTAAGATACTGTCATCAGTGGAATGATATATTCATGGAAGTTTTCACACATTTTGTAAAAACAGCACTAAAACAGTTTAACCTAGCAGTATGAAAAAATCATTAGAAATTAATTCATTCTATTCAAACAAGTTAAATTACATTTACATCTCTTTGCTGCTTGATAATCTTACATCTGCATGTGACCCCATAGTGGATTGTGTTAGATCTTGATCCAAGTTTTATGAAAATCTGTAAACATGCACCTTTGCTCCTCAAACTAAACTATAAGTTGATGATTTGTTATAATACTTATAGAATCTACTGAACTCAAATACTTTGGTATAGTTTCTGCATGTCGATGTAGTTTTTGCTCGTCTTATAGTGTTTGAAGTCTCAAATGGTCGATCAGGAAGTTAATTATCATCTGAGTAACTTAAAAAAATATCACAAATGATTTTTAGGATGCTCACGTTACCCCCAAAATTTCTGTCTGGAAATTGTTTTACCAAGATACATTCAATTTAGGTTTTCTCTTGTACTACTGGTACCTGTGGCTACAATATAACTGAAAAAACTGTTGAGTGTGACAGACAACTACATCAGCCAGAAATTAACATATGAATCATAATGACCCTTGTATTAACAGGGAAGCACACCATCATCGGGTACTGGACCATCGGCCGCTCATGGAGGGTCAAATTACCTGTATACAGAGATGTCGTCCCCACGTGTGCAGGGTGACAAAGCCGTATATGAGTCATATTTAACTTTACCAAGTAAGTGTCCATTTCTCTGATTGCGTGTATTCATGTATATAGTTGTTAAAGCATTGTGCATCGTAAACCTAAGATTACTTGCCCCTGTCAGCACAGGGTTGAACCTCCCTTGATTCAAAGCTGATATTGTGCGGAACATTGCCAGATTGCCTATACATGGTTGGTTTATCTTGTAACCATGGTTTCCACCAGTAAACCACCAATGCATATCTAGATGTGAAACAATTAAACACAATGGCAATGTCCATCTTATATCTGCTGATTTTACAATGAGATAATATGCATTTATCGCCCAGTAGTGATGGAGATATAAAATTGCTTCAAGCCTCTTATCTCTTGGACATGATTTTTCTGGGTTGAACAAATCTTCATATCTTCCTCATTAAAATGCAATATATAATGAAGAAGTATCGATGCATGGTGCAAACATGACCATAAGAAAATGAGTTACAAATTGCATATTATAATGTTCTCAACAAGCGGAACAATTGCGAATCTCAAACAGGATAGAATCAGATGTCTGGAATGAGTCAGCATCCCCTGTTAGCATGTCACACCTGTCAAAAATGTTCAATGGAAACCTCGAGTTCAGTGAAAAGGTCAAGCTCAGTGAAAAGGTCAAGCTCAGTGAAAAGGTCAAGCTCACTGATAAGGTCAAGCTCACTGAAAAGGTCAAGCTCACTGAAAAGGTCAAGATCAGTGGAAAGGTCATCAGTTAGTTTACTGCCTGATTAATGAAAGGGAGTTACTGTATATGTTTGTCCATTTGAAAAGTGACAATTACAAGTGTTTAACATTTTATCTGTGTGTTATTAGTTTATTTGAGAGTCGTTTGGCTCTCAGAATTAAAACATTTATAATAGTAGCATGCCCTGGCATAACATCTAAGTGGGGCCTTAGTTTGGCTAATATATGGTTAGAGCACCGTGCCTGGAACCATTAAGTCTCTCAATTCTGGTCAGTGCAGGTTCAAGCTCCACTGCAACCTAAGCTGATATTTATTTAGAAAGTTTGCCAGTTTACTTGCGGAAGGCCGGTGGTCTCTTCCTGGGTGCATTGCAACGGGGTTCACTCCAGCAACAAAAATTGGGGGCCACCATATATCTGAAAAATTGTTAAGCAAGAAAAAAAAAATCCTCGGTTGTGAAATGGAAATGCCATAGGAAGGAGCAGAGTGAATATTACTACTCAGGAGAAAAGGAAGTTTGTGATTTGGAAATTGAAATTGTTGTGTTTTTCATAAGTGGAGGTGTGAAGTTGACCATTGTCACCATTAGATTTTCAGCGGCGGTACACACACTGTAACTAATTACACACACAATTTAACACATAATTATAAAATACAGTAAATTTAATGAAATTATGTACATAATGATCAACACGAGCACTTTTACAGGTATGTGGTCTCAGTTATCCTTGGTACAGTTCATGTGTATATACTATGTTCATCACGAGCATGTTCTATGTATAGGCCTACTCCGTTATCCTTGGAACAATCCATTTGTATAGCCTTAGCATGAGCATGTTCTATGTATAGGCCTACTCCGTTATCCTTGGAACAATCCATTTGTATAGCCTAACACGAGCATGTTCTATGTGGCCTCCGCTATCCATGGTACAGTTCATTTGTGTGGACTCTAGCATTCGTGTAATGAATGAATCACCTTTAACTGAAATATGTTTCTGCATTGATACTCAAATTAATATCAATTCGGGACCTAGGAAATAATAAACCTAAAAATATAAAACATAATGAAATTGAATCATTTCACACTACTGAGAATAACATGGAATTACTTATAAATACAGATACTTTATTCTATTACTTACAAATATACTGATACATTACATCACTGATTACGTACTCATATACTTGAGTATATACTGAGAGTAAAAGCTCTCAAACATTACTGTACTACAAATGTATCAATTTTACTACACTTCAGACATTTTCTAACATTACTTTATAGTTACACTTACACACGAATTCGCTATTCGCTTAATATAAACACTGTACTGACAACACAATAAATACAAACTTTAGAACATGTACTGTATCAGACCAAGTTTCACTTATTACAATATACAGACTTTGACATACTATTTGATTGTACATAATTGTATTTAACGAAACAAATTACCAAAACATATTAGAATCTAGAAAATTCGGACATCCGAACATTCTGGAAAAATAATAATTAATTTTACGTGCCTCAGATGTCAACACTTCAACCACACTTTACTAGTAGAGGGTCCTCCACCAGAGCTGTAAATCGTGCAACTAACAAATACTTTTTCAACTCTGAATTTATAGTGGAGAAAGCAAAAGACATCCAAAAGCAAAGCTTGAAAATTGTGCAAAATAATACACCTAAGTTTCCTGTACGTGAGGCTCTGAACAGAGTATTAATAGACGATATAACAAGTATTGAAGTAATGCACAGGTAAATTCAGTGAGGCTCTATACGGGTGATAATAAAAATTAACATTTGATATTAAATGTGATGATCATTAATTATTTGATCACTACTCTATATATTATGACATAGGTTACTTCCACTCAAATTTGCAGAGTTATCTCCCTTATCTACATTTACAGAATGTACAGTACTTAAGTTGAAACAAATGATTAAAATATTTATTGTTGACTATTTATTTGTGAATATTTGAACATATATAATTACTGAATATATGGTCATATGTCTTAAGAGCATGTAAATTACCCAGTGTAGCAATATTGTACCAATACTAATCGTTCTGTATGAAAAGATTTATCCTCAAAATATGCTTTTAGGTGGTAAGAACAAAGTTTTTTCTCATGAACTTATGCTTTGATACTCTAAAAAACTAAGTGATTTTTCTTAGAACGTAAAAATTGAGGTCCTGTGTCGGAGTAGAGTAGGTGTCGGCACATTAACGAACCCTCACTGCTCAATGACCATAAGTGGCGAGCATAGGCCAAACATTTGAAGCCCTTCACCGGCATTTGGTGATGTTTCCATATGAGTGAAAGAATCTTGAGTGGGGCGTTAAAGAACAATAAACAAATAAACATTTAGGTGTCAAACTCCATTCAAACAAACAAACGCGTTTGTTAACCCATTGACCCCTAAAGACGCATATGGACTGGTCTTAGTCATTGACTTACAGAAGGGTCAATTGATTTTCAGGGGCTGATGAGTTTATTGCTTCATTAAATGATTATCACTTTCGGAAGGCCGGTGGTCTAACCCTAACCTTGGACCCAGGTACATTACAACCAGGTCCTCTCCTCCATTTAAATTAGGCACCATCATGTAACTGAAAAAGTAAAGAATAAATACCAACAACAAACTTTCTGTTAGAAAAAAGATAGATATACGATGAAAACATGTGAATCCATACAGAAATGAAGTTATTTGATCTGACTGAATGATGGTTTGCATGGTCGTTAAGTTTGCAAGTTTTCCCTCATAGCATAATCTGTGAAACATTACTATCACTTGAGACATAACATTTATCCTATTAATTAGGAAACTGATTTTTAATTGATTTGTATTGATGCCATGAGGTACTGAGCAGGGTTATTTTTGTCAAAATAGTAACTCCATCATTTCAGTACATTCAGTATACTTCAATAGTATCTGGGGAACACCAAGTATGACCAGACTTAAATAATCTATATTGTGTTCATAATAAAGGTGAGTGCACTGTTGACAGTCTAGTGGGGTACAGCAGGGAGAATGAGAATCATGGGAACTTTTAATAATGATATGATGCATATTAAGCTGAATGCAGTACATTATGTAATACAATCGATTGTATTAATTGTACAATTATGTTTTATATCTAGATACTGCGAGATGTCTCACCTTTTGGTACCACATGTATGGCGGTTCTGTTGGTACACTGAATGTTAAGGGTGCCAATGATGCTGTTCTTTGGACAATGACTGGTGACCAAGGGGATGTCTGGAAAGAAGCCTCCTTGGATGTTCCAGGATCTGACGGACTTGTGGTATGTTTATTACATTGGATTAATCATTAAGGGCAGTACTGTGAATGTAGATATTTTAATGTGTTTTGGGATTCAGATTTCAGATTCAAACCATGTGTGTTGGGTTTTTACGCCATGTAAAGATTTACTTTGAGCTTTCCTGTATTAAACAGTGAGTAGCACAACTGTAGGATTGATACGCCAGGAATAACTAAAGGGAAAACTCTTCATCCGAGTTTTCGGTGGATTTCAATTTTGTTTATAGTTTGCAGTTGTTATTTCCATGCAAAAAGATAATCAGGGGTTATAGAATGAAGTGGATAATTTCCTTGTAAACAAAATGTGGGGAAATGTTCAGGTCCAAGTTATTGGCGTTTGTCTTATGGAATTATAGACAATGACACAAATTAGATTGCCATCTACATGATCTATGTGAAAACATAAAAACAAATTGATTTTTTTCGTTTATTGTTTCAATGGATTTTGAAAACTTTCAGTGAAAAATTAAATTTCAGTAAATTCAGCAGAAAAGAAGGAAATGAAATTAATTATAGCATGTATAGATTAATGTGTAATGTTTGCATTAATTCCTTTTGATTTTTGTTATTGAAAAGTAATTTTCTGAAAAAGATATGAATTTCAAAAGGGACTGGAATGGTAGTAAGGATCCTATATGAGGTGGAATTATTCAATGGGAATCACAGTAAAGATTGATGAAAAGAGTCATGAAAAATGAGATGTTTTAGGTCACCTGAGCAAAGCTTGTCAGATCACCCCTTCTGGGAGTTATTTCCCCTTTTTAAGTGGAGTTTTCATGTTTTTTTTATGTTTTATAACATTATCTTGAAAAGTATAATAGCTAGAGTAATAGTGAAAGAAGCATAAATGTTCAGCTTGCAAAGATCTCCAAAAAAGTCAATAGGCCTGAAATTGTTGCATCACCCCTTATGGTAGTTTTTTCCTTGTTTTAGTAGATTTCTCACTATCTGGACAGTTTTGTCCTATTATCTTGAAATGTATGATAGATAAGAGAAAGTGAAAGAAGCAAAATTGTCCAGCATGTAAATACAGTCAAACCTGTTTTCAGCAGTCACTCAAGGGAAATTGAAAAAGTGGCTGCATAAGACAGGTGGCCTTTGATTCCAAGTTGACAAAAATCACAAGAAGATTGATGTTCATCATACAGTGTATTGCAACACATGTATATTCATATACCAGTACCAAATGGTTTGATGTTAAGATGATCAGGTGTTAAAATCATGTACATTACAGTGCTACCTGGCTAATACGTTCATAGGTTTTTTGAAAATAGATCATGCGAACGACCATCTTTAAAAAATGGCTGCTGAAAACAGTGTGACCAAGCATTTTGTCCTGAATATCGCTGGCCACGTTAGACAGGTGGCTGCTAGTTTAGGTATGTTTATATAGTGAAATTGATAGGGGGCAATACTAACTGGCTGTTGAAGACAAGTGGCTGATGAAAACAGGTGGCCTTTAAGGCAGGTTTGACTGAATCTACAAAAAAGTCAACAGGGACGAAATCGCCAGGTTGACCCTTATGGGAATTTTTTCCTCTTTTTTGTAAATTTCTGATGTTTTGGACAGTTTTGTCTTATCTTGTAAAGTATAATAGATAGTCAAAATGGCTGAAATTTTCAGGCTGCCCCTCTTGGGAGTTATTTCCCCTTTAAGTGGATTATTCATGTTTTAGACTGTTTTTGACATTATCTTGAAATGTATCGGAGATATTGTAAAAGTGAAAGAAATGTTCAGCATGCAAAAATCTACAAAAAAGTCCACAGGGCAGTTATTATCATGTCAGTGCTTATGGGAGCTAATTATTTTGTGCTCAGGTGACCGTCAAGGCACATTGGCCTCTTGTTACCTATACGATGTTTTTTACCTGTACAATTGCGAACCTCAGACAAGAGGTATTTTTATATGGTTTATGAAAATCCTATCAAATGAAAGACAAATATCAATGGTGTCAATAACCACATGACTTTGTAGAAATATTATGGAATACTACCTCAATCAAACTGTCTACTTGTACTGGTATTAAAACATTTATTTTTGGTAGAATGATTTTCCTCCGAAATGTACATCCCTCTGAACATTCCTGTTCACCTGTTTTACCCACAAGAGTCCATTTTGTCAAGGGGAATGAATAAGATGAAGAAAAATTAGGGAATGGTCTACAGATTAATGTACATTAATATTACAAAAGGGAGGCAATCCAGTCCTGTTTTTTATCACATTGATAATAAGAATTGTTTCTAACATTACAAATTTGCAAATATTTCAGCTAAAATTTGAGGCAATCAGAGGCAGTAGCTGGAATGGAGATATAGCCATTGATGATGTCACTTTTGTACCGGGCACCTGTAAGTAAATATACAAATAAATATCTCCTTACACCAAAGTTGTGAAATAAGGAGGAAGTGAAACTTACAGGTTGTGAAAACAGAGTTGTTCCCCACCTTGCAATGTATTGAAAACGGGAAGTAGCCCCCTCCCTTAGGCGACAGGTTGTGAGAACAGGTAGTAGCCCCCATTAGAGTTTAACAACAGGAAGTAGTCCCCTGACATGTTTAAAAAGGTAAAAAAGCTCCCCCTTACAAGGTGTGAAAACTGAAGTGCCTCCTTACAGGGTGTGAAAACAGGATGTAGTCCCCCTTACATGTTTTGAAAACAGGCCTGGAAGTAGTACCCCTTACAGGGTGTAAAAACAGAAAGTAGTCCCTCTTTCAGTGTGAAAATTCATTACAGGGTGTAAATACAGGAAGTAGCCACCCTTATAATCTGTGAAAACAGGACATAGAAGCACCCCTTACAAGAGCATGAAAACGGGAAGTAGTCGTCCCCTTACAGAGTGGGAAAACAGGAAGTAGCCTCATTACAGGGTATGAAAACAGGAAGGAACTGCATTACAGTGTAAAAACAGGAAGTACCCCCTTCCTTTTCAGAGTGTGAAAACATTGAATGTTTGTCTGAGGCCCATAAATTTGTTTATGGGCAAAACATGTTGTTTCATCTGTATGACTTGCAAGTAGATATTCTGGTTGGGTGTTCATTGCATTCATCATGTTGATTCTGCATTTCCAAAAGTAATGAGAAACTAAATGATTCTTTAATGTTTTGACATCATATGTCTTCACTTCATTAGGTTTTAATGGCACATTACATCATATTATGTGCAATTAACTTTCTTGGAAGTACTATTTAGTACATTTAGTAGAAGAAACTCCATCTGAGTTGACAGGACAATGAAATTTAATTTCATTGTAGAAATCATGAACAATATGTCAAAGTGATGTAACATTTTGAAATATTATAACACATCGTTGGCATATGTTGTCTGATAAGAAATCTACTGTAAAATTTCAACTGTAATTGATGAAGAAAAAATGAGACTGATTTTTAAACATATCATCTAGTATGTGTGCACCATTCTAGACAGCCAAAGATAATTATTGTAAGTCATATAAAATATAAAAATCTCAGATACCAAAGTATAAATGTCCAGGATACATCGAAATGATGCCTATAGGTATGACAGTCAATATGATGTCATCTGTAGTAATTAATCTATGGGTGCTTATGTCAGATGGTATGACAGTCAATATGATGTCATCTGTAATAATGAATATATGGGTGCTTATGTCAGATGGTATGACAGTCAGTATGATTTCATCTGTAATAACCGATCATCTGCTTATGTTAGATAATGACAGTATATGATGTCATCTGTAATAATGCTATGGATGCTTATGTCAGATGGTATGACAGTCAATATAAAGTCATCTGTAATAATGAATCTATGGATGCTTATGTCAGATGGTATGACAGTCAATATGATGTCATCTGTAATAACTGATCTATGGATGCTTATGTCAGATGGTATGACAGTCAATATGATATCATCTGTAGTAATTAATCTATGGGTGCTTATGTCAGATGGTATGACAGTCAATATGATGTCATCTGTAGTAATTAATCTATGGGTGCTTATGTCAGATGGTATGACAGTCAATATGATGTCATCTGTAATAATGAATATATGGGTGCTTATGTCAGATGGTATGACAGTCAGTATGATGTCATCTGTAATAACCGATCTATGGATGCTTATGTTAGATGGTATGACAGTCAATATGATGTCATCTGTAATAACTGATCTATGGATGCTTATGTCAGATGGTATGACAGTCAATATAAAGTCATCTGTAATAATGAATCTATGGGTGCTTATGTCAGATGGTATGACATCATATATGATGTCATCTGTAATAATGATCTATGGATGCTTATGTTAGATGGTATGACAGTCAATATGATATCATCTGTAGTAATTAATCTATGAGTGCTTATGTCAGATGGTATGACAGTCAATATGATGTCATCTGTAATAACTGATCTATGGATGCTTATGTCAGATGGTATGACAGTCAGTATGATGTCATCTGTAATAACTTATCAATGGATGCTTATGTCAGATGGTATGACAGTCAATATAAAGTCATCTGTAATAATGAATCTATGGGTGCTTATGTCAGATGGTATGAGTCATTATGATGTCATCTGTAATAACTGATCTATGGATGCTTATGTCAGATGGTATGACAGTCAATATGATGTCATCTGTAATAACTGGATGCTTATGTCAGATGGTATGACAGTCAATATGATGTCATCTGTAATAACTGATCTATGGATGCTTATGTCAGATGGTATGACAGTCAATATAAAGTCATCTGTAATAATGAATCTATGGGTGCTTATGTCAGATGGTATGACAGTCAATATGATGTCATCTGTAATAACTGATCTATGGATGCTTATGTCAGATGGTATGACAGTCAATATGATGTCATCTGTAATAACTGATCTATGGATGCTTATGTCAGATGGTATGACAGTCAGTATGATGTCATCTGTAATAACTTATCTATGGATGCTTATGTCAGATGGTATGACAGTCAATATAAAGTCATCTGTAATAATGAATCTATGGGTGCTTATGTCAGATGGTATGAGTCATTATGATGTCATCTGTAATAACTGATCTATGGATGCTTATGTCAGATGGTATGACAGTCAATATGATGTCATCTGTAATAACTGATCTATGGATACTTATGTCAGATGGTATGACATTCAATATGATGTCATCTGTAATAACTGATCTATGGATGCTTATGTCAGATGGTATGACAGTCAGTATGATGTCATCTGTAATAACTTATCTATGGATGCTTATGTCAGATGGTATGACAGTCAATATAAAGTCATCTGTAATAATGAATCTATGGGTGCTTATGATTCCAATAATTCTCTTTCCCTTTTTATGTTTTTAAATGATGTATGGGACAAAATGACCACACATGTTTGTGTTGACTAGAAATGGATATCTCAACCCTTGTGTGAAAATCTGGAAGTTCACCAGATTCTTACCCCTGAGATGATATCCTTACTTTATCCACTCAAAATCATCTGTCTATGTAAGATTTTATTAACTACTCCAGCCGGCGGCAGGTTGGATGAGACAGTAAATCTTGAGGTCAAGTGTCGCAGTAGGTGTCGGCATGTGAAAGAACCCTCACTGCTCAATGGCCGTAAGTGCCGAGCATAGGCCAAAATTTGAAGCCCTTCACCGGCATTTGGTGACGTCTCCATATGAGTGAAATATTCTTGAGTGGGACGTTAAACAACAATAAACAAACAAACAAACAAATTAATTACTCAGACTAGTGTATAGAACATTATTGCCAATTACATGGTCCCTATCATGAACATATGCATGTCCTGTAAGAAAGGTATAGTAATCAATGGAATTGCTTTTAAAGGTTAAGTTGTTTAAGAAACAAAAGAGGAACCTAACCACTACAAAATTTGTTTAGTATGCATTTATTCATGTGTGTTAACATATATGACTTTTACTAAAGTATTATGTCTCCCTCTTTTCTTCTACTTCTTTTTCTTCTTCTTCTTCTTCGTTCTTCTTCTTCGTCCTTCTTCTTCGTCCTTCTGCTTCTTCTTCTTCTTCATCCTTCTTCTTCCTCGTCCTTCTTCTTTGTCCTTCTTCTTTGTCCATCTTCTTCGTCCATCTTCTTCATCCTTCATTTTCTTCTTCTTCTTTGTCCTTCTTCTTCTTCTTCTTCGTCCTTCTTCTTTGTCCTTCTTCTTCTTCCTTGTCCTTCTTCGTCCTTCTTCTTCTTCTTCGTCCTTCTTCCTCTTCTTCCTCTTCTTCGTTCTTCTTCCTTCTATTTCCTCATCCTTCTTCTTCGTCCTTCTATTTCTTCCTTCTTCTTCGTCCTTCTTCTTCGTCCATCTTCTTCGTCCTTCAGGGGGAGGGGGCATAAATGTTTTACAAACATATTGTTTTTGTTTTATTTACACAATGGTACATAGTAAATCAACTTGCATCTTAACATATTTCTCCTCTATTGATAAGTGTATACATGTAAATTGCCAGTGTGCACCTTCTGTTAAAAACCTCTTTCAATTTTTCCCTTGAAGTGATTATTTTACATACATGTCCCACCTTCATTTAAGATTAGTTCCTCAAAGCCCCAATTATCAACAGCCTACACCAAATTAACATATTTCAAACATTTCCAAAATCCTATATCATATCACCACAGTACAATAGCATAGTATTATATAATTTACACAAACATAACAAATGTTAACACCAACCTCTCTTCCTCTCTCTAGAGTTAAACATTATGTCAAAGACAACAGTACTCTTTCATTTCTTAGAAAGGGAGACAATTGATTTAGCTGTGCTAAATCAAGACAATTTCTCATTTGTTTATTTTTTCAGGTTCATCTCCAACAACTCAAGCTCCAACAACTAAAGCTCCAACAACTCAAGCTCCAACAACTCAAGCTCCAACAACAACTAAAGCTCCAACAACAACTCAAGCTCCAACAACAACTCAAGCTCCAACAACTCAAGCTCCAACAACAACTCAAGCTCCAACAACTCAAGCTCCAACAACTCAAGCTCCAACAACAACTCAAGCTCCAACAACTCAAGCTCCAACAACAACTCAAGCTCCAACAACTCAAGCTCCAACAACTCAAGCTCCAACAACTCAAGGTCAGTAGAAAAACACTATTATTATCAATCTCTAACCAATTTACTGTGATAGATTCATTATATTTTTACGAGTTGATGGAACATCATCCCAGTTATACTAAGTTTTTTTTATTGGGAAGAAGTCAAAGCACATTTTGCAGTATTGGGTTAATGACACATTATATTGACACAAAGTTACACATGTATGTGCATATCAGCAACATAAACTCAACTTCAAGATTGAAATTTCCAAATTACACTATTATTCATATATTTTTGCTTTTTAAAATGATGAAAATATAATTCGCTGAAAAAATAGGTCTACAAGACATGTAGAAATATATGATATTACAGGTCAGTTCGGCATCCTTTATGAATTTTAAGATATTATAGATTTGCTTTAGAATGTTACTTTTCAATAAATTTTTACCATTATACCCTTGTGATAGAATTGACATTAAAAGCGATAGACTGTTAACAATTCTTGTGCACGATTAATCTGCAAATGAGTTTTGGTAAAGGTTCCCTTACTGTGCATTGGCAAGATCTGTCTGTAAAGTTGAACATTGACGTTGAGTCATTCCTTATTCACGTGATCTTAACTGATGAGAAACTCGCGGCAGTATTTGAAGTTGGGAAAATATTTTACATGTACACGTATTGACCTAAACATTTAAGTATAGCGTTAGGGTATAATACTGATGCTGTCGCATAGAAATTTAATATCGATGAAACGATGTTTATAAGCACAAGATTTTATAATCATATCGCTGATCTATGTAGTTTGATGCATAATAAATAAGCCATCAGTACTCACGTAAGGCCAAATGTCTGACCCAATTTTTAGTTACTTTTTTTGTAAAACCTAATTTTACTAAATTTAAAAAAAAAAGAATCCCGTTAGGGTCATTTCGAATTAAGTGGGAAGTTTGCCAGTTTTCTTGCGAAAGGTCGATGGTCTTTACCCGGGTAACCAGGGTTTCTCCTCCACTAATAAAAAAATTTGGACACATATGACTGAAAAATTTAGTATGGCATAAAACAAAAATCAAATCTAAAAAATTTTAGTATTCAGTAATACTGAGTGCATTAAAACAAAAAATCAAATCTAATCGAACTAAATCAAAAAGTATTCAGTATACTGAACTGTGATTATACCTCATTAAAACTTACGATTGCCATCAACTCTTATCAGTAATTTTAGAACTTTGATTTTCTCTTGATATCATGATAAAGCCATCATAAGTTGTAAATGTCAGTTTATTTTTATTTTTTTTCATTTTGAATATTGTTGTGACATCCTTCTGTCCTTCTGTCCATCCATTCTTCCATCTTTGTGTTCATCCTTCCATCTTTGTGTCCATTCTTCCATCATTCTGTTCATCCTTCCATCTATCTGTCCATTCTTCCATCATTCTGTCCATCCTTCCATCTTTGTGTCCATTCTTCCATCATTCTGTCCATCCTTCCATCTTTGTGTCCATTCTTCCATCATTCTGTCCACCCTTCCATCTTTGTGTCCATTCTTCAGTCTTTCAGTCCATCCAGACATGGGGTACCTGTTTTGTTTATTTCACTTCACCTGCAATTTAAGTCAAGTTTTTTTGTTTTATAGAATGTTCACACGTTACACATATTTTCATATTATAAGGATTTTAGCCCTAACCAGTGTTTCACAAAATTATTCATTATTTGTTTTTTGTGATATTTCAAGATGAGTGTATGTTGATTATAAATATTGTCCATCTAAATACACTTAGTTTTGAGATTTATTGTTCATTTGTGAAATTGTTGCACCAACTGACATAAATAGACTGAATATTGGTCACGTACTTACTTACTTACTTCTTCTGGATTAATATTCTACTATACACACCCAAATATGCTCATGGCCATAATTCTCTGTTATGAAGTATAATGAAGAAATACTAATGGGTTATTCAAAATTCCAAGACCATTACAATATGACATATTAAATATAACAATGGCGTCAACACGAGGAGAAATGGCATATTCCAAACGGGATTGGACTAGGTTTCCGTAAGGAGTCATTATCTCTTAAAAAACTTCTGAAATATATTTCTAATCACTTAATTATGATTTATATTTTAAAACTTGCAAATAGATATACTTACATGGCAAGTGGAGGCATCATTTATGTCTTGCAGGCCCATCTTTCATTTGATGTTTCAACATCCTAATAAACACTCCACTCCTGTAAGTGGGTAGGAGGGTAATATATTTTTCTAATTTTACATTCTGTAAAACTGGAAATTTGTGCCCCATTTAATTTTCACCATATTCGCCCTTAGATGTAAGATTGAATTTAAAATGAAAGTGATGATTCAAAGATTAAATCACTGATCCCTCTTGTCACAATTATACTCACCAAGACTAATAATCAGTATGGTCTACTGTCATTATTCAGTATTGATATAGAATTTTTCTATTTAATCATATAGCCTTGAATTCTGACAGTGGAATGAACCATTCTTTGAAATGAGCAGGTCCAAATGTGACTTCAAAGCTTGATGACAGTTTTAGAGTATTAATGCATGGGCACCATGCCATTCTCAAAACTATGGTGATTTAGGCAAGTCTAAGACTGGGCAAATATGTTTTAGGTCTCAAAAAGGTGTAAACAACCAGGGGCCAAAAATTCCAGGTATACAGGAATCTAACATGATTATATTTTGCTATTTGACATGCCAAACTTTATCCATTTCTTTTTAAAACATTCACCTTTATTGCATAATGCAACTGATTATAAAACTCTTGTTAACTGTTTCTGGAAAGCAACAAATATTCTTCCCAAAATATTATGATAAAGCATCTTTGAAACTTGTGAAAACATCCCGTCATCCTATGTTCCCACCATTAAAACTGGTTGCCATGGCAACAAATGTTGAATTTTGCATTAAATACCAGTAAAACAGGGACTGAAACTGCATTGATCATTCTTTTCAATGTTTGAAAAAATGTCATTTGTCTATCGCAGGTCCTTCATTGATGTTGTGCGACTTTGAAGATAGCACGACATGTTTCATGGGAGATGTGCAAACATTAGATGACTTTGATTGGACAAGAAGATCTGTAAGTATTTTGTCTGGTTTCAGCATCTATACACTGGTCTAAAAAAATCTTGATTCATATACCAGAATCATCAAACGAAATGGCTGACCTATACTCGTGTCTTTGATAAAATTTATACAGTAGAACTTGTATATAATGGAGCCGGCCTTGCTCAGTCAGTTGCACGCTGGACTCTTTTGAGTTCGAGTCCAGCCGTTGGCAGATTGGTTTCCTGTCTTTCAGATGAGACAGTAAAAACCGAGGTCACAGTAGGTGTTGGCACATTAAAGAACCCTCACTGCTCAATGGCCGTAAGTGCCGAGCATAGGCCAAAATTTGAAGCCCTTCACCGGCATTTGGTGAAGTCTCCATATGAGTGAAAGATTCTTGAGTGGGACATTAAGCAATAATATACAAATAAACATGTATATTACGTATGACCTCCTTAGAGACACAAGAAAACTGGTCTTCATAGGAGGTGGTCTTTATATAGAGGTTGATTTGTACACAAATGGTACTATTAGGGACAACAAAAACGGTCTTTGTGACCAGGTGGACTTTATACACAGCCTTACAGGTGGTCGCTGAAGCAGGTTTTACTGTATAGTTCTATAGAAAAGGGTCGGCAAATTAACAGTGCAGATTGTATTGATCTATATTTGTAGCCTTGCATATTTTGTTAGATGACAATTTTTAAAATCGACCAATCACTGACTATCAAAGACATTATCTGATTTATGAAGTAACTGTCTTAAGAGAAATAGACTCACTGGGCGGAGCATAAATGCAAATAACCAACGCATGCTGTCTAAGTTTTAACGTAAGATGCCATTTCAACATTCTACTTATAATAAGGATATCCGATTTAGAATCATGAAGAAATGCTAAAATAACATCTAACCTATACTACTCCTGTGTACAATTAGGATTTGAAACTCCACCTGTTAAAGCGATAAGTAAGTTGTCACAATGATGATTTTTGTCCCATGTCATATAGACAAGAATATGATAAAATGTGTGTTCAAATACATTATCCAACATATTAAACGGCGTAAAGGAACTTTTTTTCAAAGTTATTTGTAGTAAAAAGTTTCATTAGAATTAAAGTCTTAATTCCTGTACCTTAAAAAATCTGACTGCATTACCGTTTGCATTGACCTTTTAGATAAACTCTTTAACCAAATCAAATGTGCTTCATAATATGGTCAGGGTGTATCAATGTATGTTAAAGTCAGTCTGTTTTGATGTGTTTAATATTTTATTTACTTTAGATACAGGATGTGGCTTTTTTGGAGAGTATTATTGAAATATGTACTTTTCAGTGCTTTTTTAAATACCTAAAGCAAATCAGAACCCTGCATTTTTATCTATGTTGCTGTCTGGAGTAAAGCTATTATCACGTGATATGCAGGTGATTGTAATATTTATATGAATATAAATATCAGACCACTAAAATAAATTTTTCCAATCTTTATTATTATACCTCTAATATGTATCTTTACTTCTGATTAGTCAAAACCGTGTCACGTGATCTAAAACATTTCTTCATGTCACCCTGAAACATTTATGTCAACCTCTATGGCAATTTATGTCACCCTCTTGTGCACAGAAATGGATGCACCTACATTTTTTTTTCTAGTAGGCTATGTGGTAATTAGATGTAACCTATAGCACATAAAATGTCCGTTTCATAACTCATAGATTACTCGATGCAGACTGGAATGAAAATAAACAACAGCCGAAATTTAATGATTTGACAGCATTGATACATCGTTGTCAAATATATTTGCTAAAGTCAGCCTTGATGGAGGCTTAAGATTGAAAAATGACACAAAGAACGATAAAACATATTGATTAGTGTTGAGTATCGAAGGCACTCTGTCACATGTGTTACAATAATTATGAACTTACATAGGTCATTTTGTTAGTTAAATTTTATTGCCATTCTGTATAATAAAACAAATATTCCTTTTGTTTTGGGTTGACATGAATATTTGCCCACCCTCAAGGTGCTATGTGTTAATTCATCAAACCCGTAAGTCATATTTGGACCTATCCATTTCACCGAATGGTTATGTCCACTGTCAGAATTCAGGGGAGTATGATTTAAAAAAAAATACATGCAATATGAACTTGTTCACTCCTGAATTATAACAGTAGACCATACTATTTATTGATCTGGGTGAGGCTAATTATTATATCTGGTGTCGTGATAATTTTTTTGCTAATATCTATTATTTGGTGTCATGATATTTTTTTTTATTTTTTTGTTAATTTCTATTATATTTGGGGCTGTGATATTTATCTGCTAATTTCTGTTATGACTTGTGTCATGATATTAAATTTTCTAAATATGTGACAGGGATCAACACCAT
This sequence comes from Atrina japonica, assembly GCA_030159075.1. Taxonomy (NCBI): domain Eukaryota; kingdom Metazoa; phylum Mollusca; class Bivalvia; order Pterioida; family Pinnidae; genus Atrina; species Atrina japonica. The sequence continues at coordinate 228,938 of BROG01000430.1, read as the reverse complement.
CATCTGGCACAGGTCCAAGTTCAGCACATGGTGGACAGTATTATTTGTATACAGAAATGTCATCACCACGTGTAAACGGAGATCGAGCAATTTACCAGACACAAACAGTTCTTTCAAGTAAGTAAATAGATGATTATGAATAATTCTGACAAATGAAAGACATCATTAAACAGAATTTGTCAAATTGACAATTTTTACTTGTTCACTTCTATGCATAATGTGGAAAAGAAAATATGAAAGTGAGGATTATTGTGATATCTAATTTATTGGGTCACCTGAAGCAAAGACTCGGGGGTTCACTTATTGCTATCGTCTTTTGTCTGTCATCAAGCATCATCTGTCATCCATTGTGTGTCCTCAACATAACCCATGTGATTGCAAACCAGTATCATCCCAAAAAAGGGACCAATAAGGACAAAAATTTGGTTCATCTTTACAAATCTTCTCTAATAAATTACTGATCAGTTGACTATTAAATCATGTGCAATATTAATAGAATCTTATCTCCACTTTGAGTTCCAGATAGAAAAGTATCAGTCAGGGTTGGGGTAGATCAATAAGTCCCAACTGATTTGTCAGCCGAGGTTGGGATATTGACTCATATCACCACCTGAGACTGATATTTTTCTATCTGGAAAGTTGTGCTTGATTATTTTTCTCGCACATGTAAAGCTTGAAATTCTGTCTGTTAAAATGTTCACATACATGTGTAAATCAGTTTAGTAACTGCATCACTCACCCTTTTTTCATCCACCGTCTGCAAATAAATGTAAACCTGGATTATAAAGCTATATTTTTATTTACTTTCAAACAAATTTGGTAAGACTTATGTTGAAATGGTAACGAGATTTAACAATGTAAACTATCAACATGAAAATCTTCTTTATCCTCCATGATTATAAACAATGCAGATGACATGTTAGAATTACATTGAAACTTGTATATAACGACCTCCTTATTGACACAAGCAAATTGGTCTTTATAGGGAGGTGGTCTTTATATAGAGGTTGATGTGTACACAAATGGTACTATTGAGAACAGCAAAAAACAATCTTTGTAACCAGGTAGACACATGTGGTCGCTAAAGCAAGTTTTACTGTAATACAAAGTGTCTTGGACCAGCAGTTCTGGATAGAATTTTGCAGTACTGATAAAAAAAATGAGATCCGTCTATCTCCGGGTGCGGGAAAGGTTTTGTCTGTCCATCTGGCTTGTGTGCTGGTCATGTCTCTCCCTAGATATGTTGTAACTAGGTTCTTTCCTCCACCCTTAAAAACTGGCCGCCACTAATATAAGTGAAAAGTTATTGAGAATGGTGTTAAACGTTAATAATAAAATCGAAGTTTTCAGTTTAATATACCTATTTATCAATTTGTTTTTAGCTCGGCTGTTCTAAGAACAGAAGAGCTATTGCTGTTACTGGCTCAGTGTTGGCGTCATCCTTTTTCTGCGTTAAGCTTTTTGTTTCAGTCCATTATGGGCAAAGTACTGCAGCTACAGCCCTGAAACTTCACATGCACATTGTCTAGGGTCATTACTCAACAATGCAGGAGGATGGTGTTTGCTGTACTCTAATTTTTTACCCAAATTTCTAGCTTCCTGGACTTTAATATATGAATAGTACTGCATTGAGCTTTTTGTTTCAGTCCATTGTGGGCAAAGTACTGGCACTATAGCCATGAAACATGCACATTGTCTAGGGTCATTGCTCAACTATGCAGGGGGTTGCTGGTTGCCTTGTTGCTGTGGCCTAATTTTGACCCAAATTATAATGAGCATGAAACGTGAACCATATGATCTGCCTTTAGGTCTACCAAGGTAAATTGGCAAATCTTGGTTCAATCGGAAACCAAAACAATACGATCTTCTTTCCAAAATTAGTTAGTACAGGTAAAACATATTGCCTTGCACACACTCCATGCATTACTGAATCTCTTAATACTTTTGTGACGACATGTAGCTTGTCACCCATGTTATGATTGGATTTAGACTCATTGTGTTGGTAAACAAGTGCCAATTTACCTCGGTAGACCTGTATTTTTATAGATAATTCTGTTTATTTCAATCAGACGTGCCAAGATGCCTTGAATTTTACTACCACATGAATGGCGGTTCTTCAGGCGTTGGAAATCTCAGTGTTCTTGCTTCTGGAACCAACCTTTGGAGTAGATCTGGTTCCCAGGGAGACATGTGGATACAGAGTAAAGTTAATATCCCAGAAACTCTTGGATCACAGGTAAGTGAATAATATATATCTCAGTTTTCATTGGGTAAAACAATTTTGATAGTCACAGAAACTTTTTTGTTAAAAAAATGTCATACTGACAGAAGACAATTGTTATTGATAATGTCATAACAAAGCGATCGTTTGATACATGTAATTTCAACATGCTTGTCTGATCCAGACAAAATCAGCTTTGTTTTTCTCTGACACAGTTCTGTTTATTCTATTCACATTTCTCTATTCTGTTGTTAGTTAAGTTTTATTAAGTTATTCACTTGTTTGATTTCCATTTTGCTAGCCATGTATAATCATGTAGCATTTCTTTCATATTCTTGTTGTTTGTATGGTGCATGTTTGTGTGAGTGTGTTGGGTTATTTATGTCATTAGCTCACCTGACTATGTCAGGGTGAGCTTTTGCCATCACTTTGCGTCCGTCGTCCGTCCGTCGTCTGTCATCCGTCGTCCGTCCGTCCGTCGTTAACTCACTTTCAAAAATCTTCTCCTCTGAAACCACTGGGCCAAATTAAACCAAACTTGGACTGAGTCGTCACTAGGGTATCTAGTTTCAAATTTGTTATTTTCTATGTCGCAGGTCAAACAACATGGCCGCTGTTGCTAAAAATAGAACATGGGGGTAAATTGCAGTTTTTGGCCAATAACTCAAAAACCATTACAGATATAAAAAATCTGACAGGGTAAAAGTGATCAGCTTGATGAGATCTACCTGCCATGCAATTTTGAAGAAAATCGGAAAACTCATCTCGGAGTTATAGCTCTTTTCTTGTAAAATTTTCAAAATTTTGGCATTTTTAATTTTTTATTTCAAAAAATGTAGCAGATAGAGGTCAAGTGTAAATTGCAAAAATGTTCAACATATCAAGATCTACCCACCGTGAAAATTTGAAGACAATCCAAAAACCTGTGTAGGAGTTATTGCCCTTTTTTTCACAGAATTTTTTCAATTTTTATGTTTTTCTAACTCCAAAACTATGAAAGATAGAGGTCGAATGTAAATTGATAAAATGTTTGCCATGATGTGGCAACTTCAAAACCGGTGTTGAAAATTGTTTGTTGACCGCCATTTTCAAAATGGCCGACAAAAAAAGGCGGAAAAATTCAACATTGTTTGATTTCAATGAAATTTGGTTTCCAAATAGATATTGATGTTGCGACTTCAAAACCGTTGTTGAAATTGTTCCTTGACCGCCATTTTTAGCTCACCTGGCTTTTGGAATCACTTTGCGTCAACAAACATGGCGGCTATGGCGAGGCTTAGTTTAACATTGGATCCTATAGGAAAATCATCTTCTCCTCTGAAACCACTGACACAAATTTAACCAAACTTTACAGGAATGATGTATGCAAGGTCCTGTACAAAGACTGCTCATTTTGTTCTGATCCGTCAAAAATCATGGCCACTAGAACGGGGCTTAGTTTAACATTATATAGCCAAAAGAAGACTGCTGTTCTGCACACACTGCAAAGTTTTCGCAGAACCTTATTCATTCATTCATGAATCCGGTTCCTGACTTGGAAGAAGAACATTGGATCCTGTGGGAAAATTACATTTTCATCTTCTCCTCTGAAAACGCTGAAGCAAATATAACCAAACTTTAGAAGAATGATGTATTGAAGGTCCTTTACAAAGATTGCTCATTTCGTTCCGATCTGTCAAAACCATGGCCGCCAGGGCTGGGCTTAGTTTATCATTGGACACCTATGGGAAAATCACATTTTCATTTTCTCCTCTGAAACCACTGAAGCAAATTCAACCAAACTTTACAAGATTTATGTATGGAAGGTCCTTTACAAAAATTGCTCGGTTCGTCTGATCTTCTCAAGCAAATAACCAGGTGAGCGATACAGGCTCTTGAGAGCCTCTTGTTTTAATCTGTTAGTTCCGAGGAACGGACAGGTCCTAACAAAAATGTGACTTTAATATTTGTCTGTGTTGTTAGTCATTTTAGTGACAGAAGAACATGTTGGTTTTTCAGACATTAACAATTAACAAGTTGTTAATACATGTATTACAATGTACACCTTTGGCACATCCGGCATTCCGACTTATCCAGACATGTATATTGTTGTAAATACATCAGTCATCGTTTACAAGCACACATGTGGTTGCCTGTATATTGCGATTGAAAACATAGCAAGTCAGACAGAGACGGACAGAGGGGTTGTGAGAGTATGTAACTAAACACAACACAAAGATCTTGACCAGAAAATTTGTTGGTATTTCACTACTTCAGTCTGCAAATGAAACTGAAATGGTGTGGTCACCCAATCAATCAAGTAAAATGTCAGTAAAATGTCAGATGCCCAGCAGAATTTTCCTACACAAGACCTCATTTTAGAACCGATTATATAGTTTAATTTTAAACCTTTGAAAATATATACCGGTAATCTCCATTTATATTGAACATGAAGTTGCCAACTAGATCTAATTCGCTAATTTTTCATTATGGAATAAACAAAAATGTTTGACCAAAATGACAAAAATGGCACGTTCAACATCACAAATGTCCGAAACTATTTTTTCACATATAAAGCATATATTCAGACCCAAATCTCATTGACGTTTAAAACTAAACTTCTTTTGAAATGTTTCCTTTTTCTCAAGGTGCTACTACTAAATACACCACTAAAACAGCTCTTTGACACAACTCCTTCAAATCTTACTTATGTCAAATATCTTCAACAGCGTGAAAAAGATTCTATATATTAAATTTGCATATGATGAACTTGTTTCCATTCAGTTGATTGGCCACTTGTGTTCACATGACAAAAAAGTAGGTAATACAGGCTGTTCCGCTGATTGTTTAAACCATCGTCATGAAATGAGAGAAAATTTGATTTTCCAAGAGTACAGGGCTCAACATAGTGGATGGATTTATGTAGTAAATTCTTTGCAGTTAAATATTGTGCAAGCGATTTCATTTTAAGATGTTGGTTCCATATGAATGCCTTTGAGAAAATCTTGTCCTATATATACCCAAACACACCATACAAAAATGTGCCTTATTCTGTTGAAACTGGAGCATTGTGCTAAGTTTGTGCTAAGTTTTTCTTCCATATTTTGTTTTATCTCTAATATACATTGTATATACACTCACAATATTCATAGAATCTAAACCACACGTGATAGCTGTATGTTATCATTCCTATTTTCTTTTTCTATTGCAGGTGTCATTTGAAGCTGTGCGTTCAACGTCCTGGAAAGGTGACATAGCTATTGACGATGTCTCGCTTACAGAGGGAGCCTGTGGTAACTATCATCCAAACTTGGTAGACAAGTTTTCCCTCGCCTCGATACAATAGTAAACAATGAGGAAAATTATATCGTTTGAAGAAAACTTAAGAAATTTTAAAATATGGGGGTGGGGGGTGCACAGGTGCACATCACAGTAAAGTCGCTCAGATTTTACTCTGACAAAGATCAGAGAATAAGTGTAAAAAAAAATGTGTCGGTAATGATGATACATTTCTAATTACAATCCATGGTTATGATAAGATAAACTGGAATTCATTTGCTGTTACAGTAAACATTTACAATATAAGAATTTATCCCAGGCTAATTTTTACAACATGCTGACAGCTTTCATGCATCTTTCCATGAGGGTGAACTGCTGCCTGACTTAAGATAGGCACTCTACAACACCATTAACAGTCAGCAGTGATAATTAATTAATCTTGTTAATAGTTTTGTTTATTTAGCGACCGAGGGGTGAGAATAAATTACGCTGCTCACTTGAAGCTGCTCACTTGAAATTGCGCAATTTCATTGGTCGATCAAATTTCATATCTCCCTGAGAATCTTTAGTTTGAATCTTTGGTAAAAAATATCGAAAGTCAAAATGACCCCTGTGTTGAATTTGTCAAAATGGGGTTGTAGTGTAATTTCAGGGTCAAAACGAGGGACTTTGAGTCAAATGGAAACCACCAAATTTTTGCCCGGAAATTATAAATATTTTTTAAGAATGCCAATAAAATTTTTGGTCTCAGCAGCTTTTTTTTAGACACAGCAGGTGCAAGAGAAAACAAACTTAATTTTAATTTTGACCCTGATTTCAGTTGTATTTATCCCAAGTCAATTTAAGATTTCTTAAAAGACAAGTTTGTTTTTGGTTTTGTCAGAATCTAGATCTGCCTCTGTATTTGTACTAAACCTTCTATATTTTATTTTCCAGTCTTTCCCAGTACAACTCCTCCAACAACAGTTCAGCCACCAAGCAGTAAGTAATACATCATATATCACTAAGCCATCTGCTATATTTCCAGTAATCCCACATTTGTATCTCTATGATATCCGCTATGTTTCCAGTAATCCCACATTTGTATCACTATGATATCCGCTATATTTCCAGTAATCCCACATTTGTATCTCTATGATATCCGCTATATTTCCAGTAATCCCACATTTGTATCTCTATGATATCCGCTATATTTCCAGTAATCCCACATTTGTATCACTAAGTTGTCTGCTATATTTCCAGTAATCCCTCATTTGTATCTCTATGATATCCACTATATTTCCAGTAATCCCTCATTTGTATCTCTATGATATCCGCTATATTTCCAGTAATCCCACATTTGTATCTCTATGATATCCGCTATATTTCCAGTAATCCCACATTTGTATCTCTATGATATCTGCTGTATTTCCAGTAATCCCACATTTGTATCACTAAGTCATCTGCTCTATTTCCAGCAATCCCACATTTGTATCACTAAGTCACCTGCTATTTTTCCAGTAATCCCACATTTGTATCTCTATGATATCCGCTATATTTCCAGTAATCCCTCATTTGTATCTCTATGATATCCGCTATATTTCCAGTAATCCCACATTTGTATCTCTATGATATCCGCTATATTTCCAGTAATCCCACATTTGTATCACTAAGTTGTCTGCTATATTTCCAGTAATCCCACATTTGTATCTCTATGATATCCGCTATATTTCCAGTAATCCTACATTTGTATCTCTATGATATCCGCTATATTTCCAGTTATCCCACATTTGTATCACTATGATATCCGCTATATTTCCAGTAATCCCACATTTGTATCTCTATGATATCTGCTATATTTCCAGTAATCCCACATTTGTATCTCTATGATATCTGCTGTATTTCCAGTAATCCCACATTTGTATCACTAAGTCATCTGCTCTATTTCCAGCAATCCCACATTTGTATCACTAAGTCACCTGCTATATTTCAAGTAAATCCCACATTTGTATCTCTGATATCTGCCCAAGTTTAAGTATTGTCATGTTTGTATCTCAGATATTTGCCCCATTTTAAGTAATGTCATGTTTGTATCTCAGATTTCTACCCTAGTTTAAGTAATGTCATGTTTGTATCTCAGATTTCTGTCCTGTTGCCAGTGATGCCACATGTTTACCATTGTGTAACCATTGTTCCATTATTGCTACATGTTTATATCACTGAGTTGTCTGACCTAGTTCTATTACTATATGTTTGTATCACTCAGCTTACTACCCTAGTTCCATTATTGCCACATGTTTATGTCACAGAGTTGTCTACCCTAGTTCTATTACTGCTACATGTTTGTATCACTGAGTAGTCTGCTCTACTGTGTGTCCCAGCAACATTAGAAAGTGTTTGCTTTTTTGTAAATATTTGGTAAAAATGTTGTCCTACGGGAAATTATCCATACCGTCAGAGTCATAAACTCTGATCCCCCATTAATTACCTTTCAACATACAGTAAATCTTAAATAATCAGGAATTGCTATTTTTTTTTCATTATCTATCTTGGATATGAAACCAGATGTTGTCTACCCTAGTATCATTATTACATGTTTATATCACTGAGTTGTCTACACCTGTTCCATAATTGCCACATATTTATATCACTGAGTTGTCTACACCTGTTCCATAATTGCCACATATTTATATCACTGAGTTGTCTACACCTGTTCCATAATTGCCACATATTTATATCACTGAGTTGTCTACCCTTGTTCCATTATTGCCACATGTTTGCATTACTGAGTTGTCTACCCTTGCTCCATTATTGCCACAAACTTATATCACTGAGTTGTCAACCCTACTTCCATTATTGCCACATGTTTATAACACTGAGTTGTCTACCCTAGTTTCATTATGTGTTTATCATTGAGTTGTCTACCCTAGTTCTATTATTGCCACATGTTAATATCACTAAGTTGTCTACCCTAGTTTCATTAATATATGTTTATCACTGATTTGTCTACCCTTGTTTCATTATTGCCACATGATCGTATAACTATTTAACTACCTTTTCAGATGGTTCTTACCTTTGCTCTTTTGAGGATAACAATCAGTGTTTCCTAACTGATGGGTCTAGTGTATTTTCGTGGACCAGGAGAAGTGTAAGTAGATATTTGTCATGTATCCCATATCATTGAGTGACTACACTGTTCAGAGTCAGCAGCATTGGGATTAGAACCAGCAATGTAAGATTTAGGTTAGTACATGGGTCTCCAGTGTCTACAATTCTAGGTTTAATAACAGTAGTAGCTTGAGGCTTAGAACTAGCATTTTTGGCTTAGGACCAGAAATGTAGGCCTCCAGCAATATTGGAGGCTTAGAGGTAGCGGTATGAGAACCAGCACCAGCAAAATCAATCTTAGAGCCAGCAGTTTGTGGTTAACAGCCAGCAGCTTGGTGCTGTTAGTGAGCAACATGAGGTTCATAGCCAGCAGCATGAGGCTCAGAGTCAGCAGCATGAGGTTCATTGCTAGCACCATGAGGCTCAGAGCCAGCAGCATGAGGCTCAGAGCCAGCAGCATGAGGTTCATAGCCAAAAACCTGAGGTTAAATTGCCAAAAACCTGAGGCTCACTGCCAGCAACAAGAGGCTCATAGCCAACAACATAAGACTCAACAACATGAGGCTCATAGCCAACAACATGAGCTTCAGAGCCAGCAACATGAGCTTCAGAGCCAGCAACATGAGGCTCAGAGCCAGCAACTTGAGGCTCATGCAGGCCTTTTTCTGTCAATTTTGGGAAAATGCCATTTGCTACATAATTATGAATGCCTATTGGATTTGCGTCAAATTGTTAAAAATTGTTTGTGCACATGGAAGTCTTAATGTAATAGAATCTTTCTTTAATGTATTTCCCCTTATATTAATTTATTTTTCATTATGGTTGTTGTTTCAACACCAAATTTGGAATCTTTTGTATCAAGGCCTAGGGCCAAAAAACTATTCTCAGACAAATGTTTTTAGTCAACTTCAAGATTTTACTCAAATCTTGAGAATTTTCTCAACTTGGGTAAAGTTGTGGACCATAAAGAAATTCTAAAATAAGTTTCTTTCTCAAGTGATAAAATACTTACGTACGGCATGGAGCTGACTTAAGTAATTCTTAACAGCGAAAATGGCTGCCCCTATGTTCATCTGGGATAAATAAATTCAAATGTCATTGTCATTGTCACCCTAGAGTGTTTTGGGACATGTTTAATCCTTTGGCTTTCAAAAACGTGTTATTTGAGGGAAATAGGTTTAGGAGACCACTTCTTTCTCTGTTAGCTTGTTTTGGCCATACAACTTATGTTTACATTAACAATAGGGACAGTTTAAATTTAGTTTGGTACATGTGCCCCAGTGTATGTTCCGATTCATTTATCTTATCTTATGTACTTATACTAATTTACTTGTACCTTGAATATCGTTCATAATACACATTTTACACATATGTATAAATTACTGACTTTGGTCATGTATTGGCATTTTACAATACGCTTTTAACGTTTTTAAAAAGGTATATATCTATTCCCTGTTTTATGCCATAAAATGTGCTGCCTACTTAATTTTTAACGCGTTTTATACCTATATAATCATAGATTATGGTAAGAATAATATTCAAATATCGAAGTTAAGTGAATCATCGGGACATAAAATGGGACATGTTTTGGACAAGATTTACACTAATCTTACCTCAGTTGAGAAAATTCTAAAATCGGTTTATGGTCTGCGAGTTTACACTTTTTACTCATATGAGTAAATTCTTAACTTTTGAGAATAATATTTGTCTAAGAATTAACCTTGTTAATATGGTCTCGGGCCCAAATTGGGAAAAACTATTTTGTATTGGAAATGGGGCCAAATTTCAGCCTCGTGGAGAGAGTTTGATAAGAGGGCCTATCATGGCCAGCAACATCAGGCACATTGCCAGCAGCATCAGGCTCATAACAAACAACATGAGGCTCATAGCCAGCAAAATGAGGCTTACATCAACTTGTTGAGCTAAAATAGCTGGTAATTTGGGTTCAATGCCAAACACAGGATGATTGGAGCTGTTTATTGGGTTCTTTAACATGGAGAAAACAGAATTACCTGCCATTTTTATGATATATTTACACTAAAAGTTATACATGTTGTTTCAGACAAATTATAAATAATTACTCAAGATGCATGTGTAAATGTTTCTATCATTTAGATTTCATCAGCTGTCAAGCTCCAATCTTAAATACATGTAACAACATTTGAAAAAAAAAATGCTTTAAAGCATTTAATTAAGCATAACAAATTATTGAAGAACTGTTTTAGATGGAAATGGTTTTAAATTATCAGTTTCTGTTTAGTACACAGATAAAAATGAACAAGATTTTTAGACTACTTGGATTTGACTTTCATATTCATCGGCAATTTTGTCATGCATGACCGAGTCATTTTCTGTCTAATTAACTGAAGTCAATATAAAACATAACAATAACAATTACACAATGTTGTAAGACATTTTAATTATAAATTATCATTAAGATATACAATAAAATTCTGACTGGTTCATGTTTATCCATGAAAACACTGTCAGCTTTATATAGGTAAACTCAGCTTATATAGGTAAACTCAGCTTATATAGGTAAACTCCTCCATGTGAAAACTTAGTTTTGGTATTACAACAGTAAGCCTTTAATCAAAGAAAAAAAACATTATAATAACTAAATTTACAAGCAAGAATGCATTATAAAGTACGTTTTAAAAAAACACCGCAATGAATATTACAATTCAGCATGAATGCTATAACTCCATGTACTGGGCACAGTATACCACACCATATCTGTCAAGTCTACCGATTTCGGCAATAGTCTACCGATTTTTCTATTCATCTACCGCTTGTCTACTGCCTAGAAAAAATCTACTGATTTCTACCAATTTTTCTAATTTTCAACTGATTTCTACTGCTTCTTGTCCATTTTCCAGCGATCGGTAGATGTTTTTGTCAGCATTAAATGTTCTTAATTGTAATTTTCAGTCTATTAATTTGCGACAAAAAATAGCTTGAAATTCTGGTGATATTTCTGGCACCTGCATATCAATGAAGTATTAAGACATCTACATGTAGGTTGTATAAGTCCCTTATATCTTCCAAATAGTCATGAGGAACAAGGACTAGTGACCCTGTTTATTAATTAATGTCATTAGACCATACAGAGGTGTCATCATCGGGCGTGTGCCGACGGTAATTACACAATTACCTGTACTGTGAACAGGTACCTAATATACAGATTGATTACCTGTATATCTAAACCTCCACACCTATAATCACTATCCATATGTTCTGTCCTATATATAGTCATCAAAGATTAACATCATTGATGTTATAATAATTTCATGCAGCTTCTGTATCAATCCTCAGTGATTTTACTTTAAATGTTTAGCTGAGAAATACTGAAGTGAGATCGTGGTGTCTTCTATGACGTCCGCACTCCACATACTATACATTGTTATACATGCATCTTAAAATTGTGCTGATTTCAATACAGAAACGATGTTTTATTTCATTTACACAATATTTTATACAAAGATAATAATTTCTTCTTGTAACACATTGAATTGAATTATATAAATTGTCAGTAATGACAGTGATCACATTTATATAACCTCATTAATCTTTTCTTCTTTTTAAAAGCAGATTTGATTTTTCCCTATCAAATCTCTTTTTTTTTGGAGTAAACTATTCAGTCATCATTTGTTGTTATTTAAATATAATTATAGAGCCAGCCTGGCTCAGTGGGTAGCGTGCTCGACTCTTGATTGTGAAGTCATGAGTTCAAGTCCAGCCGGGGGCAGGTTGGTTTCCTGTCTTGCAGATGAGACAGTAAAAACCGAGGTCCTATGTCACAGTAGGTGTCGGCACGTTAAAGAACCCTCACTGCTCAGTGGCCATAAGTGCTGAACATAGGCCAAAATTTGAAGCCCTTCACCGGCATTTGGTGACGTCTCCATATGAGTGAAAGATTCTTGAGAATTTTTTAAGAAGATTACCGAGTGGCCAATAAACACGTGCTATTTGCAGTTAGTATACATTATGTTCTTATTACCCTTTGTGTTTATTTTCTTAAATCAGGCAAAGTTTGTCTTTTCTGTCGTTTCAAAACATCGTTTCTTAAATTGTCCAAGTGCCGGGTATATCGGGTGATCTGGACCCATTTTTAACTCGTCCCGTCACATTCTCGGCTTTCTCATTCTTGACACATATGATCATGAACTGCCCATCTCCACCAGATATGGCGGCACGATTGTAAAACATGAGATACATATACTTTTCACAGGTATATTGTTTTGATTTTGTCAACGTCAGCATTCAGGGTAACATTAAAGATTGGAAAAATTTCTTTTAGTGACCTAATATATTTATTCATATATTCGTTCGATTTTCTTCAGGTATCTAAAATAGCGTTGAAAAGTATATGTTTTACATAATACATGCACTTTCCAATAAAAATCATGTCCTGTATTTTATATAAGTATAATACACATAAAAAACGGCCGACTTTAACATAGTCCGAGCGCTTAAAGGACCGAGATCCCCTGACCGAATTACGAAGTACATTTGATATGGCGAAAGGGTTTATCTGAAAGGTCATTGCATACAGAAATACAGCTGGAGTTTTTAAGGTACGGGAAAACTTGAATTCTAATAAAACAAATAAATTCGTAAAGAAGATCTTTTACAATGTTTAACGTGTTTGATAATGTATTTGAACACACATTTTATCATATTCTCGACTATATGTCAGGGGACGAAAATAATCATTGTGACAGCTTATATCACTTTAAACAACAATAAACAAACAAACAAATAAATATAATTACAACAAATTATAATTAAATAGTCGCCCTAATATTACACTGTAAGATGTTTATTACTATTAATGTAAATGATAACTCTATTATATTCAGTTACATATTGATTTCTCCATGTATCAAACAACGCTACTGTATCATATATTTAACACAATACCCGTTTTCAAAATACAATTAAACATAAACGTAATTGGTTTATATATAAGTTTGACAATATGCAGATGTTCTAAATACATATAAGTGATAGAAACTTTCTATTAACATTCACTGAATTGAAATACTAAAAGCTATTAAAATGTATAAAAAAAATCTACTTACCATACGACTGTGGAAGTGATAACATTCAAAATCGTGCCTCGTGGATAGTCTTTAGGAAGAGTGAGTAGGTACTGCACAAAACTTACAAAACTGGTCTTGTATAGACAGGATGAAAATAAACCCAACTACAGGATACAGGTAATCCCAACTGCTTTGGCGATACCTATAAAATTGCACTATAATTGCATATAAACAAAACCATATTAAAAAACAAAACTAATTGTACAACTTTTAATTCGGGAATCAGATTTTGACAAAATTCAGTTCACATAAATGAGACATTTTTGTCTTTGCTTGGAAATCAATGAAACTGATTTTGTGGACAAAATGACTCGTTTTTAACAGTAAAAAAAATATTGTTTACAACTTTATTTGCAACAGGGAGCAACACCTTCCAGTGGTACAGGACCATCTGGAGCTTTTGAAGGAAGCAAATATGCTTATATAGAAGCCTCTTCTCCACGTGTACAAGGCGATAACGCTATTTTGGAAAGCCCAATTCTACCCAGTAAGTATAATAACAAGCCTTATTTGTCATTTATATTGATGCAGGTCAAAATACACTGGATATTGGCTGGTTAAAAATGTAGGGAAAGAGGATCTGCTATTGTGAAGGTAACCTGACTTCTGATTGGTATGTACACAATGAACACATCTTTATATTCTTACACAGTAAAATGTAATAAAGGCATACCGTCGCTCAAAAAACATAATTTTATTCACCATTGAAAATTAATTCTCAGTCCAAAAAAAAATCTCATTTATGAGGGTATATTCTGTCAGTAAAATCTAATTTATTATGCACTGACCCAGATTCCAAGACACATATGATAGGCTAATGGAGTCACGCTGGAACCTCAGCTGATACTAGTGGAAGGCTAGTGGGTACAGTGTTACTAGGTTCTCTCCTGAAGGCTAGTGGGTACAGTGTTACTAGGTTCTCTCCTGAAGGCTTGTGGGTACAGTGTTACTAGGTTCTCTCCTGAAGGCTTGTGGGTACAGTGTTTCTAGGTTCTCTCCTGAAGGCTTGTGGGTACAGTGTTACTAGGTTATCCTGAAGGCTTGTGGGTACATTGTTACTAGGTTCTCTCCTGAAGGCTTGTGGGTACAGTGTTACTAGGTTCTATCCTGAAGGCTTGTGGGTACAGTGTTACTAGGTTCTCTCCTGAAGGCTTGTGGGTACAGTGTTTCTAGGTTCTCTCCTGAAGGCTTGTGGGTACAGTGTTACTAGGTTCTCTCCTGAAGGCTTGTGGGTACAGTGTTACTAGGTTCTCTCCTGAAGGCTTGTGGGTACAGTGTTACTAGGTTCTCTCCTGAAGGCTTGTGGGTACAGTGTTACTAGGTTCTCTCCTCCACCATTTAAAACTGGCCGCCACCACATAACTGAAATTCTTGAGTGTGGTGTAAAACAACATTTAAAATTCAAATGTGAGGCTAATGGCGTAAAGTAATTTTAGACAACAGCCTTGACTTTTATCATTAGTGTTGAGGTACATACTTACTCTATTAATACCAATTGTTTGCAATACAATTTCACCTTGCATACTAATGTTGTTGTATTCATGTTAAACGTCCCACTCAAGAATCTTTCACTCATGTGGAGATGTCACCAAATGCCAGTGAAGGGCTTCAAATTTTGGTCTATGCTTGGCACTTACGGACATTGAGCAGTGGGGGTTCTTTAACGTGCCAACACCTATACTGTGACATGGGACATCGGTCTTTACTAATCATCCATATATTTATAACAAAATACTTTCAAATATCTTCATAAATTTCTTATTTTACCGCATTTAAAACCGAACCAAAATTTGGATACAATGAGAGACAGTATGCCTTTAAGAATTTAAAATGCTGAATCAGCATAAGTTTTACCGTTATTGTGATATTTCTGAAAAGAATCTGAATTCGTATTTCAATGTCCATTCACTGCCAAGCTGCTGGGGGTTGAAATATGCACATGTGATAAACACAAGATATATTTGCCTGTGTTTTGTGTTTATTTTCTGATTGTGGTAAGGACATTAAACAAATCCATGTTGCCTAAGGAAATCTTTTTAGTTGTCTCTGACCATTATTCATATTTTGGTAACAGCTGTTGATTTGTCTGTATCGGTTGTGAAGAGGATTTAATCGCTGCTATTTCATTTGAATTTTACTCTGTACTTACGGTGGGTGTGACGGGTCAACAGAGGATGCTTACTCCTCCATGGCACGTGATCCCACCTTCCAGAGGTCAATATTTATGTGATGACATCTAAAGTGTTAAGATTTGTAAAGTGTCATGACTTCTGTGTCAAGATGTCTAAAGTGTCTTGACATCTAAAGTGTTGTGATGTTTAAAGTGTCGTGACATCTAAAGTTTTGTGACATCTAAAATGTCATTACTCAGCATTAGTCTGTTCGACATTTTTTAGAATCTTCTTCTGAAACAACTTTTTAATTTTTTTTTAACCAAAATTTACATAAATGATCAGTAGAGTGTGAATATTTGAATCAATGTTCTTCAATCTTGCCATTCAATTAACATGGCTGCTGTTACTATATATAGAACATAGGTATAAGTCCGCTTTTCGTTTTCACACTCGAACCTTAGTTTGCCTGGCATCCAAATTAAATAAAACTCCTACAAAATGGTAACAATGACAGCAAACAGAGGTTGAATTTGGCCAGTGAGTCATCTACTGTTGTAGAGTTGTGCTAATTCATAACTTGGAAAATCACATCTTTCCATTTCCACACCTTAACTTAATTAACTTTGCCTCTTCAAAATTTTATGAAACTTATACACAATGCTACAAACATGCAAACAGTTTGAATTTGGGCTGCTAGTCACTTACTGTTTTAGAGTAATGCCCCTTTATATCTTAAAGACTTGCAAATAAATTCATTTCTGCACTTTTAACTTATGCTAAATTCAAATTAAGGAAGTGAGTCATTTTCATTTACTGCTCTAGAGTTATCATTTATCTACTCTTAAGGTCATAGATACTTAGTTTACCAAATAAATAGGTAAAATGACAAAGAGATTACTAGTAAAAGAAAGCATTATTATCCCCTTGCGACGAGTAATTGAAGGGATATAGGGATTTGCCCATACATACGTACGCACCTACTATATTTGTCTGGAGAATAACTCTCAAACCATGCATGATAATTTCATCAAACTTCATACACGTCAAGACCACATTGAGGGGGAGTGCAGTGTGCAAGAACCGTAACTCTTGCTTCCATTTTCACAGAGTTATTCTCCTTTTTAAAAAAAGAAAATTAATAAACAGATCACATTCCACTTGTGTCAGCCTGTTCAATTCATAATTCATATTCATCATGATTCTGCCGCTAGGGGATTAGTATCGTCTCCGATGCCTTGTTCAAATTTGGAAAATTTACTAGATGCAACAGAACTTACCAGAGAATGTATTACATTAGAAGTAAAAACAAAATGGTGAAAATATAAAAATAAAACGGCACAAAAAATACCTAATACTGAACAAAATAACTCATTTAATAAAGTAGTGATTTCAAATGCCCTCAGAAATTTTTTAGTATAATGAGCCAGTACGAGCAGGGGCATTCGTGGTCTCAGACCATTTTTTTTTATTATATTTCTGTTTTTGGCCACCATGACCGAGTGGTTAGAGCATTGTTCATTCAGCTATAAAGCTCGTCTTTTCTGGTAAATGTGGCTTTGAGCCCAACTGAATCCAAAGTTTGTTGTTCAGAGACAATTGCCAGTTAACTTATAAAAACTGATATTTTTCATTTCGGATCATTGTAAGTGGGTTTTTCATTGCCACCATTTTACACTGGAAGCCTGAATATGACAGGATATTTTATTGTGGTATGAAACAAGTACATAACACTGAACATTGACTTTTTTCTCTTTTTAAGGTGGGAGCATGTGCTTATCCTTCAGTTATCATATGTATGGAACTGGTGTTGGAGAACTGGAGATCTATAATGTAGAAAATCAGAACCATAATTTACTTTGGAGTATGTCTGGAGATCATTCAGATATGTGGCATTCAACCGCTGCCATGGTAACCTTTTCAGGAAATTCATATGTAAGTTAAAATTATTTAAACAATGCTGAGGATGATTTTATTTCCGAATAACCTGTTGTGACATCAAAAGTGTTATGACATCTAAAGTAGTGTTGTGACATTGAAAGTAGTGTCATGACATCTGAAGTAGTGTAGTGACTTCTGAAGTAGTGTAGTGACATCTGAAGTAGTGTAGTGACATCTGAAGTAGTGTAGTGACATCTGAAGAAGTGTAGTGACATCTATAGTGTTGTGACCTCTGAAGTAGTGTAGTGACATCTGAAGTAGTGTTGTGACATCTGAAGTAGTGTAGTGACATCTGAAGTAGTGTAATGACATCTGAAGTAGTGTAGTGACATCTGAAGAAGTGTAGTGACATCTATAGTGTTGTGTAATGACTGAAGTAGTGTAGTGACATCTGAAGTAGTGTAGTGACATCTATAGTGTTGTGACGAAGTAGTGTAGTATCATATAAAGTAGTGTAGTGACATCCGAAGTAGTGTAGTGACATCCGAAGTAGTGTCGTGACATCTGAAGTAGTGTCGTGACATCTGAAGTAGTGTCTTGACATCTGAAGTAGTGTCGTGACATCTGAAGTAGTGTCGTGACATCTGAAGTAGTGACGTGACATCTGAAGTAGAGTAGTGACATCTATAGTGTAGTGACATCTGAAGTAGTGTCGTGACATCTATAGTGTCATGACATCTGAAGTAGTGTCGTGACATCTGAAGTAGTGTCGTGACATCTGAAGTAGTGTCGTGACATCTGAAGTAGTGTAGTGACAGCTATAGTGTCGTGACATTTGAAGTAGTGTAGTGACATCTGAAGTAGTGTAGTGACATCTATAGTGTAGTGACATCTGAAGTAGTGTAGTGACATCTATAGTGTCGTGACATCTGAAGTAGTGTAGTGACATCTGAAGTCATCTGAAGTAGTGTAGAGACATCTATAGTGTCGTGACATCTGAAGTAGTGTCGTGATATCTGAAGTAGTGTCGTGACATCTGAAGTAGTGTAGTGACATCTGAAATAGTGTAGTGACATCTGAAATAGTGTAATGACATCTGAAGTAGTGTAGTGACATCTGAAGTAGTGTAGTGACATCTATAGTGTCGTGACATCTGAAGTAGTGTAGTGACATCTGAAGTCATCTGAAGTAGTGTAGTGACATCTGAAGTAGTGTAGTGACATCTGAAGAAGTGTAGTGACATCTATAGTGTTGTGACCTCTGAAGTAGTGTAGTGACCTCTGAAGTAGTGTAGTGACATCTGAAGTAGTGTAGTGACATCTGAAGTAGTGTAGTGACATCCGAAGTAGTGTAGTATCATATAAAGTAGTGTAGTGACATCCGAAGTAGTGTAGTGACATCTGAAGTAGTGTCGTGACATCTGAAGTAGTGTCGTGACATCTGAAGTAGTGTCGTGACATCTGAAGTAGTGTCGTGACATCTGAAGTAGTCGTGACATCTGAAGTAGTGTCGTGACATCTGAAGTAGAGTAGTGACATCTATAGTGTAGTGACATCTGAAGTAGTGTCGTGACATCTATAGTGTCGTGACATCTGAAGTAGGGTCGTGACATCTGAAGTAGTGTCATGACATCTGAAGTAGTGTCGTGACAGCTATAGTGTCGTGACATTTGAAGTAGTGTCGTGACATCTGAAGTAGTGTAGTGACATCTGAAGTAGTGTAGTGACATCTGAAGTAGTGTAGTGACATCTATAGTGTCGTGACATCTGAAGTAGTGTAGTGACATCTGAAGTCATCTGAAGTAGTGTAGAGACATCTATAGTGTCGTGACATCTGAAGTAGTGTCGTGATATCTGAAGTAGTGTCGTGACATCTGAAGTAGTGTAGTGACATCTGAAATAGTGTAGTGACATCTGAAATAGCGTAATGACATCTGAAGTAGTGTAGTGACATCTGAAGTAGTGTAGTGACATCTATAGTGTCGTGACATCTGAAGTAGTGTAGTGACATCTGAAGTCATCTGAAGTAGTGTAGTGACATCTGAAGTAGTGTAGTGACATCTGAAGTAGTGTAGTGACATCTGAAGTAGTGTAGTGACATCTGAAGTAGTGTAGTGACATCTATAGTGTCGTGACCTCTGAAGTAGTGTAGTGACATCTGAAGTAGTGTAGTGACATATAAAGTAGTGTAGTGACATATAAAGTAGTGTCTTGGCATTGAAAGTAGTGTCATGATGTCTAAAGTAGTGTCGTGATGTCTAAAGTAATGTTGTGACATAAAGTAATGTTGTGACATAAAGTAATGTTGTGACATAAAGTAATGTTGTGACATAAAAAGTAGTGTCATGACATCTAAAGTGTCATCACTGGAGTGCATGTTTTAGTTTTTTCAGTTTACTTCAGACCTCACCTTTAAAATATTAACTGCTTCTCCACCAAGGAAGTCAGGAACCTCTATGACCAATTAGTTAGAGCATTACTCTTTCAACAGCAAAGTCTTTCGCCTCTTGTCAGGGTAGGTTCGGTTACCTGATTTTATGAGAGATGTTTCCAGTTTACACGGAGAAGACTGATGATCATGGTTGTAACTGGGTTACAGTGAAACTTGTATATAACGACCTCCTTAAGGACACAAGAAAACTGATCTTTATAGGGAGGTGGTCTTTATATAGAGGTTGATTTGTACACAAATAGTACTATTGGGGACAACTGTATCTCCTCCATTACCACCATATGACTGAGTTGTTGAGTATGACAAAAAACAACATTCAAACAAACAAACACTTCTGCAAGCCACATAAATGTAAGCTGAGGTTGTTGCACTTTAAAAGTGTTCTTTTGACTACCGCTTTTCATGAATTTTGATTTTTTTCTTCAACCAGATGTTTTTATTCATTGAAAAAGTTGTCCATAATAGACTAGTCTAGGATTATAGAAAAGAACATACCATTTACATACTTAGTGGTGAGTAAAGAAGCACTGAGATGAAAACTACAATGTATATATCTTTTAAGACTAAACATTGTGAGCTTCTTAAATCATCAAGTCCTGAAAAACAATGGATACTTCTGTAAATTAATGACTTAGACCAGTCCAAATGTGTCTTAAGGATGAATGAGTTATGTATATTTTATTATGAAATATATAAAAGCCAGGAGATACAGGATTTTTATAGGCCCATATATACAGTTTTAAGGTAGTGTGATTGTGTTTAACCGATTAAGGCCAAAGCTTATAAGTTTAAAAGAAAAAAATATTGATCTACTGGCACTAACTATTCATAATCTTTGTACAAAAATGTTGTTCATGTATATACAATAACAAGTGCGCAGGAAATTTGAATTTCAATTAAAAAAAACGAAAAAGTCTGACAACATAATAAATAAGGAAATATAAGGATCAAATTGCTTTCAGTTCTCATTTATGGGCTTATGAATGTCAACGAACAGGACAAAGGGAAATTAATCATGAAGTACTTCACACAACTTCTTATAAACCAGAACCACTTTATAGATGATGAACTCGTTAACCCCTAAAGACACATTTGAGCTGGTCTAAGTCATTGAACTGTTGATTTACAGAAGAGTCCATTGTTCTTCATAGGTTGATGAGTTGATAAAACAGGCCTCACATTCTTACCAAAAGGGTTGAGATTTTCTTTTCCAGTCAACACGCCCATGTTTGATTAATTTTCTTTCATGCTACATGTACATGTTTATGCAAGTAAAAAGAAAAGTCTGAAACAACTTTTAATGCATAACATAGAAATCCTATGTTATAAAAGTATATTGTGACCTCATAGAGTGTGTAGCTTTTCTACACCTTAGGGTTTGGACAGAGAAATTCTGTCTTGGTAAATCAGTTAAATATGCCTGTCCAAAGAGGAAGAATTTAAATATTTTACCAATGGCTTTGCTTTCAATGTTCTTATCTTTACAGATAACCATTGAAGGTATTGTTGGGTCATCATATAAAAGCGATATTGCTATTGACGATATTATGTTGACTCCCGGAGAATGTGGTAAGTTCATTCAGAGTTGTAAAAAAATTATATATTTTAGTGTACATTAAATTTTAGCAGTTTTGCTCGAAAGACGTAGAGGGCTAATTGAACACTAACACACACACACACACACACACACACACACACACACACACACACACACACACACACACACACACACACACACACACACACACACACACACACACACACACACACACACACACACACACACACACACACACATTGCACACACACACACACACACACACACACACACACACACACACACACACACACACACACACACACACACACACACACACACACACACACACACACACACACACACACACACACACACACACACACACACACACACACACACACACACACACACCACACACACACACACACACACACACACACACACACACACACACACACACACACACACACACACACACACACACACACACACACACACACACACACACACACACACACACACACACACACACACACACACACACACACACACACACACACACACACACACACACACACACACACACACACACACACACACACACACACACACACACACACACACACACACACACACACACACACACACACACACACACACACACACACACACACACACACACACACACACACACACACACACACACACACACACACACACACACACACACACACACACACACACACACACACACACACACACACACACACACACACACACACACACACACACACACACACACACACACACACACACACACACACACACACACACACACACACACACACACACACACACACACACACACACACACACACACACACACACACACACACACACACACACACACACACACACACACACACACACACACACACACACACACACACACACACACACACACACACACACACACACACACACACACACACACACACACACACACACACACACACACACACACACACACACACACACACACACACACACACACACACACTCACACACACACACACACACACACACACACACACACACACACACACACACACACACACACACACACACACACACACACACACACACACACACACACACACACACACACACACACACACACACACACACACACACACACACACACACACACACACACACACACACACACACACACACACACACACACACACACACACACACACACACACACACACACACACACACACACACACACACACACACACACACACACACACACACACACACACACACACACACACACACACACACACATTGCAGGATGCCTCAGTACTTATTAATTGGTCATTTTTGTTGTCAAAGTGTAAGATTTAAAGTGCCAGAAATGTTTACACCACATCTGTCGGCATGCTAGATATTGACACCACCAAATAAACTTGTTTTAGTGTACTTGATGCTCCTATTGTACATGGTAAGGTGATCTAACCATATAGTGATAACTTCTGAGACTCAACAAGGTAAAGTGATCTAACCACAATGATAACTTCTGAGACTCAACAAGGTGAAGTGATCTAACCACATAATGATAACTTCTGAGACTCAACAAGGTGAAGTGATCTAACCACAATGATAACTTCTGAGACTCAACAAGGTGAAGTGATCTAACCACAATGATAACTTCTGAGACTCAACAAGGTAAAGTGATCTAACCTCATAATGATAACTTCCGAGACTCAACAAGGTGAAGTGATCTAACCACATAATGATAATGCTTCCTTATTCTGAGAGTTGACATGTATTCTAGGGTTTTCTATATTAATTTAAGAAGTTAAAGCAAAACAGTAACAGGGGTGAATTAAACCTTACAATGTATGTCTTTTGTTTGGCTCACAAAGCAATAAAAACCATCGCTATATCATCTTTGACAATTAAGATGAAAATGAAGCTTCGAGGAATCTCTAAGCAGACAGGGGTTTTATCTGCTTTCCCATCTTTAAGGAAAACAATACCTACTCTTAGAATAAACATTGTAGATATTTTAACCTCAAAAAGTGGGAACTTTTCTATATATACATGTAGATTTATTGACGGTGACCAGTGATCCTATCTGAATTATAGTATCATGGGTTAGGAGAGGGTCCATTACTTTGAATCATTGTTGGACGGCAAATTGATGTGAAATCAAATTATCGCTGTATGTTAGATATGTATAAGATTTGTATGAGAGGTCAAACTGATATCCATCTCATGGAGAAATATCACTACATGGCAAAAGACAGTAACACAGTTCTTTACTTTTGGTAAATCCGACTGTAGCCTTGGGCGACCTCCATTTATTGGTGACAAGGAAAATATTGGCTGTAAAACCTAATTGATCCCAAAATACTGGGATTCAGATGGTTAGTTGTAACACATGACTTATAGTTGTTTGTGTGTTTTCTGGAGTAATATTAACTTTAGGAAAACATGTCATTTCAGGATGCTCTTCCAACCCATGTCAAAACAACGGAGTTTGTAATCCTGATCCAAATGGAGGCTACACATGTGCATGTTCGACAGGTTTTTCAGGCAACGATTGCTCAGAAATCGGTACGTAGAACACTGTGGAAATCACCAGACTTTCTAGTTGCTTAATTGTAACTTTAGATTTTATCTTATTATTTTAACTACTGGGTAATTCCTCAGCTAATAACATTGTGGAACAAACTGACAAAGTCACTTATATCATTGCAGTGTCTCACAAATGGTGTGTGTAATAGGAATCGCATTGTCCACGTTTTACAATACATGTATCATTAACATATTAACATACTGCTATAATAGAATCTAGATCGGCTTTGAGTTCCTGATAAAAAGTAAGTGAGGGTTGGATGGATCAACAAGTTCGAATGGAGATGACAATGTTGAGATGTCATCCATCCCACCCAAAACTAATATTTTTCTGACTGAAACTTACATGTTGTCCTTGATTCTATTTCTTGCACATCTGGAAAGCTTGAAATTGTTTTATGCATAAATTAGTTTGACCTATTTAAGTCATTGTATCATTCATCATTTCTTCGTGTACTGCAAATATATATAAACTAGCTGATATCATAGACACATACATTTTTTTCTTTCAAACAAATTGTGTAAGATTTATGATTAACTGACAACAAATTGGGTAAGATCTATGATTAACTGTCAACAAATTGGGTAAGATCTATGATTAAATGACAACAAATTGGGTAAGATCTATGATTAACTGACAAGAAATTGGGTAAGATCTATGATTAACTGACAACAAATTGGGTAAAATCTATGATTAACTGACAACAAATTGGGTAAGATCTATGATTAACTGACAACAAATTCAAACATCAATGTTAACTACCAGCATTGAAATCTCCTTGATACGCCATGATCACAAACAATACATATGCTGTGCGTAGGGATATATATGGTTCTAGATGTGTGATACCGGATAGAAGTTTCCAGCACTGGTAAAAAGCAGAATCAGTCTATTAGATATACAATACAATAACCATGTTGTTATAGTATTTACATTACACAGTATAAAGATGGTACAACCCTCCAACCCTTTCATAACAGTTATTTTCAATTTTGTGTCAATGATAGCAATGTTCAAGTTTTCTTAAGATACATTATGTCATGGGAGCTAGGTTGATATTTATATCTAATAGAAAGCTATCTTGCCAGCAAGGATTATTAAGTCATTCACCCCTAAAACCACAAATGCATTAATCTGGTTAACTGGTTTTAAGTTGAGAACATTGTCCTATAGGGGTGAATAATTAATTTTCTGTTTGTCTGTTTGCATTAGACTTTCTTTTCCTTTTCTTGCCAAAAAATCTGACCAATTTTGGTATGAATCATTAAGAATTAGGATAAGTACAATTAAATTTTCAAAACGTTCTTACTCATGGGGATATAGTGTAAGCATTACTATCTTGTATTATTCAGGAGATACCGATTTTGTATGTACATTTGAGGCTGGGAATACATGTTTCCTGGAGCAAGACTTAAATCTGGATGATTTTGACTGGACCGAACGTACGGTATGTAACAAAAGCATATACCATTAATCTAGTTTTAAATTTTGTCAATACTGTAAATACAGTCAAACTTGCCTTAGCAACCACCCTCATATAACGACTCACTGTCCATAACAACCATATTTGGACTGCCCCTTGAGAATTACTATATATTTGCCCCTTATATTGTGACCACCTGCCTTACGTGACCAGTGACGGCTGCATTTCACCCGCCAGTAGTTATCTTAGTTGTGTATAGTGAATGCTTACTGGTGGAAGGGAGATAACTCGAAGATAATTCTTGCGGGATATTGCGAGAACTAATCAACAACATGGCGCAATACACGATCTTTTGACAGTCACAACACACCTGGAGGTGTCAATTAATGCCACGGGTAGTAATTAGGCACTCATGCATGCTTTTTGACTGGGTGTGACTGACTAAGTTTCCAGTGATGATTACTTAATCAGCGAAAGACTAAGACTAAAAAATAAAAAAGGACACGCTTTGTGACGTGGGTCTTTACAAACAGGAGCATTTAAATATCATGGATGAAGGATTGATGTTTTGTTTTCTCGTATTCAGGAATGCAATGGGGTAATTATCTTACATCAAGTCTTGATAAGCAAGTCAACATCTCATTCCAGAGTAAAATCACGGGCTCTTGTTACACTGGATTACCGTATGTCTAATAAACATAAAATTAAATAAAATTCATCTATCTATAACTTTCTGTTTATTCTTACACATCTGTGTGACTTAACAACACATTACCAACTTTGAGCAGTTTTTATGAGATTTGTCTCAGTTTGAATAATTTGCCATATCATGGTGTATCCACGATGTAAATAATACAATTACGTCATAAATTAATTAAAATTAATTAAAATATTTAATTATTTCTTATTCTCATTATTTATATGTTGTACATGTATTAGTACAGGGATTTTTCCTATGCCTATTTTGGACCAATTACAGGACCCTTCCCAATTCAAAAATGGCTTGTATTTTCCTTAAAATATGCAAAAATTCCCAATTTTCCAGATCCTGGACCCAGAATATTGGAGGTAGGAAAATTCCTTCCATGTACATGTACATTTACTAAATGGAATATCTAACCAGGGAAGAAACATGTAGATGGAAATAATGAAAGTCATGATCTCCGATCCTTGGGTTTCATAATATTTCTTGTACATGTGACCCTTTATGTAAAGACCACCTGTCTATAAAAACAATTGTAATTCCCCCTGAGCGGTCTTTATATACAAGTTTGACTGTATATTATAAACAATACCAAAGTTATAGTTTTACAAGAAACCAAAACAGTTGATAAAGACGATCGCTTCTGTCAATAAGACTTCATCAGTTGAGTTCGAATTTGAGATATTAGTATTTTTCTGAAAGGAAATGTGACATCACACAAAGCCAAATAATAATCGTAAATTTATTGCCAAATCTGTCTGAAAGTATCCACAGTAAAATTGAAAATCTTAAGCAAATATTTAGTTTTGAATTAAATAGGGTAAAATTTTCATCAGTTTAAAAACATGAGATTGATTGCAGCTGATATGGTTTATATCATATGTCCTATATTGGGTATCATTTTTATTTATATAATACTTGTATTTATTTTTAAGGGTTCAACACCAAGCTCAAGTACCGGTCCAACCTCTGCTTATGCTGGAACAACGTACACTTACATAGAGACCTCAAGTCCTCGAGTTGAATTTGATGTTGCCAGACTTGTAAGCAAATCTGTATTTGGAGGTAAGAACCTCTGTTGTCTGGCCTGCAAAGCAGAAGCCGAGACATGAGGATCATTGATTTCTTCTGGCGGTGTCATCAACATTTTGTTTCCGGATATGGTGTGATTGGAACATTACTTCACACAAATGATGCTCCTGTACCTTAGTTGTGCCTTTCGGGTATTAAGGTCGTTCTGACCTACTATCTGGAATCAAGGTCAAAGTCACTGAAAATCATTTTCGGAACACTGAGGTGGTCAGTCCCATTTACTTCGGGATTTTTATTCAATGTTTTATTATCGATTATGTCACCGGCGAGATATATAGTTCCTTAGAGCAATCTTTCTTTCAGTTTTACCAGCTTTCCATCACATATCTAAGGATAGTAAAAAAAATCCATGTCCGCAGCCTGGTGACAAAGGAAATGTTTGCAAGTGTTGGATGTGGTCAATATCCGCAGGTCAAATTAATAAACGGATCATGTGCTGTGAAACAATGATTTATTGATGCTTTAGCCATTTCTCTTATCAGCATGTGTATTGGGCCTCTGAATAGAGCATCACACTTTAACCCATAGAGTTTCTTACTTCCATCAGTGTAGGTTTGAATCCCGCTGGAAACTACGCTGATCTTGTTAGGAAGCCATTTTCCTTGTGGAAGGCCTGTTGTCTTTCCTCCAACATTAAAATCTAGTCGCCACCATATTGACTGAAAATTGTTGAGTGTGACGTAAAACATATCCAAACAAACAAATAAACAAACAAACAAACGGATATGTACATAGCTTGATACTTCACTTCTCTAAATCATTTGATCTTCAATCAAAAATAGCTTGATCATTATTGGCTTTCAAAATTGCCAACTGGATGTAGGATATGTCTTGTAAAATCAAAGTTTTGTTGCTGATGAAATTGTTACTTTCATGGGCAACCGCATCTAAAATTTTGTTCTTGAATGACTGACAATAGTATGATAATGTCTTTGCTTCAATTAATTAGCTTGAAAATTATGCCCCCTCAAAGTTGACGGGTATACAGTAAATACAAGCTAATGACATATGATAGAGATGACCATTTAACATGGGCCTTCATGGCCGATTGGTTAGAACATTGCTCTTTGAACAATGAAGTCTCTCACCTGTGATCAGTGCAGGTTCAAGCCCCGCTAGAACCAAAGCTGATTTTTGTGAGAAAGTTTGCAAGTTGACTTGCCGAAGGCGAAAGGTACATTGTGACCGTGTTCTCTCCTCCACCGTTGGAAACTGGCCACCACCACATAACTGAAAAACTGTTGAGTGTTGTGTTAAACAACATTCATAATTTATTAGAAATACAACTCACATAACTTAAATGGTGGGGGTGGGGGGCATCGGGGAGTAACCTTTTGATTATCATTCTGTTTATTCTACTCACTTTTGGCATTGACAAGCTTCACAAGAAAAACATTCTAGTCCTTAAAGCGATATCAGCTGTAGCTGGTGAAAAAATTTTACATACCCATTTTATGTGGTATTCTATCTCATATATATTCCAAAGAGACCATCTGGTGGTTAGAATAACAGATGCATTTGTAAAATTGCAACAATCTTGCCAAACGTAACCCATATTATCAGTTATTTTTTGGCCACCATACTTTGAGCATAATCAACTTTCAATAATTTTTTACAAAGATTAACAAGTGTACAATTAACATACTATTTGCAGTTAATATACATTCTATTGTTATTACCCTTTGTGTTTATTTTCATACACAATCATTTCAAAGCTAAATCAGGCATAGTTTGTGTTTTTTGTCATTTCAAATCATTCATTTCTGAATTTGTCCACGTGCTGGGTATATCAGGTGATCTCGACCCATTTTTAACTCGTCCCATCACATTTTCGGCTTTATCATTGACACATGATCATGAACTGCCCAATGATTGTAAAACGTGTGGTACACCTACTTAGCAGTTATATTATGATTTTGTCAATGTCAGCATTCAGATTAACATTAATGATGGGAGTTTTTCTTTTAGTGACTTGTTATATTTATTCATATACATGTATTCAATTGATTTTCTACAGGTATTTAAAATAGCATTGAAAATCATATATTTTAAATAATACATCCACATTTTACATAATAAGTCCACTGTCAGTATTCATGGATATATGATTTAGAATTAAAAATTTTATAATATATGCAATATGAATTTATTCACTCCTGATTTATGACAGTAGACCATACTATTTATTGATCTGGGCGAGTCTAAATGTGACCACAGGGGTCGATGAGTAAAATATGCACTTTAAACAAGATTTGATGTTTTGACCGATTGTCTTGGAATAATGATCCACAGGTGTGGATTTTGACTTTTTGAAATTATGATTTTGTCATCTTCACAGATGGTCCCCGCTGCCTAGCCTTCCAGTACCATATGTTTGGGAGCAATATTGGGTCCCTTCATGTATATTTATCTGAAAATGGCATGGAGACGGAAATATTTTCTCTGTTTGGAGCTCAAGGCGATAGCTGGCAAAGTGATGGAGTGTTTATACCAACTCTACAAAATAAAGAGGTAAGGACACCGACAGAGTGTTGTATTTTATATTGTATAACTGGTTATATCTGTGGCTTGAAATTTTCACAATGTACGTAGTTAAAGGTCATATTTTTTATTTTGCTGATTTACTGATGCCTATACAGTGAAACCTGTATATAGGGGCCACTCAAGGGACCAGAAAATATTGACCTTTATGTGCAGGTGACTCTTATACACAGGTTCAATTTAATTGATGTATGCAGTCAAGGGACTTGAAAAAACTGGCCCTTATAAACAGGTAATCCTTATAAACAAGTGGCCACTATAGCAGGTTTTACTGTATATTTTACCAAACTGAAAATCTGAAAACCAGAATAGTCAAACAAAAAGGTTTATTTTAAAAATATTTAGACAAATCCTAAGATTTAATATTAGTCATGTGATATGCAAGGAATTTCAATTAACTTTTTTTTTTCTTTTCAGCTGATCATCGAAGGAGTACGGGGTAATGGTTACCGTGGTGATATAGCCTTGGATGATATCCAATTAATCTCTGGAGAATGTGGTAGGTATAGATTGTGATAAAATTGTTATTTAATAGACCTATCGCCAAATGTATGACACATACTAAATAAAGTAAAAGTACATTATGTAAATTATTTTGAAGTTTTAGTTTATCCGAGTCATTTAGATTAGCTTGTATACTCTATTACCCAAAATAGTTGTCGGTCATACAGAACGTTAGGCATAAACTTTTGATCAGTTCAACAATTTTTAAAATTTAC
The DNA here is from genome assembly GCA_030159075.1 of Atrina japonica. Taxonomy (NCBI): domain Eukaryota; kingdom Metazoa; phylum Mollusca; class Bivalvia; order Pterioida; family Pinnidae; genus Atrina; species Atrina japonica. The sequence goes on along the minus strand of BROG01000430.1, from coordinate 198,156 downwards.
TCAGCCAATTTTTAGATTTGGTTGGTAACATTCCTTCTCACAAATAGAGGACTTGTAGGTTTTTAGATAATCCATTTTGGATCCAGATTTTTCGTGCAGCACTTCAACTTTGTTAAATATATTTAATCATTCTAAGTTTTTTTTTTCTGTTTAGCGTCCGCGGACAGATTGGTTTTGAGATCATCAAACAGAAAAAAAACCCACAAACATCTATATTTAAAAGCAAAATAATATGGAATATAGCCCTAAAATGAACATATAAACACGGACATTTGTTTTCATCATTGTAAAAATACAAATTTCATAGGTTATTTATCAGTATGTGACAAAGATATGGTTTTTATAAGTGTAATTTTGTTTTCCTTTGTTTGTTAACATATTAGAAGTACTTAGATGTCCATAAAATTGCATTTGTACTCATAAAAATATCTTGTGTTTTTCTGTAATTTTGTGGGTTTTTTTTCCCCCTGATAGAAAGGGTTTTTACTTTAGGGTGGATGCTAAACATAAAAAAACTGGGAATGGCCTTATTTCTGGTATGTCTGTACACTGATCAAGAAATAAAATGTAGATAGATAACAATTTCAGCTCGTGGAATATGTCTGATTTGTTATCATTTCTGAAAGGTATAGGTAAATCTTGCAGTCTTTATCACAAACATGAGTTATTACGCTTATGTTAACTAGCAACAGAGCTTGATTCAGAAGTTCTTGACTTGCATGACCATTATGGAAACATAAATACAATGAAACCTGTACATAGGGGCCACCCAAGGGAGCAGAAAATATTGACCTTTATGAGCAGGTGTCCCTTATACACAGGTTCAGTTAGTTGAAGTATGCAGTGAAGGGACTTTAAAAAACTGGCCTTTATGCACAGGTAATCCTTATATAAAGGTGGTCGCTATAGCTTTTACTGTACACCAAAAAAGATCAGTTTTATCTGAATATCAGACGATTGTCACTTATCCTTTTATTCAAAAACCAGTTGGTGTTAACATCTGAACAATTTACCAGATGTGGAATCTTTTGACATTTATTTTATGAAATTGTATGCCCAGGTACCCTATTTCAACCACCTAAAGTTGAGTAAGTAATCATGGTTAAAGTGATATGATCTGTCACAGATAAAAAATTAACATGCCCATTTTATGTAATATTTTATCTCGTATATATCCCAAAGAGACCATCTGGTGGTTAGAATAACAAATGCATGCGTATAATTGCCCCAGAATTGCCAAACGTAACCCTTAATATTAGTTTGATATCATTATGGTCATTACACATTAACTTTCAGTAATTCTCACAAATATTACAGAGTGTCCAATAACGACGTGTTATTTGAAGTTAATATATATTCTATTCTTATCACCCTTTGTGTTTTTTCTTCTGCATTATCATTTCATACCTGAATCGGGCAAAGTTTGTCTATTCTGTGGTTTCAAAACACTCGTTTCTGAAATTGTCCACATGCGGGGTATATCGGGTGATCTCAACCCATTTTTAAGTCGTCCCATCACATACTCGGCTTTATCATTTTTGACATTTTTGAGCTGCCCAACTCAACCGGAAATGGCGGCATGATTGTAAAACATGAGGTATGCATAATTTTCAGTTATATTGTTTAGATTTTTGCAATGTCAGCATTCAACTCAGGGTAACATTAAAGACTGGAAAAATTTCTATTATTGACCTGATATTTTTATTCATGTATTGATGTACTTTCCAATAAAAATCATGTCCTGTATGTTAAAAGTAAATATAAAAACATCAGTATTGACCAACTTTAACACACCCAATTTTGTCAAGAGCCAAGATTGCTGATAGATCGAGCGCGTAAAGTACCGAGATCCTCCTGACTGAATTTCGAAGCACATTTGATATGGCGAAAGAGTTTATATGGAAGGTTATTGCTTACGGAAATACATCCGGATTTTTTAAAGTACGGGACAACTTGAATTCTTATAAAACAAATAACTCAAAAAGATCATTTTACGTTTCATGTGTTTGAGAATGTATTTGAACACACATTTTATCATATTCTTCATGTCATGGACAAAAATCATCATTGTGACAGCTTGTATCACTTTAACCAAAAGCAAAGGTTACATGAAGGCAGCATGGAAAATCTAGATTAATAAGACATTCTTAGATGTATAGAAACTCCCCTATCGCAAACTTCCATAATAACTACAAAGAGTTCTGGGCCTGAAGTCACCATATTTACTCAAGCTCAACTTTATTTTATTACTTTGACTATACAATTGTTTGTAAAACCTTTATCTTTGAGTAATTAGGAAACATTTTTATTTTTCATCATTCACATATAAAAATTTTTGTCACACATGATTTTCATAAAAAGAGAAAAAAAAAATATGTTGAGTACGGTACTCAAAATTTGAGTGTACTCAAACAATGTTTTTATATTTCTGAAGTTTTCTTCAGATGAGCAATAATTTTGATTATTTACACTTGTATGCCGTCAAACATGACCAATTAAAGAATAAATTGTGTGTTTTTTATCTTAAAATCATGAAAAGTTAGTGGAGCTTGAGTGCTGAGTAAATTTGGTGACTTCGGGTCCTGAAGACAATACGACCCATCTTAATTCTTGTTCTTTTCATTTTCCATTTCCTTATTTATTTGACTGTAATGTATCATTACAGTATACAGTTCTGATGTGCTATTGTAATATGTGTATATGACTGTCTTGTATTATAACTTATTATAATATATTTTGAATGTTTTTAATATTTAGTAGTGGAGGATGGAATCCAGTTACGGTGTACCCTTTTCCACAAATGAACTAGCAAACTTTCTCGCAAAATCAGCTTAGGTTCCAACAGGACTGGAAGCCCTACATGGCTAGAGGTTAGAGATGTCATAGTTTAAAGTATAATGCTGTAACCACTCTGCCATGGAGGCCTGATTCTATTATAGTAAAAGAATGTGATATCATTATATATGATTTTATATTTTAAATCTTCAGGTTGTACTATAAACCCATGTAAAAATGGTGGATCATGCTTCATCAATACTACAGGATCGGATGTCAGCTGTTCTTGTGCCACAGGATTTCAGGGAGATTACTGTGATAAAATACGTAATTATCATTTTTGAACTTTGTCATAATACTGATAACCTAAAAGAATCATCATAACTTTTAGAAAGCTGATGGCAATTAGTACAGTCACTACCTCATTTAAAGAAAAAAATGAAGTACGTATGTACCAATGGATAATTGAAACTCCCGAGTCCGTTAGAGTATGACGAATAAGATATAAAATTAAAAATGGTCTCAACATGAAGAATAATGGCGAATCCTGAACAAGATAGGACCTGTAGTCTTTTTCACAAAAAATCTTACGATAAAAAACAATCGTAGGAGAATCTTACGATTTTTATGCTTTTCACAAAAAATAATACGATAGATTTTAATTCTAAGTCTACCAGTGTCTCCAGCTACTCTGATAGAAATTAGTTGTAAGTGTAAAATTAATCAATCGTACGATTAGAATATATAATGAGTATTTGCCATATTTTAAAATGGCGGCTGTTTATGTCTTGAGAGCAAGGTGAGATAAAAAAATTGGGCAGCGTCTTCCGAGGCGTAGATGGTGGACATTATTTTCTGAAAATACACTTAAGTTTGTCATGATTTCAGACTTTGACATCATTAATAGTAAAATGACATCAAACTTTAGCAAGTTTTACACCTATTTCAGCTGTATTTTGCAAACTTTAAGGGTCACATTTCTCTGCGCCCCCCCCACTTATGGTTGGCCATCCAACACTTAAATTATTTTTACTGCAGTTAAGATCTCTTGTACTGGAGTAGCAATTAATTTTACCGTGATAGAAATAAAACACTGGCCGTTGCTACTCAGAATTAAATATACAGATGTATTTTTACTCGGGAGTAAATATTATTTTTACTTGGAGTAAAATGAATTTTACTGCAGTTTGAATTGCTGGCCATCTAATTCATAATTTGATATTACAACCAATGTTAAAATATTTAGTAAGGATGTAAAAATTATTTTTCGGTGGTAGAAATAATACACTGGAAGTTGCTACTGCAGTTAAAATCAACCAATTTTGGGCTGTGTTAGAAAAAAGCACATTATATAAGGAACATATAGTGAAGCTAACTATGGCATGTACATGCAATATTTTAATTGTCACCGATTTATTTTTTAAATATCTGTGGAACTTATTTACTGATTCGGTTAATATATCAAGTTATTAATTATACGGCCAGCGATTTTAACTGTGATAAGAAAATATGAGTAGCAATTACCATTGTATTGCTTCTACTGTGGTACGTAGAATTTCTTCACCGAGCAAAGCGTGAAATTGTTGGTAACTTGTTATTACTTTTTCCACATTTTTATAGAAAAATGAAAGAGTTTACACATTTTTCCAACTTTAGGGGGTGTGTTGCAGCATATATTGTTGCAGATGAGAACATGTGTAATTTCACTCTAGTTTTGTCACCGGTTTTACATATTTCTCAGAAAATATTTGAAATGGAAGCCCAAAGACACATTTTCCAGTGTTCAGACAGAAAACTATACCTGTTTATGAGCTAATACTTATTGATTATCCATCACCAAACATAATCCATATAAGAGATTTTAATGTTAGGGGTTTCAGGTTTTACTTCTCGTAAATTTGTAATTTTTACAAGAACTAGATTAGCAGCCTCCGTATCTTTAAATATTTCCTATTTTACCCTTAAAAAATAATTTATTGATAGACTAATCATAAATTAAATCTGAAAACATAAGTAAATTCAGCCGAATGTAAGAAGTTTGAATGTATGCTTCCACGGTACATTTTTGAATTTTGCAAAAGAACATCTTTATGTTATGGGTCCGAGGTATGCTGTCTGGATGTATTTTTTTTTTGTTTTTTTTTTTTTTGGGGGGGTTTTGAATCTCACGTAAGAGCCGCCCCCACCATGGTGACCACAAGTCTTACATGACCAGCGACTGCTCAATTTCAGCAGATGGTCACTTGTATACTGTGTGCATTGATATCTCAAAGGGAGATAACTCGAACAATGAATATTATAATTTCAGTTCTAGTTTCCCTGGAAGTTGGGGAAAATTGCCATGTCCATTGTCTGGTGTTTACACAACAATTATCACAACTTTTGAAGTTAATCACTTAGATTGTAGATTGGGATGTATAAACCTAAACTGTTTGTGTAACTGGTCGGTTCATGATGGATTTCAAACAGAAATGTTTTCTTTATCAAAAAACAAAGTTTTATCCATTGCCAAAAGATTTGATGTCTATAAGTGAAATTGGTGATAGATCGTTTTGCTTCATGGCAACTTTAGTTATTATAGAATTATTTTGATGAAAAATTATTTCTTTAACAATAAACTTGGGGTAACCTGTCTTTTTCACCCTGTACAGTTATTTAAATTAATAAATTCAAGATAGAGAACATTGTTTGGTTGTTTACTTAGTCTAGACAGAGTATATGTTCATGTACCATGGTAATAGTCCTAAATAGGATTGTTTACGTTGGATATTACAAGCCCTAAAATTTATTTTAAATCACAGCCTTTTTTCACTATGAAAAAATTTATTTACCTGTTCAGTGTCATGTTTGGTTTAATTTTAAGTAGGTTCCATAAATGCTGTACGTTTTATTTTGAAATGAGTGTTAATGCACGACAGACAATATTTAAAAGTTGGTGAGGAATATACAACAAATAAAATTTAAAATGTTAATTTTGAATTTAATTAGGTTTTTTTTTTATTTTTTAGACCTACATTAATTTTTTTTTCATTTCATATGTTAATTAGAAGTAGTTTGAATCCCATGGCTATTTTGCCAAAAAAACAACCCATTTAAGTACTTTCAGTACTTTGATTTTTTTAGAATAAATTGTATAATCTTTAAAACTAAATGTGTCTCTAAAGGAGGCTGTATGAGGTTTCCAAATAAAAAGGAATACATTAGTGCTTCAAATATTGCCAAAACATGGAACATCTTTTTTAAAAATCCTCTGTAAGGGATGAACACCATTTTGTCACCTATGTGACTGTTAAGATCCATTGGGCTTTTTGTTGTAGTCATAAATCCTTAAAAAGTACAATGACTGATGTAATGGTTACAAAAATCAATAGAGCCGGCCTGGCTCAGTCAGTAGCGCGCTGGAGTCTTGATTGTGAGGTCGTGAGTTTGAGTCTGGCTGGCTGCAGGTTGGTTTCCTGTTCTTCATATGAGATGGTAAAAATAGATGTCCCATGTCGCAGTTGGTGTCGGCACATTAAAGAACCCTCACTGCTCAATGGCCGTAAGTGCCGAGCATAGGCCAAAATTTGAAGTCCTACACCGGCATTTCATGACATCTCCATATGAGTGAAAGATTCTTGAGTGGGACGTTAAACAACAATAAACAAACAAAAGTTAATGAAAAAATAGAATCTGATGAAATTCTTTGAAAGAACATTTTATATAAGGGACGTAAAAACAGTTGCCCTGGATACCATTTTATTAGCATATCATGTGTTTACCTCTTTTTTAGAGGACGCACTATTGTCTTGCTCATTTGATAGCGAGTGCTTCATGAAGGATGCAATCTGGGATGATTTTGATTGGTCGATTCGAAATGTGAGTATTTTTACAATTGAAAGGTAACTTGAGGGGGGAAGAATGTCATCAGGATTGGAAATAAGTGTATTTTCCATCTTGTAAGATATATTATTCTTGAATATACATTAGAAATGATATAATATTTGAAATTGAATTTAAATTTGATGGCATGTACATTGATATGATAATCATATGAATATCAAATGATGAATATTTTGAAATTCTATAATATGACAGTGTACTTACGGATATTAATTTAAATAAGTATATAACGTGAGAAGGAATATACTGCAATTTATATTCAGATAGCTTAAATTCTTACAGAAACTAAAGATAAAACTACGCTAAATAAAAAAAACCATATATACGGAGTACCTCTATTTATAATACCCCATTCTATGCTTCTGTCACATCAGCATGAGACCAGCAGGTAGCAGATGGTCTCTCCTTCTTAAGACACCTGATCTCAGCTTAGCCAATCAGATTTCAGTATTTGCTACATTTGAGTAAAATTTTTAGACTTAAGTAATTCTCAAGTTTTATAAGTCTTTATTTTCCCAGTTGATTTTATATTTGTGTACAGTTATACATTTCCCCTATTATCAACGCATTTTAGTGATAATATAATCAAACAATTTATTACAATTAGAGCTACGTAGGGACTGCCAAATGGTGAGAGGGAAATGAGCTAATATACATGCCATACGTCCCTGAAAATTGACCTAAAACGTGTCCTGCTGGCACAGTTTTTCCCGTAAAATTTGCTTCTATCCCAGATTCCAACTGTTTTGCAATTTTGTCAACATGAAGTCTCAAATGTCATAATTACTAATTAGCAAATGTCAGATTAGCAACTAGTTGACACTTTACATGTAAATAGCCTATGGTCATATTAATTATTGATGGTGTTAGTGATTATTTAATATCTTTTCGTCCACTGATTGGCAATTAATTGGTGGTAAGACTAGGCTAAGTCTAAGAGAGTACGTCATGTGACATACGATTAGATCATCGATGATTAAAAGCAGTCGTATGAGTCGTATGACTCAAAGGCAATAAAGAACTGAACTGAAAAGCATGATACCAGCTATTAGAAATAGTTATTACAACATCTTACGGCCTCAAAAGATATTTGTAATGTACTTCAACAACAACAACAACAACAAAAACCAAAAAAATTATTTTATGTATAATCAAGCATGCAAAGTACTGACCTCAAGGTCTAAATAATCACAAAGCACATGTAATGGCAGACGTACTTCTGGAAGTACTATAAATTTAACCAGATCAGAACGGACTGGTATTTGAATTATGGAAACTGAATTTTTTTTTTTAAACAAAGTTATGTTTTATTTAACTGGTATGTGTATAAACTTGCAAAATTCATACAATATGTATTAAAAAGGCATGAATTAGGCTAAGTAATTAAACAAAACAAGGAAAACCTTCAGAAGTTGCAAAAAAATCTGCAGCTAAAAAACTAAAAATTGTCCAGTTTCTGTCACATGTATGCCTTAATACACATTTAAAAAAAAAACTGGTTCGGAAGATTCGGCAATGATATTATACATGGCATAATGTCATGTAAATTTAGCATTTCAGGAACATGGTACCAGTTCCAAGTTCCAAAAAGTGTTATTGTCACTGCAAAAGAGATTGCAACATGTAAAATAAAGAATTGAAAACAATTTTGTGTTTATTTAACACCTGAAAAGTGACCTCAAAAGTGTCCCAGAATTTAGCGATATTTGTCCCAGAAAAATGTCATTTGTCCAAGAAAAAATCTCAGAATGACCTCCAAAATATATGGCATGTACATGATGTATGAGCTAAGATATTTTAAAATTAAACATAAGACCGTAGTTTTACATTTTTGCAAAAAGGATACCAAAATAAATACAAAATATACAGAGCCGTAAAAGTGACATGATGACAAAAAAATTAAGTGACATGGTAAAAAAATAAATATATCTCGGCTCCTACTTATTATCTCGGGGGACCTGAGACATACCTCTGCAACAATGTTTGGTAAATTTTAATGTCAATGCTTGGGAGATTAATGCCAAATGGCAAAGAGCGGGATTTGAGAGGTCTGCCATGATTGGTCATTTATCTTGGGGCTTGGTAAAAATATGATCATGTCTGTCAATAAGATTTCATCAGTAGGGCTTCAATTTACCATTCCTTTTGGGAATTTAGATTTTATTGTAGTATGTGTATTTTAATATAAATACTTATATGAACTAAGACAATGCCTTGAAACAGCTCCTTGTTTTACAAATGCAGAAAAAAGCATTCATTGAGAGTCTATTCTCACAGCAAATGTCTGTCTGTCTGGCAAAATGATGTCAGTTTAGTTGTGTCGTTTGAATTTTTAGGACAGGCACTTCTGCAAAAATATGACCATAAAGTCTCAAAAACTTTTAATTTGAATGTAGTTACTTGTGAAACGTCGGATTGATGTGGTTCATTTTCAGCCATCTTGGCTGGAGAATTTTGTTAGGCTCTATATATAGTGTATTGCTTCTGACACAGTCCTGTCACTTTTTTATGTTATGTACATATGTTATGAAAACGGCCTTCTAGCTGCACTCTCTAATACTATATGCATATTTTTTACAAGAACAAATATCCATGACTTAAGTCATGATCTAGTTTATGCTTGCATAAGTCTGCAAAGTAGATAAAAGTCCCATTCTATATAACTTGGCAGTGGTCTCTTCCCGGATACCACTATTAAAAACAGGCTGCCACCATTTAACCAAAAAAATGTTGAGTGTGGCATAAAAAAATCAAATCAAATCGTATAACGTTGCAGGGCAGAGCAAGCCTTTGATTACGGATGATGCTAATCTCTTGTTGGTTATTATTAGCTTCACAGGAAAAATGAAGGGAAAGGTTCACAAGATCCCATTCCCACTAGGTTATATGGAGTTTACTTTATAGTATGTGTTACAGAAATACTGGAATCACTTCACAGATGTGTGAGGTTAATTACACTTATCTCAATTCTGTAAAATATGCATATAGTATAAATGTTATAAATGAATACCAAAGTTTTAATGCTCAGGATGAGGGTTTCTGTCAATTAAGACTTCACCAGTTATGAATTTGTTTCACTGAAATTTAATATTTTCTCTGTATTGATTAATTTGGAAGACTAAGTGTATTAAAGTGTCATAAAAACAGTTTCCATGACTATTGAAATTGAGGCCAGTGGCCTCTTCCCGTGTACACTGTAACTGGGTTTTCTCCTCCACCATTAACATTGTTTTTTTTACTTTAGACTAAAACCCCGAGCTCAGGTACAGGACCTTCTGTGATGCATGATGGTTATTATACGTATATCGAATCCTCGTCACCCAGAGAACAAAATGACCAAGCTGTATTAACATCAGAGGAAATCACATTCACCAGCAGTAAGTAACCAGACATTGTGACATGCCCAAGTTTTATCAAAATGAAAAACAGTTGAACATGAGCTAGGAAACCAATGTTGAAGAAGCCCGTCTGTCTGTTGGACTGTATCTGAAAACCACTTAGTTAACATATAAATGCCAGAAAACACAAGGACTTTTTTTTGTTAATCATTGACTCAGAGCAGTCCAAATGTCTCTAAAGGAGGGAATAAGTTAAGTGATCCTTTAGGAACTATAATTCCAAAATTATAGTTTTATTAAAAGGGCCAAAATAAATGCTGAAGATGAAAGTTTCTGTCAGTTGAACTCTTTTTGAAAAACCACCTGTATTTAAAGACAACGTTTCAGTGGTAATATGGTATTTGCAGACAGGTTCCACTGTAGCACTTTGTAGTAAATCATAGAAGTAAAGCATGTACAATGTCACCTTCTTCGGACATTTTCACGGAGACGAAAGGTGACAAATAAGTGACATCAAACAAATTAACATAATTGAGGTATAAGGATACAGAGTATTTAGAAAGTGCAAAATAGGCTACAATGTGGTCTACGAATTACAATATCTTAGTATTTTACTTTTAAAAACTTTTGTTTCGAGGAAATGGTTGTAACAGTTTACTATTAAACATTTGCAAAAAATCAACAAATGGATAAACACCTAATGATTTGCATTAGAATTGTTTTAGCAGCAATTCTTTTGTAGTAAATATTTTCCGACCTGGGTGCACTTGCTTTGAACTTAAAAATATTAAGTCTGACTGTATTATTAACATGCTTTACATGGCATGGTCAACCAAGGATTAGTTCTCAAACTAGAGCTTCAATGACAGAACTTTCAACTAGAGCCTCATTTGTCATAGATGGTCATAAATTTGTTAATGTGGTCTTGTGGTCTCGTTAAAAGGCCTATCTCCAAATATCTGATCCGAGGGCCTTTTGCTAACCTTGATATTTTGTTTACTGCTCAAATTTCAAATGAATTCATTTTTGTCTCACCTGCAAAGCCAAGGCGAGATACAGGGATCACTTATTACATCCAACGACAATGGCAACGGTGTCTTCGTTGTCGTTGTCAACATTTCGTTTCTGGAACAAAACTCCTAAAGCTACTGGGTGATTGGAACTATACTTAACACCAATGATTCTCATGTACCCTAGATGTGCCTTTTGAGGTACTTAAGTCAGTCTGACATACTTTGTGGAAACTAGTTCACAGTTACTGAAAATCATTTCCAGAACATGGACCTGTTTTACGAAAGGTCATAAGTCTTGGTCTTAATTGTCATGGGACTGACCAATCAGCGATGCGTTGCAATGGTAGTTAGGACTAAAAGTTAGGATTTAGGACTTACGACCTTTTGTAAAATGGGCCTCTGAACTCATAAACTGCTGGGTAGATTGGAACCATAGGCCTACTTCATACAAATAATCCTCATGTACCCTAGATTTGCTCTTTGGGGTACTAAGGTTGGTCTGACCTACTTTCTGGAAACTAGGTCATAGTCACTGAAAATTGTTTCTGGGGCAGAACTTCTAAACTACTGGATGGATTGGAACTGCACTTAACACAAATGATCCCCATGTACCCTAGATGTTGCCATTTTGGTACTGGAGCTGGTCTGACCTGATGTCTAGAAAATGGGTTGTGGTTACTGTTATCATTTATTATCATTATTATTGATTATATGCCGCAGGCAAGCTATATAGCTTCTTGGAGCTCTCTTGTTAAGTAAGTATTGTAGTATTGATAATATTATAAACATAATACCAATATTAAAGTTTTGCAAATAAGCCAAATTAAAGTAATGTAACTACCCAAAGTTACATATTTAAATGATGTTGTCAAAAGTGTTGATTGATTAATCTACCATCAACCTTAGTTTCCATTTCAAATACTTTTGTTCATCTCAGGTCTTCGGTGTCTGAGTTTCTGGTACCACATGTATGGTAATGCTATGGGATTATTAGAAGTATCTGCAGCGCCAGCTGGAACCACACAGATTGTGTGGTCAATGAACGGTAACCAGACTGATGTATGGCACTACGCTGAAGTGGATATACCTGCAGAAAATAACCTTGTGGTATGTTATTAGTGTGTTGTTTATCTTGAAAAAATCTTGAAAAAAACTCTTCGAATATTTGTGTTTCATTTAATAATAGTATTAGGTTGCTGATACTTTGCACATAGGTTCCTGAGGGGTCGAACATAAATGTTGGATAGTAAAACTGGAATAACATTTTTGTTATCTTCTTTTTTGAAATGTTTTGGACTTCATGTTTTTTCCCAAATCTGCATGTTTTGGTGAAAGTTTTTGAACCTGGTGCTAATATAAGGGGATGGTAGGGGACATGTATTGATTCATCAGTACTCTCAGAATGCTTGTTTTATCATGAAAAAGCTTGAATCTCTTGATGTAAATGTATATTTCCGAAAGAAATTGGTATCATACAAGGCCAAATAATAAATCTATGTGTGTTACCAAATCCGTCTTGCTTTTGAGAAGTTTAGAATTTAAGTGATGTTATCCGAGTGAAATATTACTTAAGTATAATATAAATGACTGGTACAGAAATACAAAAGTACTGGGTTTATGTATACCCAAGTTGACTCAAACGTTCCATAAGCAATGGCAACGAACCTTTTGGTATAAATATTATTAGCAAAGGTGTAGTTTATAAGCGATCAAAACAAATGAAGTAATCTTAATGGGTAACAAAATACCTCACATACTCACCTTAGTTTCCAGCAAGGCTTAGGGGATGAATGTTTAAAAAAATCCTAGGATTCCCAACCAACTGCAAGAACTTTGTCACGGGTCATGAAAGTCATGAAAGTATTTGCCTTGGAATACATAGCTTCTTGTCAACGATACTTCTGGGGCCCAAAGTCAGCAAATTTATTCAATACTCAGGCTCAACTAATTTTTCAAGGCAAAAAGACAAAAAATTCATTCGGTAACTGGACATGTTTGTATATTGAGGACATACAGCAGTATATAATGGTGAAATGTTTTGCTCATATAAAGAAAACTTCAGAAATAATGACAAAAGTTTGAGTATGTTTTGTACAGGAAAATCATTGTGACACATAAATTTGTGTATTATTATAAATATGTTTCCTG